>VWYP01021591.1:10722-122740 GCA_013400435.1 Pycnonotus jocosus
TTTTTTATTTTATTTTACCCTTGCAAAACTGAGAACTTGAAGGGATTTGGGTCATCCATGAGCATATGTTAATTGAGGTCCAGACAGTGCTTAGAATAGTGTGGAGAGAGGAATCCTAAACCGAGTTGTTACCAGATCAAATAATTGCAAACTGTAGAAAATCAAAGCAGGAAAGTGACCAAAGCAAAATTGTACTCAGTTGTAATATTGGAAAGTTGTTGCCACTTTTAACCTCAGATTTGCTTTCCTAAATCAAGTGTGTTACATATCTGATTGTATTTTAACTTATCTGTATTTAAATAACTATTTAGCATCTTTAAATCCATTTATGCCGTGATAGCTGGCAGTGTATAGGCCGCACAGGAATTCTGCTAGTAAGGAAATGACTGACTAAATCACAGATCAAACTTAAAAACAACCACACTATAAACTGTGAGAAAGCCTTCAGTACAGATACATGAGTCCTGCTTACATGAAAGTACATATTTGTGAATAGTCTCACACATTTAGAAGGTTTTATCTAGGCCTGGAAACATTTTTGTGATATGCACTTGTAAGCCAAAATCCTAATTCTCTTCTTGTGTCTCTTCTCTTAATGTTCCCTGAAGCTAGTCAGGCTTGTGCATTTGAGAAGTGCTTCAGCATTCAGCTCACATATAAAGGATAAAACATGGTACTCTATTTTTAGCTACATTGTAACTTCTGATGAACTGCAGTTCATCAAAATTAGGGGTACTTCAGTGAGTCTTTTTATTGCTAGACTGTTCTAGCAGTATTTTTATAATAAAGTAATAGTTCACAGTATATAAAACCACTAAATGTCCTTGGTACCTGTGAGAAGAATATGGGAGATGCAAAGATTTTGCATTGAGAGAAAAAGGCTGGATAATTTGTTACTTATCTCTGACACTGTAAGCTTGTTCCCAGAACCGTATTATCTAGATAGTTCTGTGGATTTTAATGGCATGAGAACCCATCTTCCCTTTCCTTGGGAGATGTCTCCACAAGCCATCCATCAGCACTGAGTGCAGCAGGAATTCTACCTGTTGCAAAGTCCAAGCATTCCCTGCAAAACACTATTTTTTCCCTTCTTCTGCCCCATACAGATAGTACAGAGTTTAGGAGTTTCGTTCCTGTCTTCAAGTACCTGAAGAGAGAACTATCTCAGCTTCTGCTTGCTATTGTTTGCTCTTAGACCTTGTTTTAGCTGATACTGCTGCTATTACAGAATGAAGTTTTGAAACACCCTCAAACACATTACAAGATAGTTGTGTTTTCTGATGCATTGCTTTACAGACACTGAAAGTATGCATTTTACAGGATAGCTATTTGTATATCACATAAAGCATGTATGTGTACTTGTGGGAATTGTGGGGTTTTGCTGTAATTATTAGAACCTATTGATTATCTTCCATTATGTTAATGTTTCCAAATTAAACAATATGAAGCAATTTTCTGCCATCCTGTACCTCAGAAACCAAGGGATATTGTTTGCAACGTTTACTGCAAGTCTAGACACCTCTGTGAATAAAACTAATAATTTACTTCATTATAAGTTTCTCTTCTGATTGTAATCAATGAACCTTGCACTATGGAATAATAATGAGGTGACAAATGAGGAAATAACCCTTCTGAGGTAGGAAAAGGGTGATGATAAAAGACACAATGAGCATTCAATTGACTTCTTAAACAATAATACTTTTGCCCTTTCATTTGAAAGCTGGCTACTTTCAGATAATCATAAGCTGTTTGTAGCTATGACCACTTCAAAAAGAAGAATAATTTTAATGATGAACCATTATCATAATTGCTTCAGCATATCCTGAACTAGTTAAGAGACTTTATTTCTGGCCATATAGTACTTTATTGGCTTTTGATATACTGTGTCATCTTTTCAATTTGTGGGAAACTATCAAAGGTGAATAACTGAATGCTAGGGGTGGAAACACCAAAAGATTCCTGCCAATTATTTCCAAGACTAGCTACAGTCAAGTTGCCCTGACTTGTACTTCTTCTAAGCTTCCTGCAGAAATACGAGTATATTCTGATTTCAAATTTGGTTTTAATCTCTTTTAGGATAGTTCCTGCCACTCACCATTCCTGTTTTATAGATTTGTATTTTATTGTCATATTTTGTGTTATTTAATCCATTCTCAAAATCTTCCAGTTGATTCTATGACTTGTATTTCATTTCCTGTCTTATTTATCTATACTTTCATTTGTTTCTTCATGTCTTTCCTTAAATTTGTTCTTTTCTCTACCACCGTAACTGCTTTATGATTCTCTTTTGTTATGTTTTTCTTTCTGTTTTTGCATACATTTCCTATTTGCTCTCATGCGGTATTTCATATAACAAAGGTCACAGACATAATTATGAGATATAAAGGTGGCTTTGTATTTCTGTGCAACTCTATGTACTTAGAAAGTTAATAAAATAGAAACATCCAAAGGAGTCTTGTGTGTGTGTCATGCTTATTGTTTCTAAATGCATGTATAAACACATGCACTATTATTTGTATATTGCTTTTGACAAGGGAAAAGAATATCTCAACTTCTTCAAGTAGTCAGAGGATGAGAAATAAATGTATTGGTAGATTTGTGGATGTACAAATCTGTAGTTCCCCACCAGTTATTTTTAAAGAAGAAGGGGAATGAAAATATTTGAGCATTCTGAGCCCTTTCTATCAGGAACTTCAAGTCTGAGAGTTTGCTGACATATCAGGAGAACTATGATTTCTTCATTTTTTTCTGGAAGTGCTCATTGGCACAGAGCAAAGGTTATACTCAGAATCCAGAGAATATCTATATCCTTGATTTTGAAAATGTAATAGTAGAAATATTTATTTATTTATTTATTTAACAAGTTAGTTAGATACCAGTCTCTTCCT
Organism: Pycnonotus jocosus; assembly: GCA_013400435.1. Classification (NCBI taxonomy): domain Eukaryota; kingdom Metazoa; phylum Chordata; class Aves; order Passeriformes; family Pycnonotidae; genus Pycnonotus; species Pycnonotus jocosus. The sequence continues at coordinate 13,611 of VWYP01021591.1, forward strand.
TGATTTCTTTTTGGGTGGTAATTGTGGTCTTTTTGTTCTGTTTTTATTTTGCTAGTACATTTTTTGCATCATCCTTGAGATTGATTGATATGTTTGAAATGAAATGCTCTCTCCCAATCCAAAGTGAGCTAGGTTTGACAGAAAAATCTACCACCCAACTAAATGAAAAAGGCTGAGACATAAACAGGAAGATTGTTGCTGTATTGGTGGATATTAGCTCATATGGCTTGGATAGGAGACTTGCTTCCTTTAGTTGCTTGCTCCCTAAGTGTTTTAGATAAAAAGGCACTTTCAGAACATTTTTTAAAAAACCAAAACAAACCGAACATACATACAAAAACCCCTCAAACAATGGAAAAAACCTCAAACAAACTAAACCAAACATGGTAAAGAGCAGGACCGTGTGTTCACAAATGTCTTTGTACAGGTAATAATGTCATGTCGCCCTGATCTTTTCAGCCTTCTGATATTGGCATATTTTGCAATGGAGTTTATCATCGATTTTCTTGTAAACAAGTAATATTGTTGTAACCGTTCCTTTTTGTAATCATTCCTTTCTCTAAGGAGGAGACAAATGACAGACTTCTAGTTTGGCCAATGTGGTTGGAGAGGTGGCAACCTCATCCTCCAATTCATGGTCATTGTCAGAAATCTATATAAGTAGCAGTAAGAAAATTAAACTTCTCTCTTTTTGCCCTGACAGCTCGACTGCGTACGTCATTCATTTTGTGTCCTATAGCGACAGTGCCTCTTGTAGCCCATAAAAGGCCTGAATCCTGGTTACAGAAAACATTCTCTGCTGTGAAAACATTCTCACATTGAAGTGGGTGTGCTTAGAAACTTTATCAAGTCACAGAAACTTAGATACATATACATGTACACATGAGAGAGGATTCAGCATGGCTTACTTACCTATTCCAAGAGAGTTCAGTTGACATCTGTTGCAAGGCGGCCACAGACACAGAGCCTGTGTTTGTATTCAGCCCTATGGTTTATGCTACAGAAATAAAATTAAAGTAGATTGCAGTGCTGCCTTTGCACTCTGCGGGCACACTGAGCTGAAAAGGTGAACACAAAAGGCTGATTATTGTCTCAGGTCTGTAGTGCACTACAGAGTGCATGCAGGGCCAGTGCTCCCACCACAGCTTGGTCAGTGTGTGGGTCTACCAGGCTGCTTTTCTAACATTTAGCAGAATGGGTGGGGGCAAAGTTGTTCATTCAGCTGGGGCAAATGCACTGAGCAGTGTAGACACAGCCTGTATTTACCAGGTCTCTGAGTCCTGAGCAAGGCTCTGAGTCCTACTCTCAGCACAGGAATGTTCTGAAGAACTTCTAGGAAATGGCTGGAATGTATTATTCTTTTGGAAACAAATATAGGATATTAACAGAGCTTTCATGGGTGTGAATAAGCACTTCTGGACAAGAAAAGATTTGGCTTAATTGTTCTAAATCAAAATTAGTTTTCAGTTTTGTTTGTTGAGTCATGTTAGCAGACTTGTTGGGTTTTACATTGCTTTATCGTGCACCAAGAAGGAGTAAAGTGGCATACAAGACTGGTGTTGGTTTGCTTTGGTGAGACACTGAATATTAATGATTCTAAACGATATTACTTACGAGGAGGTCTTAATAGAGAAAGCAGACTCATGAGGTAGACTTCTTACCAAACAGATGGACTCACTCTGATTCAGATATTTCTGGGGTTGTTTTTGTAAAATGACCTCCTCACCAGTCAATTTGGACAGTCACAGATAGTAATCTTTTAAGCATAGTAGTATTTTTTTATTTTTTAAGAAAAGCACTAGTAGGATGTAGGATTTATTTATTCTCCATTTTCACACTCAGGAAGTTCTGGAAAATTACCATTTTTTGATACCACAGAATTATGGAATGGCCTGGGTTGAAAGGTTGGTTTTATTGGAAGAGACCTTTTAAAGATCATCTGTTAGATGATGGTGATCAAAACATCTGATCATACTTCTGTCTTCTTGATACCTATCTTAAGTAGGTCTTTCACATTCAAAAGTGAAAAAAAAACCCCACATGGACTATGCTTACTATGGTTAATTTGAAAGATTTGGATATTTTGAAGATTTGCCTGGAAACCGTAGAACAATATGTTATATTCCTAAAGAAAAAATTTAAGTGGGCAAAAATGCGATGCTTTTTAGTAAGGTTCTAAGCATTCATATGTTCAGTTCCCTCATCCCTGAAGATTCACAGGCTAAATCTCTTGAAGAGGTGTAGCCACAGTCAAGCCATGAGATTAAATCACCATTAATATGTGTGAAATCTGGTAAGGACACCTTTTGGGGTGCACCTGACAAGGGGTGCACACAGGTCATTTTAGTGCAACGCTCAGAGAGGACACTGAAACCACTGATCAGTGTGTTTCAGATAGGATACAGTAAGGACCTGTAACTTGCCTTTCACTGAACTAATCCACTGCTGCTACATCTGGATAAAAATCCATGCTTCTGAGCATCAATGTTTCAGTGCACATGATGTGCAGCAGAACAAATTTTTTAGCTTACCAGAATCCTTTCTGTTCTTTGACAAAACTGGTGGGGCAAGTACCTCCTAACCTACTGATGTGAAAGGAGTTGTTTGACGTCTTACGACTGAGTCCAGGATTAGATACCTAAATTGATTTACTCTCCAGACGTGACCTTTGTGTTTAAGAAGCTGATGTTCACTAGAAAGACTCCTTAAAAACTTTCAGTCTTTGAACATAAAAGTTGCTTTCAAGTTAATAATTAAGGCATTTAAAAATAAAGGAGTAGAATGCATTTGATCTAGCTTTTCATATTTTCTAAGTGTGCCAAATAAGAGTGCCTTGAATAAAGCTACTGAATTCAAAAGGTTATGAGTGTGAAGTAAAATAGTGCCATCTGGTTTAGAGGAGGAATTTGTGCAAGGAAACACTCAGCCAGAATTACTACAGAGAACATATACCAAGATGGAGAATATATTGTTTACATATTTAATTTGATAAAATAATACCTCTAAAACTTAATAAATATTTTCCCTAGTAAAAGACAGTAGCAATGATAATTCATGCTTTTCTCCCAAGATTTTCTAATATTTTTTCTAGAAATTAGAGAAGGAAAAATATGAGGGGAAAAATGATAGAGCAAAAGGCATTCTTAGTTTATGATACAAATTCTTTTGAGTGTGAAAAAAGACATTTTTTTGCAGAAAAGCCTTTGTCAAAGGCAGTTTAATTTGCAGAATTTAAAAAGAATTGTTTATGCTTTGGATAAATGCAAATACAGCATTTAGGAAAATTACCTTTGCATTACTTACTTCACTAATTACCTCCAGAGCACCTCTAAAGCATTTGGTGTAATTTCAAATCATGTTAAATGGACAAAAATTGCAAAGTACTTCTCTAAAGTTCAGGTGTTAGAACTAACATCTTTGACATATTTTTATTTACTAAAACTGTGCATATGTCTTGAAGCTTTCTCATTACAATAATCTCTTCATGAATTGTTCACTTGCTTACCCAAGTATTTTTTTCCATTTTCTCACTCTCTTCAGTCTCTCTCTAATATAAAAACTATGTACTGTTTTTTTAAAGCAAAATTATTACTTTTATTATATGGAAGGAAAGTTTATAAGAATGCAAATAGAGAGTATTTTCATATAATAACAACCAAGTCCCTAGAACTGATTCTTCACTTTTCTCTGTAAGCAAAGCCCTCAACTAATATTATTCCGTGTCCAGTCAGAATATGATTGCATAATGGGTATTAATGGCTACAGTGGGCAACTGAGCCACTATAAAAACTCTTCTTCAATCTCAGAAAATATTGAGGGTATCACAATTCTGCATGCATATTGACAGCTTAGTGGTAGTGTTTATTCAGGCTGTAAACTTCTATTTATTTCATCGACATTCACTGTAAGGGGACATTTTCATGATGGATGTTGGAACTTGTGCCACTGCAGTTTCAGTCACTAATCTTGTCTCAAGCATTAAAAAATAATCATCAGTATCCTTTATTCTTTGAATGGAAACATTGTTAAACCATTTTACCAACAGTGTTTAATTTTCAAAGGTAAATTCATGCAATTTTTCCAAACACAGAGATTTTGAAATAAATCTGTTTGGAGTAGTGTATATAGGAACTAGAAAAAATCCTAGAAAACACTATAGATCTGAAAAAGCATAAATGTTCAAAATGTAAATCATTCTCTGCCAATGGACAGAGTATGCAAGAGGCAATATTGCATCTTGTGTAGCATAAAGAACATTCACTGGGACTGATATTAAGAAATGTTTATATAAACGACTTTGGAAAACATGCACAAGGGTTTGTTGGTTTGGTTTGGGTTTTTTTTCATTAAATCTGACTGGAAGAGCAATCTTTATTGAATTTTCTGATTGTAATGGGATATTAACAAGAGATATAAGATTAATTTCCTAGAAAATGCATAATGTAGTCAAGTAAGCAGAGCTGGTCATGATCAAAAGAATAAAAAGTAGATTATGTGATAACCAATTTAAATCTCTGTCTAGTAACAGGTTGCTGCAGCGTGCTAAAGCTGTGGTCACAAAATGACAGAAAAGCAGAACTGGTAGCAGGTACAGGTGCAAGCAACATGTTATTCAGAGACAGAATTACCTTTTCCTCTTTTTTTCTTGTTCAAACATATTTCCATGTTCATTATGAATATTTTCAGCATATGCTTTTTAAATGTCTTTTCTTGATATCACTGTTGTATACAAAAGGAGAAAAGCTTCCCATGAACATTCAGAATCGTTTGATCAGTAAGACAAGGCAACTACTTTACAAAACATAAAACTATTTGTACTGATTTTCTGTATTATACTGACACCTGCAATTACAGTTCTTTTCATCAGAAATCATGAATAAATTCTGAACCCAAGCAATTTGTAGAGAATATTTTTCATTTTATTTGGGACCTCTGAGAGAGGAAAAAGTAGGAATCCAATTTCTCTGAATACTTCAGGAAAAGGAAAGTTAAACACAGTTCCATAAGTGATATTGACGGAGAAGCAAAGCTTGAGGTTTTGTTCGTTTTTTGTTTGTTTTTAAACTTTGTTTTCCTAACAGTTAAGAAAGTTACTTAAAATTTCAAAGATTTGAATTGTTTACAAAATGGAATTTTATTTTGGGAAAATACAAATAGAAGTCAGTCTGTTTCTTTATCTTACAAGCGTAAAGTATATGTAGATCAACAAAGATGTATTCATGGAGAGAGTTAAGTGCATGACTAATCTAAAATGAGTCAAAGCCTACATGATAAGCATCATCATTAGAAGCTTTCCATGTTACTGAATGAACTTCCTTAGTGTTGTCTATGCATCAAGCTTCTCCTAATTCCCCTATTGGTAGCTCCAGAAACATCTGAAATCACAGCCTTCCTACATCTAAAGCAAAGGAAATGAATGTGATGAGCAATGCTGCGACTTTCCCTGTCATTATTGTAATTCTTTCCCAACAATAAATTCTCACTTTGTTTAATTGTAAGCCATGCTTCTCATTATTGTCTCAATTTTCTCAGCAAAGCATCTGGAGATAGACACTAATGTTATTACTTTGGTAATAATTGTGTTAAATAACTGCAGAAAAGCAATAGCACATAACTATTTATTATTATAGTTCTGTTGCTATTACACTCCTGTCTGCTATATAACATAAAAGAACTTGACAGTGTAAATACCCAGGTGAAAAAAAGAGTTGCTAAAACTAAAAGAATCATGAATAGAGTAAGAATTTAATAAATATACCTTTATTGTTCCTTTTTTATTTTATAAATAGTTTGATATTCAGTAATACAAGCAAGAAAAAAAGCACCAATTAGAAACCAAAAAGCATGATGAAAATAGACTTAAGAAAGTCACTAAAAGACATGAGAGGAAGAAAAAGGAGGAAAAAAAAGGAAATTTGGACAAAAAGACTGTTCCAGATCATTGTTCAAAATTTAGAGTTGGTGCAACATCAGAGGAAAAAATCATTGTCTCATAATATCCTGGTAACTGTAGAAGCAATCTCTGCAGCTGCTGCTGCTGGCTGCACTCTGCAGCTGATTTCCATAAGAGTATCTTTCCCAAAAGATTAAGAAAACTGTTACTTGCTACAGAAAACAGGCTCACAATGCTAAAATGCTCAGTACACCACAAACATCTTTTCAAAACTAAGCCCTTGCAAAGCAAATCTAGCATAAAGACTCACTTTTATTTAATAGTGGGGTGCATTTTTTTGTGTGTGCAGGGAGCCTCAGAAGGGTTTCACCTGAGCAGAGCCGTGGGCAGAGAGAGCAAACAGGTGTGGGGCATTAAGGGACAGATTGGTGAGTTTGGAGCAAATGCAGGACAGAGGAGTGAGAGAGGGAGGGCCTGTAGCAGGTGCTGATTGGGGCTGATTGAGCACACCTGGGAAGGGCAGTTCCCAGCACAGCTCGGAGAGCTCCGGGGCCAGCAGCTCACTTTTGGGGTTTACTCTCTTAGAAGGAGGAGTAGGAGTAGGAGTAGGAGTAGGAGTAGGAGTAGGAGTAGGAGTAGGAGTAGGAGTAGGAGTAGGAGTAGGAGTAGGAGTAGGAGTAGGAGTAGGAAGAGCTTGGGGTTTTGTTTTACTTTTTTTAGATGAGGTCTACTACATTCTGAAAACAAACAAAGCAAAGTAGTAGCCTTCCTTAGGAAAACAGGCAGATGGCCTAGTTACAGATCATTAATGTTCTGTAGAGATGGCTGTAAAATGAGGAGAATCTCAATTAGCTGAGAAGAAAAGAGAACTTTGGAAAAGGAATTGGAAGATGTATGCACCAGGTTCTGCTCTTTGAAGAATAGGGGTTTGTGATGAATGGGGAAAAAAACCCTAAACTCTCAACAAGCCTTCATGCTCTCTTCTGTAAAGTCAGCTAAAAACACCAGAGCTACACACCTTGTGGCCTAGAAGATATCCTGTGAGCAGCTAAGTCCTTCTAAAGTGTGGAGCAGAAGACTGAAGAGAACCTTGATGATTCTGGAGCTAGGTAGGTGGGTGCTTTATTAGGCTTAGTAATAAGAATTCTGGAGAATCTTAGAGGGGGCTTTGCATCCTCTCTTATTTTACCCTGTCTTCCCTTACTAGTCCTGGCAGAGGGGAAGATACTGCTTTTCTAAACTGCAGAAGGTCTTGACAAAAAAATAAGCTGGCAAGTAAAGTGTGCCAAGTACAAATGGCTCAGGACGGAGCATTCTGAGCACATTTTTTGGCTTTCTGCAGTCTGAGGCGGATGATGGAGATTTGTACTGTAATGTTGGGCATGGCAAAGAGGGGAAGTGAGTGTGGTAAGAAAGGTAAGGTGCTCTTGAATTGTGCTTTCTGCCACAGTGTTTGCAAGATTGCTCTGTTAACAATTGTTTTGGGAATAACAAAGTAACTATAAATGAGAAGCAGCGCAGGCAGATGTGCTGCTGGGTGAGTTACAGGAGCTGAAATCCATGTGTCTGCAACTTGTGCTGGGCTCCTCTGTGCAGTGTTCTTAAAATGATAGACTTGGCTGTTTATGAGTTTGAGTGTATGTTTATGTGTATGAGTGATGTGAGGAGAGTCCTTCCTGAGCTGGGCAGCTCTATGGAACAGTCCCTTTCTCCCAGCTTAGCAAGCTCTGAGCCTTTACAAGTAGATGAAGCATGAGGAGCCTTGCTGCTGTTGCTTGATTCTTCAACTACTCTTACCATGCTTTTAGTCTTGCACTGCATTAAGCTGTACCCTGTAACATTCACCCTTCTTTCCAACTGAAACCTACTCTAGTCCATTTTTTCTCTTGTAGCTTAACTCTTTCATTATCCTATATTTTTAGGCATTAATACATTTTGATGTCTTTCTCCTTGAGTACTTTCTCTTATTACTGTTAATTTCTGCTTCGCCTTTCCTTTCCGTTCTATCTATGTAATTTCCCAGCCTACTCTCATTTTCCCAAATCTCACCTTCTTGTCTTACCTCGTCCTGTTCTTATTATGTATCTCTCAATGAGAGTTTGTTAAGGTGAGAAGGAAAAGAATGACATGCTTTGCCACTTCTCTTCTAAAGGTCTCCTAATTACTAGCAAACCGATTGTACTTGCTGATACAAATTACCAGCTCTTGCTTTCCCCTGTGACTCACTTGAAATTCACTGGGTATGAAGTGTTAGACTGGTTTACAACATAGTCAAGCCTAAGCAAAGAAATCTATTTGAAAGCTTGCAAGAAGCTAGTATTTTTAACCAGAAGTGATGATTTTGGTAGGCAGAATTTCCAGCTGCAGATATTCTTATGGAAACTTCAGAATAAGTAGATGTCTCAGTCTGGTAAAAGCCACTTGGGCAACAAATATTTGCCTGGTGGGAGAAAGGCTGAAGGGTGGGGAAAAACCTGAGACAGTGAATTAGAAAGCTAACTGTAAACTGGATGTTTTTTAAAAGGCAGCTTAAGTGATGAAAATAAATACCAATTCATGGTTATTTCTGTGACTTTGGAAGTTATTAAAAAACAACTGATAGGCACAGAAAGCTGGGTCACACCAATTAGTCTTCCTGTAAGACATCTTGCTTCAGACTCTTTTAAAAGAAAAATCAACTTTCCAAAGGCATTGGAACACTTCAGTAAGTGTCAAGATGAGAAGTGAAAAAGACATTTCCTTATATGTTCTTTTTTGATGCTTTTAAAAGATGAACTTTCTTCTTCTGTCTCCTTTTTCCACTAATTATTGCTAATACTGCTTTTTGTAACCCTATTTTAAATGACACACTATAGATCTCTGACGTATACAGTAGAAATTTTTTTTCAGAAGTATTATTTAATCATCAATACTTTAAAACTTTAATTTCAAGTAGTGGCGGGCTGGTTTGTTTTTTGGGTTTTTTTAACAAGTCAGAGAAAGGAGAGTGCTACAGGAGTGGTTTCTGTGAGAAGCTGCCAGAAACTTCTCCTGTATTTCATAGAGCCAATGCTAATCAGCTCCAAGATAGGTCTGCTGAGAGAGGAGTGAGAATATAAATGAGAAACAGCTGTGCAGGAGGGATGGGAGGTGCTCTGGGTACCAGAGTAGAGATTCTCCTACAGCCTGTGGTCAAGACCATGGTGAGACAGCTGTGCCCCTGCAGCCCCTGGAGGTCAAGGATGAAGCAAAGATCCTTGTAGCCTACGGTGGAAACCCCACCAGAGCAGGGGGATGCCTGAAGGAGTCTGTTACTCTCTGGGAAACCCATGCTGGAGCAGGCTTTTGGCAAACCTTTGTACCTATGGAAGGAAACCCCACTGAAGCAGGCTCCTGGCAGAACTCGTGACATACTGAGGGGCTTATGTTGGACCCTTCTTCCTGAAGGACTGCACTTGATGGAAGAGACCTATGCTGGAGCTGTTCCTGAAGAACTGCAGCCTGTGGGGACAATTCATGTTGGAGTAGTTCATGGAGGATTGTCTCCCATGGGAAGGACCCTGCAATGGAGTGGGGGAAGAGTGTAAGGAGTCCTCCCCTTGAGGAGAAAGGAGTGGGAGAGACAATATATGACCTTATTTCACACCATGAGACCTTCACTCTATTTTCTTTCTCCTGTCCAGCTGAGGGAGGAAGTGATAGAGCAGCTTTGGTGGGCACCTGGCATCCAGCCAGCATCAACCTGCCACAGGCATTTTAATGGTTCCTTTAGAGCCAAACAGGTTATTTTCATTTGCAGTCTTTGAAGTCTGGTTGTCTGAAGAATCTTTCTCCTTCTGGGAATTGAGTACTGGTTAAGAGGTTAAATCCCAGGAAAAAACAAGGAATATACTTGATCCTTACTATAGCTCTTGCACTCTCAGAAGCAGATGAATACACAGTAGGTGTGGTTTAGAGGAAAGTGAGGGGGAAAAAAGGAAGCGGGGTATACTGTGTTGTGGTATATTATGATATTTTTACTGGTATAGGTGATTTCTAGATTTTATTTGTACCACATTCTAAAAAAAAACCCCAAACAACGACAAGGTGTCCTCCCTTCCAAAAAATGAAAAGATCCCAAACTAAAGACCTCAGTCCAAAGAAGACCCCAACACAGGCTGATAATATCAATACCACTCAGTGGAAGGTAGTGTGGGTTTACATGCCACTGCTGGTTCCTGCATCTTGATGTTTCTGTGCAGTGCAGCATGATAGGATGATATTGCATCATGATAATACATCTGCCTTAGTGATGTGGTGGGCTGCAGAAACAGAAGCTTTGTCCCTGAAGTGCAGGATTTGTTAGGTCAGGTACGGTTCTGTACTGAGATTTTTTGTGCTAATATATGGCTTGGGAGTCAATAACCTTCAGGACTGCACTTCTCTGCAGTTTGCTGTGTTATACGAGGGATTTGTTGCTGTTCCAGGCTTTTTTCTAGATAATGGTTTGCTTCAAAAGTTTATGGCTTTCTGTCCAGTTTACTTGGTTTTGTTTGTTCAGTTTTAGTTGTTCCCATTTACCAATGTGTATATTTTCAGAAATACACAAGTGTTTATCCAAGTAATTTCAGGTTCTTGCTGTCCATGTCTTTGAGTTTTTGTGAAAGAAATGTGACTGAGGGACTGTATTAAATGACTAGGTGTAAAATATGATTGAAGCACAAGGCTTCTATTGAGTCAGAAATAGAGTGAAGCTTTCCTTTCAGTGTCCAATCACATAGGAATGTACTGTTGCTGATATAAATGTGATAAATTGCCTCTGAATAATAAAAAGTTTCACCTCTTTATCATTCACTATATAAAAACTGATTTCTACAGAACTCTTTTGATGATTCTTATCTGCTTTTATTACTGCTTTTTAGATATAGTTCATCCTTAAATGTTCCTTAAAGCAGTATTTTTTCTGCTTTTGTTCCTAAGTGTGCTCATACAATTTTTATGGGAAGGGATCTCCCAATAGTATTAAATATCTCTTCAGACTAAACGTGAATTAATATAGCATTGATTAACAACATTGTATTGAATGTACTTATGCTTATTCTGCACAATTTTGTGTGTATATTTTTATAGCAAGTTATACTTAGGTGTTAAAGAGGTTGCTGGACAGAAGGTACTGGGCTATCAAGCTCCTCCAGCAGCAGACATGAAGAAAGGAACTGATTATTCTGTGGTTAATTCTTGTCTTTTACAGTTTGTTTCAAGCTTGTCAGAACAGGATGCTGTGTGCACTTTTGTATCTCGAGCCCTGTCAGCCCTTTATAATTACCAGTCACTGGCAGACACTTCTTCCTGCTCCAGTTTCTGTTGTGCTGGCTCTGCCTAGCACAGGCAGCTGAAACTGAGGGGTTTTGTAGCATTTAAGCTAAAGTGGAAGGTGTACTTGGCAGGTAGGGTGTTTCTCAATGTGCTCACTTGCTGTCATCTGAAGAGCTACATCTTCCCTGGGTGAGAAAAGTCTTGCTGTTCATGTGGTTGTTGTGGGATTAGTTTAATTCCAGGCCTGTTAAAATAAGATAAAATGAGAATACTTTTTAATTAGATTTTAATTCCAGGCCTGTTAAAATAAGATAAAATGAGAATACTTTTTAATTAGATTCCAAATGGGCAAGTGAGTTAAAAGGCTAATAAAATGTAAAAATCAATAAATAGTTTTGATATAGTCAGGATGAGGTTCTTTGAAAGACCTCCTCATCTCCAGAAGGCCACTCTTCCCTTGTCAACAAGGGACAGTGATGAGTGTCAATCTGTTTTCCTCATCTCATAGATATGTTCAGTCTTTTCACTTTAACTTCTTTATTTTTGTTGGTTTCTATCCTGGAAATGGTCTCGCCATTTAATTAGAATAAATATTGCTTCAGTCCCTTACAGATGCATATATCTGTCTATTAGAGGAATGTATCATTTCCATTTGCCTTGCCAGTAAATAGCTACTTGCTACATATGTACCAGCACGTTGCAGGTCTCATATTGCACTTGCCATTCCACATTATGTGGTATGTGAGCAATTTGTGATATAACTGTTCAAAAAGAATAAAATGTAGCTCATTACTTGACTGGATGTGCTAATAATTAATTGCTGATACCTGATCTTATCTTTCTTCAAAGCAGACAGACCTCCAATAGTTGCACAGTTTCTGTTGCACATTGGCATTAGCTGTGAAAACCAATTATTTTGGGGGACGTGGATTTTAAAAATGAGAGTAAATTCTTTCAGTTCAGCCTGTAATTTCCCATAGTTTGGTTTGAATTTCTTACTTGATGAAACATTATTTTCAGTTACTTTGGAGGAGGTGGACCAAGTTGGTTTTTTTAGAGTGGTTTGTGTTGTTTTTTCCCTTTGTTTTCATTGCTTTTAAGTTACAGTGATCAAATATACAGCTTTGTTGTACTGTAAGATACATACAGTTTTGGTTTTTTACATAGTATAAAAAAAAGAGTAAATTCTTACACTGAAATTATATATTTGATTTTTTTCTTAAAGGTTATTCCTTGGTTATGCTTTTACCTTGCCATCTACCTGACTAGAAACAGCCATCCACATCTGCTTATTTAAATTAAGAAACAACAGAAAGGAAGACAACACCTAAAGAACAAAATACACTGATGATTACCTTTTCTCTTTAAACAGAAAGTTCTATAAAGTTTATGCAAAATAATTCAAACAATGAAGTAAATAGAGCACTTTTGATTTAATAGATTTTGATCAGATATCCTCAACCTGTCAACAAAATTTTCAATGATTTTACCTACCATTCTGTTTGGTTTTGGTTTGGATTTTTTCTTAAAGAAGAAAGGAAAAATGAAGTATTTAGAGTCAGCATTGTGAAGAAATAGCAACTACTGCATGGTAAAAAAGAAACTAATTTACAGCCGTATGATCTACCTATCTTTAAACATTGAGAAAATTTAGCTTATGTGGGTGATGTAGGCTTCCTTTACCCTCCAATGTATTTGAAGATTATAGAAATTATATTCATCATTATATAAGCCCTTAGATGTAATGTAAAAAAAGATCATTTTATCTGCAATCCCAAAATATATGTACAGATACTGATGTTTACTCAGGATTTTATTGTAGCTAAGCTTAGATTTGTCCCTCTGCTTAATGATTTGTTCAGTCACCTACAGATATAGCTGAATTTGTACTCTGGTCAGTAATGATAAGATTGTCTTTAAACTTTGCACTTCAATTAATACTGCCCTTGGTGCAGAACTCAAATTTTCCCTGTGAGGGGAAAACAGGAGTCCAGATGTGGTCTCAGGGCAATTGGTGGGGGTGTGTGTGTATATATATATGTATGTTTAGAGGTGCAGACAAATGGTCTTTGATAGCCACAGAGAGCAAACCACAACTTCCATGTCTTAATCTCAAAGGATTTGGGAGGGGCAAGAAGGCAAACTGGAAATGTGCTAGTACTATTAATTTTGCAAAGTTTAAACAATAGTGAATTACAGGTTAGGAATTGTGGGGTTTGGAGCTTTCTTTTTACGGCTCTACATAGAATCTTCAGCAGAGTTGTGTTATGTAATGACAGAATGGCCCATGTGATTATCTGAACTGTGCACTTTGAGTGGCTGCACCATGATGTCTGAGTAGTGAGTATGAATTCAAGCTTACCTTTGAGCAAATCTTGATTAATTGCCATTCATGGGTGATGGTCCTCTAGTATTTGTGTGGGGGGTTTTTATGTATTTAAAGTTTGTCTAGTCATTTTATTAGACTGTAAGGGAATAAAGCAGTGTGGCACACATTCTAGTGTCCTAATCCTAGTTTAACTGTAATCCTACTTTACTGTCCATCATGTATCAGGCCCTTTTTCCACGTGGGACAGTCAAAAGGGTGATTGATATATCTATCTATAATAAAAAATATTATATAAATAAAATATTTAAATTATATTAAATACAATATGTAGTATAAAATATTCTATATATAACATTTTATATTATATATAATATTTTATTTGATATTTTGATTTGTATTTTTAACAATGGAAGTAGGAAATGAGAGAAAACAAAGAATTCTGTTGCAGGCATCGCTAATATAATGGAGAACTAAGGCTATCTTTTCTTAACTCACACATGGACTTAATGTGGTTCTTGACTCACAACTGTAGTTAACTCTCAAGTGAAAATATTAAAAGCAAGCAAACAGAACCATTGAGCTTTGAGATGGAAACTGTTTATCTTGCATTCTGGCATACCAATATGTTCCAGGTTGTTTTAATGACCTGACAAATCTTTAATTATTTATTTAATTAAACATTTAATCTTTAAATTGTCCAGGTTTTATGATGTGAATGAATACTACTGAGTAATATCAGAAAAAAATATGTATGATGTGACTTATTATATATTATGTGTTGTTCAACCTGTACAAAAAATAAAAGATGGCTTCATGTCTCATATGTTTAAGAAGACTACTTTTGCATAATATTAGCATTTAAAATTGACAAACTGTGCTGTAACTTTGTAATTTGTAGCTTTTCTTGTAGTGAAGAATATATTATAAGTAAGTAGAAGGGTTTTATTTCATTGCTGAGCAATTTATGACTTTTATTTAATCCTATCATGCAACTTTCCCGATACTTGCCCAGAGTTCTGCTGCTATAAACTTGGTTACTGTCTTTTATCCAAAGGTCTCCTGGTATAATTTACTTTTTCCCCATTTTGATCTGGAGGCCTCATGAAATGAAATCTGCAGTTCTACCTTAAATACTTTCTTGATAAACCTGCAAATAAGGTTTCTGTTGCAGGATATGTGTTTCACCTTTAGTGTTAAATCTCAGCTTTTATGTAGCATGAAATATGTGAAATGCTGGTAGGATTTAAAATATAATTCTACTTAAAGAATCATCGAATTTGCCCATGGAGAAAGGGAAAATGGAACACTGCTTGAAACTAAGGTGTTTTTATGAGTGAAAATACATATATACTTTGAAGTATAATCTGGAGTGGCAACTTTTTACTTTGATATTGCTTCTGCAGCTGTAGGATCTCAATAGCTGAGGACACATGGACGTGTTTTATTCATTCTACTGTGACATGTAAGAAGTCACATTAAGAACTCAGAGATAACTTCTAATTTGGAAAGCATCTGTGGACTTAACTACTTTCATGAATTCTAAGGACCTGGCATTGTCAATATGTAATACAATTGATGGGGTTTTTTTGTTATTTTACTACAAATTGGTATTTCTATATATGGAAGGGAAAATATGAGTAGGATTACCTGTAAAATTGAACAAATCATATGAAAAATGCATTTTGATTTGGCTTTCTGTTTATTTGTTTCTCCTGTTGCAAACCCTTTTTTATGTCAAAATTAGAATATGTCAATGTAGGAAACTATTTTTATGCTATTTAATCACTTGCTGCAGCTGATATATGAGGATGAGAATTGACAATGTGATCAGATTTAATTTTTGGTCAGATCTGATATGTTTGATGAGTCCAGCGGAATAAGTGATAATCTGGAGATACCATTATCTCAGTTTCAATGTATTGAAAAGTCAGCAGAGTTATATCTAATGCATATTTTTAGTATCTGGTCCTGCTTATTTTGCCAGTTATAAGTAAAATTGTCCATATTGTAGTAATTTGTGTCTGCTGCTGGAGTATTAGAATGTATTAGAGCTTATTTTTCATTCCATTAAATTTTGTTTGTGCATGTTCTGAATATTTTTCTATGGTCTCAAGGCAGAATTTGTTAGCTCATTCTTTGATAGAACAGACATAAATTCCACTTGTCCTGCATTTGGGATTCTTAATTTGCATGGATAGGGGAGGGGGGAAAGACACAGACCTTATTGTGGGTATATTTCTTATTTACAGTATGAAAAGATTCTTATTAGCTTTTGCAATTCAAAGTTTATTCTTTATTAAATTAATATATTTATGTTGTTTTGACTTCTTAACAGGCAATAACTTCGAAGTATAGCTTCATGCTTTCGTTGAGAACATAGATTCTACTGCCAGGAAACAACAGTAAGTGCTTAGGTGTTATAATTTCTTTCTAATGAAGAAGTTTTCTTTTTAAGTGTTTGATGTTTACTTTAAATGTGTTAAAGGAAGCTGTTATGACCACCTACTATATTGCCAGTGCTGAAATATGCCAGTAGGTTTTCTCAGTGGATCAGATGGCTCTTGCTCTGTATATTTAGTTCTTTCACAGCAAGGAAAACCCACTTGGGGAAAGGCTTCTGTTTCGGTTGGCTATAGTTCCCAGCATTTGCATTGAATGGGCATAGTTGTGTTTATGAAACACGTTTTTGAAGTTATTAAAATTATTAGAAACTTAAGTGGAAGAGTTACTATACTTTCTAGGAGAACAGGGAACCAGAAAAGCAGAAAATTAGTGTTAAGGTGCAGAACGAGTCAAGTGTTCTGAAAGACTGAACAAAGGCACAAAAGTAGTTCACAGAAGGCTATTTTTAGGTTATTGCTTTGGGTTTTTTGCAGCCAGGGTTAAAAACAAGTGGCTGTATGCCATCAACAATAATTTAAAAAAAGACTTAATTGTCTTTCATAAAGACACTGCTCTTCTTAAAAACTTTAAACGGTCTCCGTGCAAAACAATGCTATTGGAAATTGCTGTCCACATTACGGCTTTATGTCCTTTGTAAATTAATTTTGATCACACACCTGTTGTAAGATTGAATATAAAAGTAAATTTCTATCAGTTGCTGTGTTTATTACCAAGGGATTGATTTAAGAAGGTTATATCTTTTATTAGCTTCCAGTTTGCCTTCACTTTTCATTATGTGCTGAATAAGGCCTGTTGGAGGGAGACAGGCAGTCTTGCACTCAGAGCAGAGAGTGCTGCTGCTGGAGGGCTTTTGTGACCTCAGGACATCATCGCTTGGGGCAATGTCTGATCAAGATCAGAAGAGTAAACCCTGTAGCATTTTAGGGGGTCTGTAACAATCAGTGTCCTTACAAAACTGTATTAAGGCTAGTTTTGGTTGTTTTTGAATGCAGTTTGAATTAAGTCCCTACCTCTTTTTTCCTAAATTCATCTCTACCTGTGAGTTATCAAAAACAATTATACAGTCTTCCACCTCTACAAGCTGTGGTAAAATGAACTGAGATCTAATTAAATCCTTTAAGAAAGAGATATGCTGGGTATTCCTAAATCAACTTATCTCCAGTGATTTTGGTGTATGTACCAGTTGATACAAATGTCGAATCATTTTTTCACTATTCTTTTAAGCATAGGGGGAGAGTTGGTGATCTTGAAGGGAGAATCAGCTTTAATTTGCAATACGAAGACCTTGGGCTGGGTAGGATGCAGCATTTTTGGAAACACTTTATATCTTTTCCTTGGTCAATTTCTTTTTATAGGACTTGGTTTTTTAGAGCTTTTTATTTACTGCTAGTGGTCTGTTACACTTGAAAGCAGCAGAGTACTTTTGAAGGATTCTATATAAATATTTACATAAATGCAAACTGTGTCCCTCCCAATCATCATCAAAATTTCTTCTAAATTTCTTCCTGATGACAGTCTTTTCTATAGAGAAAAAATGTTGCTCTGCATCACATGATGCTGGTTTCTGAAATATGCTGAAGATGCTCAGCTTTTGAGGTTTTGGTTTGGGTTTTTTTGTTGTTGGTTTGTTTTGTTTTTTTTTTTTTTAATTGTAATCAGACTGGAGGTGGAGGAACAGTTAAGTGTCTTCCAAAGGAAACTTGGGATTTGATTTCTAGGCAAATTAATAGGAAGAGTTAAGCTTTCATTTTAAAGCTTTGTGGCAAACTGTTTTGTTGTTTTGGTTTTATCTTCCCTTGATACCTGCTTTTATTTTAAC
The DNA here is from genome assembly GCA_013400435.1 of Pycnonotus jocosus. Lineage (NCBI taxonomy): Eukaryota > Metazoa > Chordata > Aves > Passeriformes > Pycnonotidae > Pycnonotus > Pycnonotus jocosus. Next base: position 31,329 of record VWYP01021591.1, read on the forward strand.
TGGTCAATCTGTTTGTCCCCACATGCCATGAAAATATTGAGCCAACACAAATCATTTGCTTTTAAACTAAGCAGTGAAAAAATGTCAGAGAAGGTAGTATCAGCTACAAGCAGAGATGATATTTTGTTCCAGCAGAGGGGCAAAGGAATTTTAAATCTTCGCAGTAGTTGCTTAAGAGACAGTATTTGATCTTGCAAAGAAAGATCTATTTTCTGCTTAATCGCTTTAAATTCTGTCAGTTGGATAAAAAGGGAGGATTCCATTGCTATCCCAAATATCATACTGAAATGTTTGTTTTACTACCCGTAAAGAATTAATTTTAAAAAAAATCCTGTTAGGCATTAATATTTTTGGTGACTTTTCAGGAAGATATTCCAATGTCCAACACATAGTGCAAAAGAGGTGGTGAATAAATAGGGAAGCTGCTCTGTCCACTTTTACCCATTCTGATTACACCTAGAGGCCCATGTGTACTTTATCCTGAAAGCTCAGCTATTCTAACACGTGTTTTTTAAAAAGCCCTATTGAGAATTGCTCCACTGATTAGGGGTAACTTATATTTATGTTTTCTGCGTCCAGCTGTATTTCTTGCCTTTGTGGAAATACCCTATGGCTTGAAGGAGCTGAAGAACAGCAGGGAGCCTATTATCTGGGCATCTCTATAGATGACCATTATGCATACTCATTGTTTCACTGGAGAAGGCTTATTACTAGATGAGATATTGCATTTTCAATGTGTCACAAAACTAAATAGTTGGGTTTGATTGAAGTAGTAGCTGCATATTTAAATATGAAGGGAAAGCAGTAGACTATAATGTAATCTAAGTCTCTAAAAATCAGTGGGTTTAGGTGCCTTCTTGAAAGCTTGATCATTAAAAGACCCATAAAAAACCCAAATTTTTTAATAAGAAAAATAACTATATTCCAAGGAAAGGGAAACATTAAAGTTCAGAATTTGGATAGATGCATCATTTAAAAGGATACAATTTATCATTACTTCAATATGTTAGTAAAATGAAATAAACAATCTTTATTTCATCTTGCATCTTCTGTGTTTTGTAGTTTGAGCATTCTGATAATTCTGATAGCTGTTATTTTTTTTTTTTTAAATGTCCATTTCTCTGTTCTATTTGTCAAGGCTTGTGGTTTTTTTGTTTTGTTTGCTCATCCTGAGTCAGAGTGTGGGGAAATAACTTTTGTGGAATTTTATTTGTTTTTTAAAAATTCTTTGTTTACCATTAAGAAATTACAAAGTTTATTTCAAGGATGAAGAACTGCTAATATGAAAGTCATGGTGTTGACATGAATGTACTTCTTTCCATCTCTAAAATATTAGGAAACTGAATAATCCATTAGATGTTTTTAGAGTGCTTTTTTCCTCTGTCTCCCAGAGTAACCCATGTATTGTGGTTGTGCAGATCAAAGGCCTGTTGATACAGCTAGACCCAGAGTGCAGAAACCCAAGTCCTTAATTAGAATGCTGCTATATTTAAATAAAAACTTCCTCAATTACAGTAAATGAAGTAATTTTTGAGACCACTTTTTTATTTTACTTTCAGATATAAACTAATTGGTGTACTCTAGTTCACATAGATGAAAACGAGTCTGTCATGTTATTCAACCAGATGAGCTTTGAAACAAGTGTGCAATGCTTGTGGGTTTGGTGAGTTTAGCCCTTTTTTGCATAAAGAAACATTGTTGGCATGTAATCAAAGTGATGATGACTGTCTGGGAAACATGCTTTCAAGGGTTACTTGCACAAATGAGTCATAAGTAAAAGCTCTTCATCTAGCACAGAACACATTAAGCTGGAAGAACAAACAAAAAGCTTGTTGGTAGATCAAAGAAAATACAAGCATAAAAGATACTCTTAGAAGATCAGTTGGTATAAATATCAGAATTGTAGTAATATATTTCTGTCTTATTCTCCTCTGGTTTATTGCTTTCATGTATACCTTGATTATTTTAGCTACTGGCATAGTTTCCTTCAAAAGGCTGCTCATTTGCTGCAACTTTAATGGGATAGAGAGCAAAGTGTTAGCAGTCTTAGGAGAACTGTGTTCATGTATTAATAGGAATAAAATTTTTAGCCAATTCTTTTGTACTTTGTTCAGCTAACTCTAGAAAAGTAAATCAAACATCAAGGAGTGCATCTGGCATGTATAGAACCTACCTGTGTCCACACTATCTGTCCATCTAGAGGTAGATAGATTAGGCATATGATAGTGCAGAAAGTGAGATATATTCCTGTCTACTGAGAGTGTGTTTGTATAGATCATTTACAACATAAATTATTGTATGATTGCTAACTTAAAATATTTCAGGTGTAGGTGCTCCTATATTACATAGTGATCATCTATAGTCTGAGCAGACTGAACCAAATTTGTAGACTATTCTGACTTTTTTTTCCTTTGCTTTAAAACTGAGCTTCTTTGAAATAGATAAGGAGTGAATGAGATGAATTGTCCTTGCAGCTCGTTCTTCTGTAAGCCTTTTTCACTTTCCATTTGACTGAAAGGAGCTCCACTCTACAAGCACAGTAGTCCACCATGTAAACACTTCTGTGTCTTTTGGTGTTCTGATGATACACAGGTTTAACTAGTGATGCAGCTGCTTTCTGCATGTGACTTGGGCTAGCTTCCAGCCCTTTGGTTAGGAACAAATACCCTGTGTAAGAGGACAGTTTACTCTGTAAGTAGACGACTAAGCTTTGGTTATTGCAGCTGCATTTCTGGTCACATAAGAGAGGAAGGTTCAGGCCTGAAGTTTAAATGTGCATCTTAGGAGCTCTGTGTCTAGGTCTTGGATAAAGATGAGCAGTCAGTCACTCTACTAACAAGGGAACCTTTTCCTAATTCAGGAAAATGTGATGTTCTGTCACAGGGAAACCTGTGGCAAATAGACTGAAGTGAAATATAATGACTTGGTGTTTTATCTTCAAATAAGATGGAATTAAGCTACTAAAGAGCTTATATATAGCAATAAAAGAAATCTTGATTGGTGACTTAGAGTTGTAGTAGAGATATAGCAGGAGAAAAAAAGCACTGGTCACTAAATAAGGTTTGTAAATAATAATGAAATTGTATTTTGAATGTTATTACTCATAGTTTTATGCATGAAAGCAATCTGCTATTACTAATCAGCTCATTCTGGTTTTGCATAAAATATCTTCCCCTTGTCACAGAAAGTAAGACTGGAATATATAAATCATTGGAAATTTTCAAAAGACATTGTTTTGGGAAGGGCTACATGTTGTACCAACGAAGTCACTGCTGGCTGCAAAATTTAATGGGACACAAATGTGTTACATTCATAATATTAGCTATAAAATTTTAAATTAATATCGGTTTCTGCTTCCATTACCATGTGCTGATTAGCATAAAAGAAACTTTGCCCTAAGAGCTGGGAGGTAATTAAGACAAAATTCAAACCCAGAAAACATTTCCAAATCAGAAAAGGTTCTAAATGAAAATGACTGTTGGGAAAGCACTGAGGCAAGAATGATCTATATTTTCTGATATCTACTTGCCAGGCATCTACTTTAGGCCAAATTGCAGGGAGGGGGAGAAGATAATTTGCTAGGCAAGGCAGACCTTTCATTCACTGCACATGGCTATTACCACAGGAAAAAAAACATTAAAAATATTATTTAACATTGCTATAGTAAAAATGTATATTAAATGCTGCTTCCCTTCTGGAAGCCCTTTGTTATAGAGTGACAGTTTTGGGAATCATGCTACAGTGTGTTAGTTGTCACTTCTAGTGCTCAGCTATTGGCCACAGTGTTCAGTGAGATTATGAGATTTCGATCTCTGAAGATCATCTGACAATGCTTTCCCTAGATCCTCCTAGTAGTTACATGTAAAATAGTCTACACTTTTCCAACCTTTTTCTAAGTTGGTAATATTTTTGTGACCTTAATCTGGTGGAGTGCATTTTGCCTTTTAGCATGTGTCAAATGGATGGAGGAATGTAGGAAGTTAGGAGATCAGAAAAGATAGTTGGCTTTTGATGATGTGTAGTACAAAGCATGAGATGCAAAGTACAAAACAGTGTCTGTGCCTGCACTTGGTCTGCACCTGCACTTGATCAACCTTTTTTTCCTTAACTTCACTAGGAAAAACAAGTAGTCACTAGCTACTGATGTATTGGTTGATTGATTTGAAAAACTAGTCCAATAGCTAGACTTTTTAGAAGTTATTTGTAACTTTCTCCAGTGTTAGTAACAGGACTGCTTATGAAGCCATCAGATGTGAGGGGCTTTCTTGTTCGTAGTATGTCATTTTAAAGGTAACCTCAGCAAATGTCCAATATGCAGTTCCAACGATTAGCATTAAATATAGCATATTTCAAAATAAATCAGTATAATGCCACATCAGCATTTCAGAATGTCCTCATGATTACTAGTGCCACAGAGGGGAGAATACAGTTTGGAGGAGGTAATTAGAATGACCTTATATTACTGAGCTGGTGAGCGCTACTGGATTTTGTCCACAAGTAATGGAGTTTTTCATAGGATGCTGCTTATCAACACCTTGTGCATGCAGATATCAATGAAAGTTAATGTGAATACCTGCACGTGAATGTAAATTGCAAACCAGGTATGCCTTATATTTTCAAAAAGCATTACAGTTTTAGCTGAACTAATTTAAGAATTTTTTTTTATTAAAGTTTAGCAAACTAAAAATTACTTCTAGAATATTCCTTAATTACTGGTATGTTTTTATATTGACAGTGGTTTTTATCAGGCAATCTACCTTCTCTAACAGTTAATACGGTGTTTGGGGATACAGTGCAGCAGTATGTGTTTATTTTAATAATGGTTTATAATTTACCTGAAAACAATCTTCTGAAACACATATAGAGGAGCAGCAGTTTGCACTGAACATCAAGTTGTGTTTTCTTTTTCCAGTATTTCTGCCACTGCCCCTTACTGTAATTATGGTCAACTCACTGAACTCACTGCAAAATGGTCTACTTAGAATAATCTGGGTTGTCTTTTGGCAGCCTTGGAACAAAAATTTTTAACTTTTGCAACTGCATAATTACTGCATCAACTGTGGAAGTGAGAGATCGTCAATGCCTATTACATGCTTTTATAGTACAGTTGTTTAGATCCATGAGCTTTCAATATTTTTTATGTTGTCTAATAAACTCTTTCTGAGGTGATTGAGATCTATGTATACCAAATAACTTTAGAGTACTATACCAGTGGAAAAACAAACCAACTCTCAATGCAAAAGAACAGGAGTTACCAAGAACATAAATCACCTTCAGGGAGGGAAAAACTAATTGTCAGGTAGAGAGGAAAAGGTCTCAGGAGACAAAGATATTACTAAAGGTAACATTTTCAGCCCAAGTATGGAATTCTATGGAGGATTTATGTGAAAAGCTGATAATTGAGGCACTGTTAACAGTTTCCTTGCTTAATAAAACCTTAAACTGGAAAGATTTCTTTGCTGTTTGAGAATGACAATCAGTTGTAATTCCCAAGTTTAACCAAGTTCTGCTGATACAATTAAAAAACCAAAAATATACCCGGGCTTCTTTGCATAACAAGCTAAGCTAAATAAATAGCCTACTGAAATATGAGGTCCCTGTCACATGATGATTTTATCCTGTGCTGCTAGAGTTTACAGGAAAAGGAACAGATTAAAAAAACAGATTTTCTTTTGCAAATATTGAAAAAATGTCTCATTTTGACAGTATTCTGATTTTATGCTGAATGAAATGTTAACTTAAAATTTGTCATCCAGCTTAAAAGATTTAAGGGCTTACAGGAAAAAAAATTCCAAACAAACATATCCCACATACTGTAGAATTAAATGTGTCACTTTCAGATGAAGTGGGAAGTAATATGTGGGTATTTGGTATTTGAACTCTTACAAGTTCCATTGCACATCCACTGGAGCTATTACACAAGATTAAATAGGAGCATACTTTTGTAATATTGTTTGACACATTCAAGGATTTTCAATAGTCATTTGACTTGACTATACTTTGAAACACGTCTTGCAATGTAGCATATTCAAACAGGCATGAGAAGAAATATTTTCCATAAGAACTCAAAACTACATTTAGATGAGAAAACTAAGTGGTGTAATATAGTTCAGTGTTGCTTCTCCTGGGACTGGAGGGTTTTTTTATATCAGTTGAAGTGTTCTGGGAATCTAAGGTTAACTATATACACCAGTAGAAAAGATTCAAGGAGCAATGAGGCACACGTTCATAAATAATTGCTGTCACAGTTTTAAATTATTTCTCAAAATTCCCCAAGGAGATCTATTGCTCTTCATAGTTTTAATGTTGAAAAGATCCTTTCTACGAAAAGGTTTATAAGTATAGATAAACGAGACTCGTCCTTTCTATTTCTGGCTTGTTATCAACCTTTTTTTTTTTTAAATTGTCTCAAAAGATTCTGGGTTTGCATGAGAAAATAAAAAGGTATTAGAATTTACTACTTTGTATAGTATCTTAGTTTTCTCTTCCTTGCATTCATTCTCTCTAATTCTTTATGTGCAATAAACCCTGAAAAACTGTTACCTGTAGGTGGATGAGGAGGGGAAGGGCTAATTCTAGGATTCTGCAAGTTCTTTCTGAAGGTTGTAAGGGATACAGAAGGAACTGGAAAAAAAACAAACAAACAAAAAAAAAAACAAACCAACAAAACCTCCCCATGGACTGAAAAAGCATTATATCAGAGCAATTTCACAGAAGAATCTATGTAAAGAAGCTACATAAAGAATCATAGCTTTTCTAGCTGAAACTGGCTTTCTGTTCCAACAAATCAATTATTTTCTCTGGCCACAGCTGTCTAATGGCTAGAGATGGATACGGCAGATTATTTTGAAAAGAAGGAAAAATAATGATACAGTTTTAGTCAATCTCTCTCAGTATGTATGAGCTCTACTACTGATTTTTATCCATCACAGTTCAAAAGTCACTGAAGTCTTTGGTTTCTCCAGTTCACTTTTTTATTCCTGAGGGGACTTCCGATTAGGCTACTACAGATTGCTACTTGGGGGATATTACTCCTATTACTCCAAGACTTATGGTGGATGTCTCAACCCAAGCCAGAGGTTTCCTCTTCCACTTAAATCTTTCAGCTTTGCAGCAGCCCAGTTGCTTGAGAACCTCTGGGATTTACAGAAGGATAATCTTCCCTGTCACAGAAATTGCACAGAAAAAACCCATGGGATATGAAAAAAATCAGTATTTTGTATCCAGTGAGTAGGATTTTCAGAGGTTCTCTCCTCTGACACCAAAGCAGACTTAACATACTAGAAATCAATTATTACACAAGCTAGAATAGTTTTTGAAAATATATACAAAGCTTGAAAATATATACAAAGCAAAGTGTGCTTGGATGCTTTGCAAGCCATGGTAAAATTGGGAATTCTTTTCATTGAAAGGCTCTCCATATGTGATTCACTGAATATATTGTACAGATTTTCAGATTGCTTCCTTAACATTTAAATAAACTTAAAAACTGATTCCATTAAGTTTGATTAAAATATGTTTTAAGCTCATTAAAGTAAGAACAGGTAGTAGGACCATGGAGGTGTTACTAAATTCCAAGTATTCAAAGTGAGAACAGTCAGCATCTAAATTATTAAGCTGTCATATTAAATGAAGCTGAATATTTTTTAAGTGATTCACATGCAGATCGTTAAAAAAGACACAGACTGCATTATCAAACAGGGCTCATTACTTTTCAAAATTAAGGGAACAATAAGACCTAATTTTTGGAACTTAGCTGTGCAGAAAGTGTGTGAGTCTGATTCTCGTTTTCTGTCAATAGAATAAGTTTTGTAGAAACATCTGTTAAAGACCATTTTCATGCTTTTCATATATTCACTTGTTCATAATTTCATCAGTCATTAATCTACATGGATATAGTTCTTGATATTAGTGCAATATGTAAAAGCATAAATTTTTGCAAAATGAAACTCATAAGTACCTTGTTGATTGTTCTTTTTGGGGAGGAACTAAATAATGATGTTAATAATGCTGAAAAATATTTAAGTATGTAGCTAAAATAGGCTTACTATATAGAGCTGAATGCAGCTCTTTTCATCTTAGAGCTATTGTGCCAGACTTTCTGCAGAGTAGCTTTCATATTTAAGCATTTTCTCAATGTGAAGACTGAGTCTAAAAATAACAAATTTGAATGAAGTGACCCAAGCATGGAAAATACTTTAATATAGGAGGGTTGCTGGTGATGTATACTTGTTCATGCAAGTTGTATCAGGCTTCTACTAATAAGAGAATAGGGGTCACTTTATTGCTGTAACAATATAAAACTCTTCCATACCATGTATCATCAACAGGAGGAGGGTGGACATGGAGAAGTCTTAATCGAATTGAAAAAAAAAATTAAATTAATTTGTCTGAAGTTATGCTAAATGGAGATCTCAACATCTGTGGTAATGAGTATTTCCACCTAATGTGGAATGATCTAGAGATACAATATTATTTCCTAAAAGTGTCATTCTTGTAACTACTAGTCTTGGTGTTAGCAGTATTTCAAATGCCATTGTGTGAAGGCTTTTCCATTTTTTTTTTCTCCTCCCCAATTCTTCATTTTCCCTAGGCAAATATAATAAATATTCATTCACCTTGAAGGTTAGTATATGATAGTAATCTGGTTTTAGAGACTTTGATCAAGTGTCTGCATCCACACTGGTACACACAGATCCAACAGTAGTAGCCTGATGAGCTGCAGCATTAAGCCTGCTATAGTAGATGTTGTGGATGTGCCTGAGAGGTTTCTGTTGGGCAGAAAAGTCCAACAGAATACAGAAAAGTGAATTTCAGAATACATTTGATCAGAAATGTCTAATAAGTTTGAACTAGCACTGTTCTTGTTGTGCTGTGAAACTAATGGTGTTTGATTTGCTTGAAACTAATGGTCTTGTGCTTTGCTATCAGTCTTGCTTTGGGCAAATCACTTCCACTCGATCTGTTTGGCTCTGTAAAACACCACTACTGTCTTCTACTTCCTTTGAACTCTGGTAAGTTTGAGGCAATACAAGGTTTTCTATGAATCTTCAACCTCTGTCTGGAACTTTTGTTATGAAACTCCCCTTTCCCTATTTTGTTATATGCAGCCTGCTCTTTTAGGGAGATTGGAGATGTTCCCAGGAGTGTTGCTTGTCAAAAGTGCTGCATGGCAATACTTGAAGTTCTCAAAATGCAAGGAAAGGGGGTTTGTGGTTTTTTGGACACAATAGCAAGCAGGGACTTTGTCTCAGTCAGCGGGAATTAATTATTCTGGGAACTTGCATGGTGTTAGTATCACAGGGGGTATTAGTAATTGCTCACAAAGCAGATGTGATTTTGGGGAGTGTTTCAGCCACCAGAACAGATATTAGTATCAAATAATGGCAGCACTTTAAATGGGAGCCTATAAATGTGTTGGGGAAAAAAAAGGTCAGATTGTAATTGGGATCATGTCAAAATTTTTTTTCACGTGAAGAATTTTTTGTATTAAGAAACTGCCCTTACTTTATGGTTGCTTTGCACCAGGGTTCCCCTACCATATGTGTGCACATTTGTATATGCAAAAATGTGCTAATTCTAAATTTAATATTTAAGTCCTCTATTTGGGATAATGTAATCCTGGTTTGCTGCAAAACTTCACTTCCAAGAAACAGAAACATAATTTTACACCTAGAAAATACCAAATTCAGTTTCTCATTGTGATATTACTCATTATTCCCTTAATCCACGGTTCTCAGATGAATTATGGTTCATTTTAAGAATAGGAACATAGACTGAAGTAAGGCCTTGGGATGGCTGAGACTTGATTTAGTCTCTGTTTTGGTACTGATTTAAGGCCCACATACACTACCTGAAATTTAATCAAATTACGAGATCTCCACTCCTACCCTTTGAGAGCATTTGTACTTTTGAAATGGAATGCTATAAAGCATAAGCATTTCTTTCTAGTACATGCAAGATAAGCTTATTCACAGCTTTATATGTGAATCTGGAATTTTAGAAAGAATTCTCCAGGCTAGACATTCAAAAAGGAAGGGGTATTTTCCTTTTTGATAAAGCACACCAGTATTTAGTGTAGCAAACTGTTTTGTGAGGTTTAATAAGTGTTCATTTACCATTTTGTTTGCCTCAATTTCTGCACAGCTAAATTATCAGGGTAAATTAGATCTATTGCTGTAGCTCAGGAAAACCAAGCAGTAAAACAATTGTATATACTCTTTACCTGTGAAATTACCTGTAATGTGCTTTCTGTTAGCACAAATTAAGAGCCACAAGAAGTAAGCTATTGCTCATACTTAAGCCTTGGCTTTCTGTGAGATTTGGTCTCGGTGGATGGCAGGCAGAAAAAAAATGGCTCACCTGAGCAAGCCCCAGCTCAGCCCTGTCCTCCAGCTGGGTGGGATAAGCTGTTCCAAGGCCACAGTTGAACAGCAGGCTGAATCTGGCTTTAGGGCTCCCGCTTCTAATCAAGAATGTTGCAGCTACATGATGGTAAGCAATGATCCGGTACAAACATATTCTGCTACCTCAACAGTTTTCTGGGAATTTTGACAACTCAACATTATTGTCAGGCTTTATGCCAGATTGACTATTATCTGTTCTAATATAGCTTCATGTAGCCAGGGCAGAGCATAAAGCTATCACAGAGGCTATATTGTCTGCACCATCTAATTCGAGGGGAAAATGCGGTTTTGTTCTTGTGTCTAATACAAATCAAATCTGTATTGCAGCACACAGCTCCAGTATTAATGGTTATGGAACTGTAGCTTGAGAACACACTTTTCTGATTGTTACTTCCTGGCTAGGAGTAGGATGAACATATGTCTTTGCAAAAGACCTTCAGCACTTCAGGCGCATGCATACGTACGTGGTATGAAAGCATGGGGGGATAAGACAACATCCTGGGAATCTGAGTGGGGCAGAGTGAGTGATGTCGTGGGTTCATTATGATATATTGCCTTTAACCTGTGCTCTTTCTGTTTTCATTACACCACTCACTTTACCCATCTGTTTTGTGACTTTATGCACATGACATATATGTAAACATCAGAGTGGAAATATGGTCATTTATTTTGGTAGAGTTTAGGAATTAATATTCTGAAACTAATGTTACTAATGAACTGTTGGGAAAAGGCAACTTTTATGTTGCAGCAGAATAATTTTTTACATCAATGTAGCATGAAAATACTTGGATAATATTGTGAAAATCAGTACATGGAAAATTCTCAAGTTTGGCTGTGGTTTATTATGCTCGATCTAAAGGACAGTATGCTTTCCCTTCTGTTTACACTCAATTTATTTCTGCTTGTGTTGCAGACAGCATTACAGCTGTAATGCAGTGTTGTGTTTTCTGTCTGAAGTGATACGTACCTGTGTAACATGTAAGGCTGAGAAATTTTTAAAATATTAAATTGAATCAAACATTAACTGCCTAGATTTTCTCAGGTAGTGATGAAATTTACAGTGCAATGTAAGTTACTGAATGGTGAAGACTTTTGCTTCAGAATCTGTACTAAATTCTAAATCCTGTAAAGAGGATTTGTTGAAGCAAATATTATGTGTGGTAAGGCCATGAGTTTAGCATCCTTTAGAAATGTTCTGTGGAAAATGCTATTAAAATCTAGATTTATAATTTCTCGAGTACCACATCATTGTAGGCAGTGATGTTCAGATTTTGGAGATGGTGAAAACGTATTTTTTCTCCATCTCTCTCTAGCAATTCTGAAATTCTGAGACATTAGATATGCTTTCAGCTTTAACACCACCGTATGTCCATGCCCCCTTTTGCTTTTTCCCCTTTTGCTTTTTCCCCTTTTGCTTTTTCCCCTTTTGCTTTTTCCCCTTTTGCTTTTTCCCCTTTTGCTTTTTCCCCTTTTGCTTTTTCCCCTTTTGCTTTTTCCCCTTTTGCTTTTCTGCCTCAGAATGAAACCTGGACTCTGATGTAGTTTTTTTCCACTTTTTCCTTGCCTCTGTGCATAGCCATGGTTTGTTTGCAGTTCAATCTTTTTCTTTCCATATTTCACTTTATTCTAATTTGGGGAACAGGGATGTAAGAAGAATGGCAGCAAATGAGAAATTGAACAGTTATGAGATCTCCTGAATGGCCAGTGAAAATTATAGAGACTGATTTCTGCAGGCTTCTGGCAGACATTTTCATTATCTTGGTGTTCTTGTCTTGAATTCTCCAAGACTGAAACAGGAACAACACATCTAAATACTATAAAATGATAAGCAGGCATAAAATGCACTTGTATACACCCATGCATATGCATGGTGCATGCACATACACACATACACACATATAAATTTATTTTCCTCGCTTGTTTGGAGCTCCGTTGCTATCATCTTGTATGTGCTTTAGCACTGGTAGTCATGCAAATTGTAAAATCACTGATCTATTTTCTAAGTTTATTTAGTTCTTATTTATAGTAATTCAGTACCAGCTGCATTCTCCTTGACTAATTTTAACCAAAATTCATATATTATGCATAACAGTGTATTGGCAGAAAAAGAAAGTGAATGGACTGTACAAGGTTTGACCCCACCTTAGCCTGGGCATTATTAGCACTGTGCTCTGACCAACTGAGCTAATCTCAGGATCAAAGCAAGAATCATCTTTAAAATTGATGATGTTAAGATCTCATGAAGTATGGGAGCTTCCAGAAACTGTGCTGTAAAGTTGAACATAACTTAAATATTGTTTTCTTTTCAATTTTTATTTCGTGTTATGAGTAGTTGATTTTTTTAAAGTAGCAAACTGTGAATAAAACAGGAATTTAATTTCAGAAACCAATTATGAAGATACACTTTCAGTGCTGGTTGGGTTTTTTTAATATATTAACAAAACCACTATCTACCAAAGCTATATGCATAGAACTCTAGGATGACTTTTTTCATGGCAATGCCTCTGTTCCAAAGTCAGTGCAGAGAAAACTTAAGTTGGTAGCTATTAAGAAATATGTTTATGATGAATTGGGACTTAACTATACCCTTCAATAAGTAATCTTGAGTACTTTGCAAAATGGATAATATTCTTAGTTGGAAACAGGAGGAAAACACACTATTATAAGAGGAAAAAAGGCTCCCACTGAACCAAAGGCACTAAATTCAGAATTATTTGTATTTATTTAAGAAACAAATACATGGAAAAATCACAGACCCAAATGTTTGAAAATAATAGTAAAAAGGATTTTGTCCATTTCTTTGTTTTAATATCATTAGAGCAGCCAAACATGAATGTCACATGTTTGCATTAATGAAAGAAAATATTATTGGGAGAAATGAAATATATGACAAAGCACCATGTATCAATGAATCTTGCTTCCTGGTTCTAACAGTATTTACTCTGAACTTTGAGGTTCAGTGGTATTCAACATAATGAAGCTGTTTGCTTCATCTTTTTCAGCATTAGTCAGTGGGTAAAATGGGAAGACTTTGATATATTGCAAGCATATCTGCATCCATCTACCAACAACCTTTATAGTCTTATCCCATTGTACCTGTCTCAAACAAGTTCTAATATAACCAAGATAAAAATGTATTTTGCAAGTATATGTATAATTCATTTGTACAGTAGACAGATGCCAGCATTCTTAGCTGAGTTTTAAACAGTAACCATGTTTAGATGTGGTGTTTGAAGGCATTGAACATTTGCATCAATAGCTTTTCTTATCAAATATGTGCCTTCTGTAACTTCAGAACTTGAGCATCCCTAATATTTTGACATTTTTGTGTGCAATTTTAAGCATATGATATTATTTACATTGTGGGTTAGCCTAATACAGGCTACATTGCTAGAAACATTATAGTTGGAAAGAGCATTCCTGCTGAATTCTGTATAAGTACCAGAATGAACAGATTTATATTATTTTAATCAAATATTTTTCTTGTATTTTTTGCTTTTCTTTTCCTGGTGTTGAATGAACAGGAGTTATAAGTATTTGAAATAGTGCATGTTCAAATTAAAGTACTATTTTACTTTTTACTCTTACCTTTGGTTCTTAACTATAATGCTATCTTGACAGATTGTGCTTTTAAATTTAAAACAAACAGGCCTTTTGTTTGGATACTAAATGTGCTCTGACATTTCTGTACTATTAGGGTGTTCTGCCTTCTACTGTCTGTGTGTTATGCCAGTTAGTTTCTCTTTTTGAACCTGAAAATACCACTCTGCAATGTTTTTTCTGTGTTGGAACTCGGATCCTTTAATCAGACTTGATGCAAAAAGCCTTGAGCATCTTGAGCGAAGCATTATGTGTGGTATTTCTCAATTTATCCTTATTGGTCAGTGTCTGTTATCAAGGTCCTTACTTGTATAGTGGCTTGTCATTCTTAATATTGGAAGATATTTTGTTATAGGTTGTTTTTTTCTTAGGAAAAATCCTCAGCTGTGACAATGCAGAGTGCTGTAAATATTGACTAGAAGTCCAGCCTCAGATAACTTGCAGGTGTGAGAATTATGATCTGAGCTATATTAAAAATTAAAAGTTTTAAGAATATCAGTAGCTCAAAACAGAGTAGAAAACGAGTTAAATACTTGAATATTCCAATTGTAATTGTGAAATGTGTAATGTATAAAGTTATATAATGCTAGTAGTCAAATCTGTGACTCTTAGTCCATGATTTTCCTAGATTTTCATTTAAATATACTTTTTAAGGATGTGTTTAAATACATGTGTATGTTCTGCTTTGGTTTTTTTTTTGGGGGGGGGAAGGAGGGTCATTTTTGTTGTTGTGTTTTGGATTTTGGTCCTTTTTAATGCAGCTATCTTTTTTTGCTTTAAGTGGAGGGTTTTTTCAATAAATGCTGACTCTTGCATAGAAGTACTCCAAGCTGACAAAAAGTGCTATTGTTTCCAAATTATTGTTTTACTCTTGGGGAAATGTCTTCAGATTTGTTTTTCTATTGTTGTATATATTAAACTTGATGCTGTTGTGAGTCAGATTAGTGCAAAGTGTATTTTGAGAAAGAGATTAATATACTATATCCATGAAATTCGAGATGTTTTTAACAAATGCATAGATAAGGCAGCTTTTACTTCAGTTGCATTTGTTTCTCCTGAAACAGTCGTATTTTAGTGCTGTTTCTAACAAAGCTACATCTGCTTTATATTCAGAGTATTCAGAAATACCAGCAAAATTGCTCTTTGTAATCCTCTAAAATACTGATGCTTGTGCTAAACCCCCGTCTGTTTGTTTACTGGAGATTCATCAGGCCAGGTACAGATGCTGGTTCTACAAGATCTTCCCTAGAGTGGAGTTTTAATTAAAACAACTCTTTTTACCCCAGCTGTCAGTGCAGCCCATATGAAAAGCAGAAAGCTTTTTTTGGAGAAGAGTTGAATGTTTAGCTTGTTCCAAAGTCTATAACCACAAAATGAAGCATTGAATTTCCTACTTCTCTGAATTCTTTTCTCCCTTCCTAGTTAGTGCAAACTCGGTTTGGAGAAGTCACTCTAGAATGTTCTAAAGCTTGCTTTCTTCATGTGTGTTTCACAATGCACATTGATTACATTCAACTAGGAAATAATTTGCAGAATTTTTTTTTGAGATTGTTAATCTAACTAACCCCTACTTTACAGATAGCTGAAGTTGTACAGCACCTCCTCCAACAATTTTTGGTTTTTTAGCCTTTGCCCTATGGAGTAATATCACAAATTCTAATTCTTATTGAGTCAAATCTTCCTTCAAGCTAGAATGTAGTTGAATATTGACTTAAAAATGCACCACAAAAAGTGGAAGATGGCTTAAAAAAAAAAGAAAACAAAACAAAAAACTCCTGTTTTCTACATAATTTAAATTCTTGAATGGAGTTCTTATTTACCTGCCCTCAATATTGCCTCATGGAGAGACCTTAGTTGAAATGTGTCTGTGATCCGAACCAAACAGCTCTGGTTTAATCTCAGCTGGCCCATTCCTCTGCCTCACCATGAGGGGAGGGGGAACTGGAGGAGAATTGGAAAAGTGAGAAGTTGTGGGTTGAGGTAAAGATGGTTTAATAGGGAAAGCCAAATCTGCACACACAAGCAAAGCAGAACAAAGCATTTGTTCCATCCTTCCCATGGTCAGGCAGGTGTTCAGCCATCCCCAGGAAAGCAGGGCTTCACCAGGCATAATAATGACTTGGGAACGCAAATGCCATCATTCCAAATGTTGCCCTTTCATCTTTCTTCTGGACCTTTATAAGCTGAGCATGAGGCCAGAGGGTATAATATATCCCTTTGGTCAGGGGAAGTCAGTTGTACGGGTTCTTTCTTCTCCCAACTTCCTTTGCACCCTCAGTCTTCTCACTGATGGGGTGATCAAAAAATCAGAAAAGGTCTTGACACTGTGTAAGCAGCTCTCTGTAAGAACAAAAACATTTCTTTTTTATTAACACTGTTTTAGGACAAGTCTAAAACCCAGGTCCATCCTAACTATTAGGAGGAAAATTAACTCCACCCCTGCTGCAATCAGTGTATAAACCTAGGTAGCCCAAATTCCTAAAATCCTTCATTTCTCAAGTTCTACCTCATCTTCTACTCCTCCTACTAATGCTAGCCTTCCATTTGCTCAGTCCTGGGACTTGAAGTACAACAGGTGAACTTGTCCTCAAAAATGTTTACCACAAAAATGGATTACTGCAATGCTACCAAATATGTTCCCTGACATCTTTCAACTGCTTTTACAGTGTTGTCTTCAACTCTAAAAGACACGTATGAGAAAATTTCTGGTTACCACGTGATTAATTATGTCCACATCAAAAGTTATGGACTTAGAACAGTTTCTGCTTCACCATCAGTTTTTATGCTCTGATTGTATACTGTGGGTCTGCCTAATGCACTGGGTCTGACTAATGCATTTATGCATTTTCTCTCTCTCTTTTTTTTCTTGGAGGGGGGTTGTAGGGTTGTGAGGTTAGTGATGAAGTTAGTTAGACAAATCATCTTCCCATGTGTTTCATTCTATAAACTCATACCTGTCCTGCTGTATTAGCAATGGATCTGTAGTTCCTTTGTGTAAGTACTGTTCCAGGAATCCTACGTGACTGCTGTCTGCCTTTGGTCTTTTTACCAGAGATGAATAGGAGTTGTGTGTGTCATCTGTAAATGCTTTTCTACTCCTGTGCTTAGTTGCTTTATGGCACTGAGTTGGCAGGTACTTAAAAAACCATGCTAAGCATATTTTCAGATTAATTATTTATTTTATTATTCCTGCCTATGATAGCTGTGCTGAGATGTCATGTCCTTATGAGTCCGCAGGGCTTAATACAAAGGAAGAAAGACAGTAGGGCTGAACTGCTGAAGCTGTTGCACTGTCTTTGACTGCCACAGAACCACACCTTATGTTCAGCACTGTTTTAACACTGAACAGTGATCTGCTTCAAAATACCAAGCTTTGGGGTTTTTGTTGGTTAGTTTTTATTTGAATATGTTGTAAGCTGGATAATGAGAGAAGCTCATGTAGCAGATGAGAGAACAAAAAGGCTGTGGCAGTGAAGATTAGTTTGCAGTATCTGAAAGCCAAAATATTGCAGGAAAACTTATTCCCCCTTTTTTTGTTTTTGAAAAGGAAGACAAAGAAGAGCGATGGTCTTGGCAGATCTCAGTGAAGTCAGGTTTTGTTTTTCTTCTTACTTGGCAAACCTACTCAGTGTTTGATCTCTACATGTGGTCATGGCCTGGTGCCTTCTTTTATTGACCCTTGTGCATTTGGCTTCAGCCTGGCATTTGTGGTTTTGAAGGTCTTCCTTTCTGCAGGGGAACACTGTTTTCAGTCCTTGCTTTCAGCATATGCTCTTCATTTGATAGTTCACATGAAGAATGGGTTTGCAGTCACTGTGTTTGTGCCAGTTACTTGAAAAATCCTGAAAACACAACTGAAAAAGAGTCTAACGCTCCTAAACATGAGCAGTGCTTATACTCTTAAATAAGATTTCATGGATGGAATTTGAGATGCTGCAGACCCTGCTCACCCGAGAATGTCAGGAATTGTGCTCTCTGATATCTCAGAAGGAGTTTTGTAGTGGGTTGTTCAGGCAGTACTTATGTGCTCCCCCAGTTCCTTCTATAATTGATCGGTTTTTGACATCTGCAAAATTAGGAAATTAATTTCCTATGCAGCATAACTGGATGCATTTATCTAGTGTGTAGTAATTAAAGTATTCAAATTTATCTCTTTTAGTTTGGTTTCTGAGTAGCTATGATGAAAGTCATTCCTTACATGTTCAAGATCATTTGAGGAAAATGTGATTTTTTAATTTTATTTTGTTTTAAATTTGAAAATAATATATTTTTCAGCTCTTCTGCACTTGTTGAATAGACTCAGTGTTTGTACAATGCTTGTAAAACCATTTATGCAAATCAAATTACAAGAAAATTCCTGAATATTATTTGGGTAGGAAGGTTTTTTTAATAAGCAAATACCCTTTGAAATTTTTTTGTTTTTTCAAAGCAAGATTCATACACTAGAGACATAGGGCAATGCACTTTCACCCACACACTTCAGCAAGTTTTGCATGATTGCTAAAGTGAGAATATAGCAGAGGTTATGAACTCTCTTAAATACTGCCCGTGTGTATTATTTCAGATTTTAAATAACAAAGGTAGTTTAATTACTTATTCAAAACATTTTAAACTGCCTGATTAATTCCTTTTATGAAGAAATTGTCTAAATTTCTTTTTCGTAGAACCAAAAATGCAGTAATGATTTACTGCAGGCTACAATGTAATCACTAAAGAAGGTTCTTGAGCAGGCATTATCTAAAAGGAAGCTGCCTGGTTATTCTTTACATAAGCTTGTTTTAGCCCAGAATCTTCAAGATATCTGAAGCATTGCCTTTTCTGTGATGACCGGACTCTCTGAACAGAGACACTGCAAATTCTAAAGTATAAGAGTTGATGTGATTGTTTTTCTTCACTTCTGGGTGTGTTCTCCTCTAGAGCAGCTTGGGAGAAAAAAAAAAATTGGGCCAGGAATTCTTGGAAGCAGAGCTAGGAACGTGTGGCATTTTTAATGTGTTCTCGTTGTCTGGTGACTTTAGGGACCAATTTTGCTTTCAGTATCCATTTTTGATATTATTAGATTACTTTATTATTGAAGACTGCTTTTTCCCCTTAGTTACAGGCAGAAGCACATGCTGCAGTAAGCCCAGATCCTATCTACATCTCTTAAATTCCTTAGAAATATTTTCCCAGCACCTTCAGGGTCTTACCCCTGCACTTTCTAAATTCCTGACAGCATGTTTAGCTAATTCCCTTACCACTCCTGATCCAGGTAGGTGAGGAAAACATATTCTGAAGCTGCTTAGGGATCCTGCAGGCTAACCAGCAACCTAAGCACCAGAGCTAACTTTCAAGCTGTTCCCCAGTAGAGGCTTCCTGTTCGACTGGTGATGGGGGAAATTCAATATCATAAATATTCAGTATTTATTAAAAAGGAGGCAAAATGTTCTAAACAGCTGTGGAGAAGTTCAAATAGAATGACTGTAGAAGCTTCACTTTCACAGGTTAAAAATTCCAACTCTAAAGTAGCATATAATAAAGCCCATACTTTTTCAACTCAGTCTTTATAATACTACGTATGCCATTAGTGTATATATAAAAATATATTTTATTCTACCACTACTGCAACCACCAATCATTTAGAGACAAGGTTTTACTTCAGAACAATGAAGAGCTTTGAAAGGAATATTTAGTACACTCTGTTGAGTATTCCTCATTGAGGTTATTTCAGAGATCCACCAGAATTTATTGTATGAAATCCAGTTTGTTGTGTAGAGGTCTGCAGACCAGTCATTTTGAGAGCATAAAGGCAAAGTAACTTCTGGAGCTGTACAACAAAGAGCTGCATGCACACTATTAGGTGAGTAAATTAAGAAATTTTGAAAGCAATGTGTTCCTAAGGATTGGTTCTTTCTAGATATACGCATTGCTACTAATAACGTGTACTTTTCTTTTCTAAATTCTGGCTACACAAAGCTTCCAACTGTTGGAGAAACTGGAATAATCAACCTAGAGCTTTTTTGGGGGTTGGGTTGTTTTTTTTTTTTTCAGTTTGAACACACATGTTATTTTGCACTCATTTTTTAGTTTAGTTCTGTTTCTCAACTACCTACTTATGTTCATGGGCTGCTTAATGCAAATTTCCTTAAGTTCTTGTGCAAGGGTATTGGTAAACTTTTGGTAAAACAAGTAAACTTTTTCTTCCTTACTGAGAAAGTAGTGGATTTCATTTAATGTGGCACATTTTTGATGGGAGAATTTTTCTCACATGACTGCCTTTCCTAAAATTAACCTCAAGTGTTTCTAGGATTACAGAAGGGGAATTCAATCTTAGGGGTAGTGGAGAATCAAATCAGAAGTGTTGCATGAAAATTGCCATAGCACATAATCATTAAAAGAAGGTAACATGCATTCATTGGGAGTGGGTTTAAAAGAAAATGGTAGCTGCTGAATTCTGAAGGAGTGTTGGAGGGTTCAGCTTCTATTAAAACTGTGTGGCATAGCAGACCTGTCATCCAAGTCCCTGAAGACTGTAGAGATTCACATGAACCAGGAGCTGCATCACCTCTGTTAGTTCTGTCTGTGTGTTCAGGCCTGCTTGAAGTACCTGGACACTCAACAGTTTAATGTCTGCCACTGAAATAATTCCAGGAGTGTTTCACTGGGACTTTGGAGATTGGCACCAGCTCTAAAGTGGAATGTAGCAAAGGAAAGGATGGGATGCTGGCTGCTACCAGCTCACTGTCAGGCTGTAGTGGGACTGCAACTCGGTCCAAGTTTTACGTGCGAAATTCATTTACAGGTCTAGATTTGCCTGTCTCTGTCAGGCGGAAAGTTGTAGAACAAAAAACCCAAGCAAACAACAAAACCAAACCCAACCCCATTGACTCTTTCCCCCCAAAGCCAAAGTTTAGCTATTCATAGAGTTATCATCAAACTGGGATTCAAATAGTTCCCAAGCCTACAAAAGTGCAACTCCCCACCACCATGAGCTCCCACATGGCAGACATCTCTTTCCCTCACAGGACATGTGGACCACAAACAAGCTGAGATTTCTCCTATTTGCACGTGCCTCATGTCGGAGGTGAATGCTTTCTGTGTGCTCCAGTTGCCCCTACAATGCACATGCTAGTGAGGAAACCCCAAGCCCTCTCATACACAGATAAGAGTGAGATGAGTGTACCTGTGGTGTGTTGCGCTCTGTGTTGTCACTCCTGCTGGCTGCTGTCCCAGTGCCTGAAGGGAAGGGTGAATCTAAGTGGAGGTGACAAGGTCAGTGATTTCTGTCTCTGACAGAATTCAAACCAGGCTTTTTCTTCTAATAAGTTATTTTCTTCTTTGTCCCTACTATTACAAATATTAATTATCATTTGGGTTTTTTTTAGAAATGACCCCTTAAAACTTTAGTGTAGTTTCCTGATATTTGATATTTAATCTGACATTATGGGCTATAGTCTTCTCTAGCATTGTAATTTTTGGCCAAATGAGCTGACAGGCAGGTCTGGATGATCTTTTCACATGCTCTTTATGCTCACATCCATGCTACATCATCTGCTGTTACCCAGACCAATGGATACCTCCATAGTGGAAAGCTTTGTGATTTGTATTATCCAAATGTCAGGGAACAGGCTGAACTGTAAAGGATAACAGCAGAGGTAGGTGAGAAAGGGTGCTGAATAAGACCTTTGTTTTTTAGCAGTGGAAGCATTTTAGGCCATCTTCTTTCTTTTTTCTTTTTTTTTTTATTTTTAATTCAACCATACTGTGCCCTGAGGCCTGTCATCTTTTGGTCTTAGTTTTATATCTACCTTTGCAGATTTTTTTTTCTTAAATTGCAACTTATTTAATTAATAATTTAATTAGCTCTAGCCAATTTTCTTGCTTAACCCTTTAGTCACTTTGAAACTTTCTTTTATATGAAGTTGTAGTAAGACAACTGAAAGGATGATTCTTACTTTCCAAAGGGGAATTGGGAATAAGCTCCTTCTTTTCAGTCATTTAATAGGCTTTCAACCAGTTACTTTCTTGTTTTGATATAGAAAACCCTGCATTCTTTGTCAGAAAATAATAAAAAAAGAGAACTATACATAATATTTATTTCATTAAAATGAAAAAATATAGTGATTTTTAATATTGTTTTAAAAGTAACCTTCTAGGGGTTTTGGTGGTTTGGGGGAGGTAGGAGAGGAGACAATAAAATGCTTGTTGCATAGAAACAAATGACTGAGTTAGGTTAGTTAATTTAACTCTCCAGTGGACCTTATTATTTAATGTTTATAATGTGTCAGAGTATTCTAAAGTTGGAAATCTTCAAGGTCTCAGCTGACATTAATCTCTCTTTATTTATCTATCTTCATGAAGGCACCTGTTTTTGTGTTGCTGTCTCTTGTCAGGAAGAGGAAGGCAATGAACCCCAAATCTGTAGGTTTTATCATAGAAAACCACTGAAATGTGTAATAGGGTAGCCTGAGATGTTTGAGCGATGGAGTGACGGAGAAGAAGTTTTTGTTCACTTAGGAGCCTTTGGCAAGAAATGTTGGTCTGTGGAAGGACAGAGGATGATCCAGTGTTCTTTATACACTCCCACTGGTGCTTAAGCTGTCATCTTAATCTTTCCATGTTAATTTGAACTGGAAAACGCTTTCAAAAATATTCTAGCAATTTCCCCTCTAGTCCCCCACCCAACAACAGCAACAACAAAACAGGGATACCTTCAGAAAATAATAAAATAATTCATTAGCACTACATTATTTCATTGTAGTTTGGGGAAGTTCTAGCTAAAACACTTAGCAAAATTATCTTTTTGAAGAGATCCAGTTAGTCCTGGAAAGGAGTAGAACAAGATTAGGTATGGCAAAGAAGTAAGAAATTAATAGCAGACTAGGAGTGGAAGGAGGAAGGAAAACAAACTTTTTTTGACTATCAAATTGCATGTATATGTTTAGTAACTTCCAGAGAGTTAAAGTCAATGAAAGGAAGGTTCTAGTAGAATTATCACAAGGCAGATTTGTGTGGTGTGAAGAAGAGAACAGATGAGCTAATTGAGGTGCTACTGTTTTGATATTGTTTGGCCTCTTGTCCTCTTCCTGTTTTCCTCATCAAAAAGACTATAACAGATTTCCCTTAAAATTCTTGAATTGTATCACTTGGTTTTGGGGAAAAAAAAAAAAAAAAAGTACATATTATGTAAGAGACAAAAGCAGGCCAAAGTGTGAATTTGGAAAGAACAGAAAGTATCTGCTTCCTGTTGCTTTGTAGAGGCAGAGAATTATTTTCTCTTAAATTTTCCTCAAAGAACTAGCTTACTGAGGGTCAATGATTTAACTCATCCAGAATATTGCAGTAATCTATGTCTTAATGACATGGCCACTATTCTCCTTAAGGCCATTATCCTAAAGCTGCCAACTTCAGTGTTTGTGTGCCCATCATCTAGATGAAGTGTGATAATATGATGTTGTGATGAAAACATTGTTGAGGATGTCCCTACTCTTGGGGTAGGGAGGGTGGACCTCTAGGTCTTTTGAAAGGCTCTTTCTAACCCTTATTGTTCTGTGATTCTAAGCCTACTATTAATTCCTCAGCCCTGAAAAGACAACAAATGTAAGCATGGTCTGTTGTGTTGGTGAAAGTAGGATTAAAATATATGTTTAAAAGTAAGAAGATCTAAAAATTAGTTCAGTTCCATATGCTGCATATTTTAATCTTCATCCTTATCTCAATTCACCAAATCTTTGGAACATGGGTAAACTATCAGACATTTTACATAGTATTTATGACTGAAGAACAGAAAGCTTAGTTATACAAAATATTTGAGGCATGATCAACCATTACATCTCTGTATGTGAAACCATGAGCGTTTTTTGGGGGGAAAGAGGAGCTTCAAGGGAAGATGGATTTTATTTTTTCATTCAGTTTTGTGTGGAGTTACACTAATCTGTCTAACTCTGAAACAAGTAGACATTCCACAGTCTTTTAAAACATTGTTTAATTAATATATCTAAGTAGTAAGTATCGTCCCCGTAGGTAAATATTTCTGGAAATGGGCTGGTTTGTCTTTATTTGGTTCAGGAATGCATGAAGGCTGATACTTGCATAAAAAGCTTCGAAATTAAAGATTAAATTTAGGCAAAGTTTATAAGAACCTGGAGGAGAAACAAAAAAGTCAAAACCCAAATTTGCCCAGTCTTAAAGCAGGTAATGTAAGATAAATGAAATAGTATCAAAATCCTCCTAGGAGTTACATGTAGGCACATACTTGTTGTTCATAATAAACCAGAAAATAACAACCAGATTGCTGAATTAAAACTTATATCTAAATAGCAATAACTGCATTTAATTACATGTTTAGATGTAGCTTTCAGTAGGCCCTGTCATAAAGGACAATTTCTTTACTAAGTAAAATGGGACATTTTTGAATGTATTTGAATAAGTAAGCCCAGATTTGACAACAAAGTATTTAAACAAAAAGTACTAATAAACTGTCAATCACCAATGTAGCTAGAAAGTTTTCCAATACCTGTTTTTCATCTGACATATACATTAGTTTTCATCTCTTCTTATCTCACTTCAATATTTTTTGCTTTTATCAATGTAATTTCAGAAGAATTACTAAAAAACCCACCAGTTTTGCAAAGGATTTGACGGACATACATTTTTATTATTTTGTGGCATTGAGGTTGTAGATAAATCATAGCTGATACGCACAGTCCTTGACTGTTTTACTAATTAGAGCGGTGAGGTTTTTGTTTTGTTTTTATTCCTTCATTGACACAAGTTTAAAAAAAAAAAAAAAGGAAGTATTTCTACCCAGCCTTTTCCAGCCACTTGAAGTGACTGTTTACATTTACAGTTCCTGATAAGCCTCATTAAGACATTTTTGGTCTCAATGCCCCTGTAGTGCTTCAGGGACTTGGTATAGTATTTTAAAATGCTCTGAGTTTTTCCACTTCTGTGTAATTTCTGATCATTCACTGAGCACAAGTGGAGTCATATTGCCCCCAGCAGGGAAAATGCAGAACATGACTTCTTTCCTTTATATCAGGCCTAAAGCACAGTGTGTGTTCCATATATATATAAAATATATTTGCTAATATATAACTGTAACTTATAAACAACTAATCTTAATTTAAAATGTTTTAAGAAACAGATTTTTTTTCTCATCTTTTTATAACTTAACTGGATCAGTATGCATGGCAGTAGTTAACATAGTAAAAAAACCCCAACATATTTTGCGTTCTAAAATCTACTTTCAAGGCTGGTCAGATTTTTTCACGGGTCTTTTATGACTTATTTTGATAAACTTAAGAATATGCAAAATTCCTTTTTGCCATAATGGCCAGAGTACTTTCAATAGAGTAAAAAAGAAAAAAAAAAAAAAGGAAATCCTAATATAAAGTTTGGTTGGTTGTTGTTGTGTTTGTTTTTAATAAAGTAATTTCTTCTATACAAGGAAGCAAAGATATCCTGATAGGGTATAATTTAGTAAAGAACTGTGGAGATGACTGATTTAGTTCACTTACGATTTTTGTTATTGTTTTGTTGTTGCTGACTCCACTCAGTATTGTGTGTAGAAATTCTCTTTGGTTGTTACATAAAGCTATGTTGACTTTATCCTTTACTGAAATCCTGTTCAGAATCACTGTACCTTGATTAAAAACCCATTTTTGAAGAACCACATGATGCGTGGCATGATTTTTTTCTTGATTATCTTTTGATATGATTTTATTTTCATCATTTCTCTTTAAAATAGTTCACAGAGATAAATCCTCTGACATATCACTTAACATAGAGATTCTATCCCATTTTAAACCTTAATAAGAAAGTTACTGCCAAATATTGAAAGAATGTCACTTTAAATTCTAAGATTCATTAAAACTTGTGTATCTTTTTTGGACTTTGATGTATTAAAAATACCTCATGTCTGATAAGATAGTTGAGATTAAACATTCCTTTCTATGACATTAAAATTGTTACATCTGTAAGTAGGATCTTAAGTCTCCTTAGATAAGAACCTAGATCTAAAAGTTTATTTTAGTATAATTGGTGTGTTTCATGTCAGGGTGAGATTGATTTTTTTGTCTTGTTTGTGTTAACAGGAACAGCTTAATCATTTTGAGAACATAGCTAAAAAAGACTGCTGATTTTGCACATTTGAAAAATTTGATGACACTTTCTTTCTGACTGCCTATAGTCATTGTTATTTAGGTGTTTCAAAGTCAGCATCCTGGGATTTGTGCCCAATCTGTCTGTTGCCATTTTATTGCTATAAGACTTGGGAAAGGAAAATCCTAGTTTGAACATCCTCTGTTGGCACATCTCTGGGACAGCAGTGAGACGGAAAACTTCTTGTAACTAAAAGTACTTGTAAGTCTCACTGCTGGGTAGTTTGTGCATGAACTCTTCCATTGTGTCATGGTATGTGGTCTGCCGCAGTGTGTGCTAACCCAACGCCTGTTTTTCCTTGGGGGAAAAAAAAACTAATCCACATTGTGTTCAGTTAGGATTTAGTACAGTGGGTTTATGCAGGGCCTGGTCAAAAAGTAGAAGTAATATCTCATTGTGAATCTCTGTTTCTCAAGATCTCAAAAGCTTTTTTAGCTCTTGTCAAAATTAAGAACTTGAATTTCTTCATGCAAGAGTTAGAAGGCCGCTTGATTGGAAAGATGTGAAGCTGGTTTGGAATGGTTTGTTTTGGTGCCTAATTCAGGTGAGGGATTTGTTGCTAAAGTTCTCAAATTGCACTGCAACGACTGTGGGAAAACATGGGAATCAGATAATTTTTAAGTCTTGGAGTTCCACATTCAGCACAAACAAATCACTGAATGACAAGACTGTAGTATAGTGTCTGCAATTATTGGGAAGGGACTCAGTTTCTGTAATTTTCCTCCTGTTCTAAAAACTGTGAACTAATATCACCTTATACTTGGTTCTTGCCAGCATATAAGTACTTGAATTTGTGTTAGTCAGTCCTCCCTTGAACTTGTGTTTTGTGAAAGACTAAAAATATGCATTTAAAAGAAAAAAATTTATCATAAAAATATTAAATATTTAAATATTTTTTCTCTGTCTGTGATTGAGTGTTTCTACAGCCATATCTACACGTTACTTAAGTGAACTCAGTTGCTGATGTAAAAGACACTGATTTCTCCAAGTTTAAACATAGCCACACAGGACCAAATTATGCACAGACCATTACATTTAGGTGCAACTTACTTTAAAACTTAATTTCTACAGTTACTGACTAAGCAAAAGTTTCAAGGAGGTTTAACTACAGACATTATGAAATGTAAATAGAAATTGCTTCTGCGCAAATGCAATAAGCAAAAATGTATTCGAGAGTCCAGAACTGCAAATTGGAAGATTTTTAATCTAGTACTTGTCCAATATTTTTTTTAATAGCACCTGGAAATGATATGGAAAAAGCCTCCACAATTTTGATGTATTTTACTGATTTATACATGCTAAAAAAAAATTCAGAAGGCCCAGTTTAAATTCTGGTATTTTTCTGTCCTCCTAAATAAATAGAGAAAAATAAACCTAGATAAAATAAATATAAATAGGCTTAATAAATAGCCTAAATACTGTGTTGAACAGCTGAACCTTTCTGTTTTATCTTTTGTCATGATAAATCAATTATTTGAGCAGACAGTCTGAAATACAGAAAATCGTATTTGATAATACCTTTCCAAGAATAGCAATTTCAGAATATCAAGGAGAGGGAATCACTCTAGATAATGCATGATGTTTAAAATTATTTGGAAAAAAAAAAAAAAAGAGAGAAAATTAATGCCCATTTTCAAAATATTAAAAATATTAGTCTGGAAAATACACTGACCTGTAAATATGTGTGCAGCATGAAGTGTTTTACACAGAAGTTTAAAAACTGAAATGTGAGTAAAATATTTTTGAGAGACTAAAATACAGTGGAAAAAACAAGGGTTAATGGCATGCTGAGGTACTAAATATTAAGAAGCAGTTAATCATTCTACTTGGGGGCAACAAACAAGAAAACAGGAAGCCCCTCAAAAAATGCTGTAATTGCATAGAAGTGATTGCTGTAATGCATAGAAGTAAACAGAATTGATTGAAAAATGTTTATCCTAACTTAGGAGATGGTATAGTTGAACTCTCAATATCTGCTCTACCTATGGTTGCAAAAGTGCAAATAGCTGTTTGGCAGTGAAAAGGATAGTTTCTTTCAACTTTGTTCTTTACTCAGAACTGGTACAGAAGATTTTAGAAAACACTGAATAGAGTAAATAGCTCAGGTCAGATTTTGCATGCAATTCTTATATATTTTATTTAAGTAAAATACTTGATGCTTCATTTGTTTTTCACTATTATGTTTTTGTTGTGGTAGTTATAAATATTTTTGTTCAGAAATGAAATGTCCTGAAGTGCGAAATAATGCTACTTCAGTATGCATACTTGAATTCTCAAAAATTATGCAGAGCCTTAACATCTCTAGTACCAATCATGTGATATTAATTAAAATACTAAAAATAATTCTGATAAATTATCCACTTTGGGGAACTAATAATTAGACAAAAGCATGTTTCAATTATACTTTGAGAGCAATGTTTTTACAAGACGATATCCTGTACCTTCTAGATTGACCTATTCCATTAGATTCCTTAGCACACAGTCTTTGCAACTCCTTGATTTTCAAATGTTGAAAAAAGCAAACCTCCCAAACCCTATGAAAATTGTAGGGATACCCCCATGTGCTCCATATTTTTAATACCATAAAAAACCCTCAAATAAACCAAAGCAAAATTACAAAACTCAACCCTCTATCTTCTGTTCTTTGAAAGCTGGTCAAAGGTATTAAACATTTATCAGTAAGTGTTCTAACAATTTTAGAATCTATTTTCTGTATGTCAGATCTGTTTGTGATAACAGGTGTTGTCTAACTATATTGGCATTATGCTCTTCACTGTCCAGGTTGTTTGTCCTAATGAATACAACTTGACACCAAAAGAAGTTTGGTAATAGATGGTTGGAATTGCATAATGATAAATAATTACTTTTATAAGTTTTTTCCTTGTTTGTGGATGGTAAGCAAGGTGTCACATTTTGCCAGGCTGACTGCTCCTCCCAAGTGGCTCTCATTTAGTTCCAGGGTCCCTTACCAGGTTAAGTGGGGCAGAGAATTCTACATAGACCTTCCGTGTCTCACATACAACTCCTCAAGAAAAAAGGATTTATAATATAAAAAGCAGAGTTTCATGGTTTGCTTTTGCAGAAACTTTGTGTGATAATATTTTAAAAGGATTTTTGTAAAATTAAGTCTTAGCTAAAAATTAAAGTTTTGGCTTTCCTTACTGAATCATATGCATGGCTTCAATCTTAATGACCCTCAGCACTGGTAAAACTGCTTTCTGATTTCACTGAATGTAGGTTTGGCTCTTAAATAGAATCAGGAAAAAATATTTTTACTATAGTGTCAGGGAAGAACAACTTTTTAAAAATTAATCTGGAAAAGTATTAGTTGACAGAAATCTAATATATTGACTCATTGTACCTTGTAGAATCTAGAAGGGAAATGAGAGGACAAAATACTGGAGTATATATTATTTACTGCGAATCAATGATATTAAATGAAAAAAAGTCATCTCAAGTTTTCCACCCTGTTCATTCCCCCAGGCAAACATGTAGTGAAAGCTGAGTAGTTTTCTTGATTTTTATCCAATTTCTTGACTTTTACTTGGAACTATAGATTCTGAATATTTCTGAGACCTTAGAGGCTTCATTTAATGTAGGAAGATTTTAAAGTTTTATGGCTATCATAACAATATTCACAGATAAAATTTAATATGCTGTCCAGGTTTATTTGTATAAGATAGAACTATAAAATATTGCTAGTGGTGAGGGACTAATTTTAAACATCTAATGAGCATCATCCTATAATATTAGTCTGATACTCACAACTCACTTGGAAAAGTATGGATCTAATTTAAAGAGTGGTTTTAACAGTAATAACAATTGTATAATAAAATTTTGGAGTTCAACATATTTAATAATATGTTTTCTTGATTTTTTTTCCTTTTTTTCTCTTCCTTTCATGCCTCTCTTCACTCCTCTAATATTCTTTCTTTGTCACTGTTTCTGGTAAAGGTTAATTAATATTAGTAGTATAGTATATTAATAGTATATTAATAAATGGATACTTCTAAATGGGTACTTCTAAAAGCTATTTCCTAAAAGAAATTTTACAGAAATTCAGCTGTTTTGTTATGATGAGGGAACAGAAGAAAAACTTGATTTACTTAAGCTGATGCTTAAGCTGCACTGATCTCAATCAGTCTTGATTTTTATTTGGCTCAAGACAATGAGAATACCCTTTGCAGGAAGTCGTATTTGTCAGTCATATGTAGCCAGCAGGAAACTCCTCCCAACTCACAGAGCTCGGGAGTAATGTGGTTATAGTGGGAGAAAAGAAAAGGAAGAGCACATTGTTGCTGAATTCAGCAAGTGAAACATTGAGTTACATCAAAACAACATGGGTTTATTCCACATTAAATTAGTTGTCTCATGGAGATGTATTGAAACTTTGGGTTTGTTTCTGTAGTTATGTGTATGTGCAGAAAGAAATGGTGCAGAGGGATTTTAATAACCATACAGTGTAGGTAGTTAGATAATACATTCAAGCCCATGTCTTATTTTCTTATGTAATGAAAAGACTACACAGAGAATGGATGGCCCAATGTACTAGCTTTTTCCTGGTAATCTAAATAAACAAATGCTTAGCAAATATTAAGAGTGTGTTCCTCCAGCACAGCAGTGTTTTCATATGGCAGGGTTGTTTTTCTTTTTCTTTCTCTGTATCCAAGCAAGTCTCTGTCTTTCTTTTCTGAACTTTCAAGAAGCTGTTTGGTTTTACTTTTACTACGCTTCTGAAATATTATTTAATGACAGAGCTAAATCTGTGTTATTTCGTAACAGATCTTTAATGACCATGTGTTCTGCATGCTATTTTAAATCGCTCAAATAGAGTATCAGTAAAAATACATAAAATATTTATTAGCTTCTTTTCCACTAGCTGTATTTCAGAGCAGTGGCGATTTGCCTGATTAAGAGATTAGTCTCTCAGAAAAACATATTTGAATGAGAATGAACTCCAAATACTCAGTGGTACCAAGTAGATTATTTTCCATGTGATAGAGGTGGTTCTAATTATTTGCACTTACTTTCATTTCTATGTTTTATATTACTTCTCGGATTGCTGTATTATTGACAGAATGTGTTTCTGTGGTGGCAAAAAGAAAGTTATATTACAGAGAGAGGAGCAGAGATGCAGACCAAATGGAGAGGTATTATGGGGATTTTAAAGGATCATGTGAGTAATATGCTAGTTCCTGAATAGAAAGTGTCTACAGACATAGTGGCAGCATATACATTGAGATTTATAAATCATCTTCCAAAGTCCTGTGAAATCTAGAACAAAAATTCTGCCTTTAAAACTTGTTACAACTTCCTTATTTTCCATGATCAGTAACTAGATACTTTTTTTTCATTGCCAGTTGTTGTAATATTCCCCAAGAGAATTGCTGCACTGAGGGGTTTTTAATGCCACAATATTGATCACAATGGATGTGTCACAGATAGCCCAGGGAAGCCTGAAAAGTGCCATGTGGTCTGCAGAGGTGTGGTATCCAAACTAGGGTGTTGGTATCCATGAGAAAAGGCTTTACCAATGCCATTTGGCATCAAATTAGTAATCGTAATTTATATTTGTGTCTCAGTTGCCCTAGGAAGACCTCTGGTAGACTTTATTTAAACTTGCACTATCTTTTATTTCCTAGGGATAATATATGGAAAGAAAACACATCTTCCTTTCAAACCTTTTTAATTAGATTTTTAACTTCATCCTGGGAAGCATTCTCTCTTTATCTTAGATCTTTTGCATGGTGGGAACTTCTGAAGGAAAAATCTTTCTTTTCTTACAACACCCCTCGAGTCTGATCTCCAGCAGCAGCCAAACAATAATCTTCTGATTTACAAAATAGCATGGTGTAGAATGTCCTGTGAGAGCAGAATTAATATGAAGAAAGTTAACACTGAGTCAGTATTTTACAGACTGTGTATGTGCTTAAGTAGTAGAAGCAGCATGCAAAGTGTTTAAGATATCAGCTGTCTCCCTGCACCAAAACTGAAGAACTGTGTCAGCATGGTCCTATGCCTACACTGATTACAAACAGGAATATGCTTTCAGATCTCTTGTAGGAAGAGAATACAGAGAAAAGCTTGGGAAAGGTGATGTTAGTAATATCAGGTCATACAATGCTACCTAAATAAAATTTTTGCTGGATCTCCCAGTCACACTGTGGTACAGCCTCTATAGAGTAGTGGAAACCTTCAGGTGTTGTAAGAAATGCAATTACCTGCCTAATATTATTATCTAGCATTGAGAAGTAGAGTGTTGCTACACTACACTATGCAAACCTACTGAAAATGATTGTATCTAGTCTCTCCAAGCCATTGGGTCTTTATGGCTATGGTGGTTTAAAAACCAGCTGGAAAATCAAACCCACTCAAAGCTGCTACCTTTCCAACACCCCCTCCTATAATGGAGGAAACTAGAAAATATTAGAAGTAGGAATAACAATTGACTGGAAATAGCAACAACCACATCAAAATTAACACAAAGGAGTGTACAACAGAAAGAGAAACTTTTCTACCTGCAAACAAGGTATTCTCCACTGAAGGTCTCCCCCAGGCAGCACTTGATGTGGTTGCCAACAAAGACACAAACTGGTGACAGAAGAATTTGCCCAGTTTAGCTTTTTCCCACCCCTTTCAGCCTGGAAAGAAAGAACAGTGGAAAGCAGGGACATAACAAAACCATGGAAGCGAATTCATCTGCACAAGTGGTCATGCTGCCAGAATGCCCACTGTGGCCATCCCAGTGCCAGGGCTCTCTCTCGGGGGCTGTGGTGGCAGCAGTGGCACAGTGGGGCTTTCTCTTGGTGTTGAGTGGCAGCACGGCCCTGACTCCTGGTCCCACACACTCTCTGGCAGGAGCCAGACAGGCAAAATGGCAAACTGTGTTTCCAGCTGTGGCTTCTCCCTTCTGAGACCATGTGGGCCATGGTGGGCACGGTGTCAAATAGACAGGGCTCCACCCCTTTTCTCT
The DNA here is from genome assembly GCA_013400435.1 of Pycnonotus jocosus. Taxonomy (NCBI): domain Eukaryota; kingdom Metazoa; phylum Chordata; class Aves; order Passeriformes; family Pycnonotidae; genus Pycnonotus; species Pycnonotus jocosus. The sequence goes on from VWYP01021591.1 coordinate 64,449, forward strand.
GTAACTCTCCAGGAGCAGGAAAGCTTTATAAAATAGAGCTGTGGGAAAATGCATTGCTCTGGCACCAGGCTCAATGTGTCCCCAAATCTTGCAGCTGGATGTCCAGCTTTGTGCAGGAGGAGGAGTTGGGGGAGCATTGATGTGTGTCTCGCTGGTTTGTTGAGGCATTTGTTGTATCTGTCTTTCCTTTATCCTTGACTTCCTTTTTTTTTTTCATTCTGAATGTTCTGTACTGTGCATGATGGGTGAAGGTGTTATTTTAAAATTTGATCAGTATTCTTTATCAAACTGTGTTTACCATAAAATATACTAAGACTTAATGTCTAATTACTTGAAGTTTAATCTCAGAAGCTTGATGAGGAAGAGATCATATTTTTCTAATGTTGCTTGTGCAATTCTACGTTTAAAAATGCTTTTTTTCTTTCACTGCTCCTTCCAGATTTTCTTTTTTTTTTTTTTTTAAAGCAAGACCAATAATTATTTAAAGGGCTTTAAAAACAACAGAAAATATATGGTTATGTGTTGCTTGCTGTGTTCATTGTATGGTTGTGACACGGCAAGATTAATACAAGTGTAAGTCAATGTATACACAAAGCAAATTTTCTATGCATAAAAGGAATCTAAATTAAAATGGCAGCTTGTAAACTCAATATAGCATGTGACAAGTTGACAAATGGTAAATAAAGCTTAGTAAAAAAAATGCTATTAATTTCAAGTCTGTAAATTTGTTCAAGTAGTTAATCTGGCAAACAAAGTTATTGTCTAGTCCTCAGAAAAGAAGAGATTAATCAGAAAATTACCCAGATAAATATAACTTATCCCTGATCAGTTTCAAGGGGGGGGGAAAGTGTGAAAAAAAATCATTTATATATTTGAATTTGCAATTTCTTTTTGCAATTCTTTCAATTATTATTGAAAAATAATCCAGTTTTTTCTTAATTGATTTAGGATGAATACTTAGAATGGCTTTCTAATCCTCCATTCCTTGAAATTAATTCTTAAATTAGAAGAGTAATGTCTAGACCTTCCTGTCCATTCAGGCATAATAATGAGCACTTAAGATCAAACCCCTATTCTTTATACAACAAATGCCTACATATATGGTCTGTAACCACTTAGATTTATTTTCTGTTTTGATCTTCAGCTGTTTCAGTTTGCTTGACAGAGCACAAACACACCCTAAGTACAGTATGGGAAGCATCCATCTCATTTATTACTGTAGCTGACTTTGCAATCGCTTTTCCTTTTGGGAATTCTTCTTCAAAGCATTGTAAATATTTATTCAAAGAGTGATCTCATGCATTACATATTTCTTTGGACATGTAACCATAAGAAAATATGTTATTCTTTTCAATAAGACATGATTCAACTTGAAAATTAGGGGGAGAGGAGAAGACCCTATATCTTTCAGAAATATATGAGTTGTTGAAATACGAATTTGGTGAAAATCTGTTTGTGCATTTTTAGAAAATTAACAAAGCAAGTGTGTGTATATATATATTTTTGAGCAGTAGCACCTGAAAAATTCTGTTTTCAGGTTTGCAATGTATAATTTTTTTTGTATTTAAGTACAATGTGATGATTCATTCTAATATAAAGCTAGGTGAAAGATGCAGATTGGTTGCAGATATTAAGCCATGTACTATTACTGCTAGTAATTTGTAGAAGTGCTTCCTCTTAATGTTTTAAATATTATATAGCAGCTTCTGACTTGATTAACTCCAAGACATAAGAGTATCAGGCAAATATTAGATATTAAGCATAGACATAAATTACATTTAGTGGGGGGTTTTGTAGTTTAAAATTATGGGATTTCTATGTGTCACTTGAATTTTCTAGAAGCTCCATTTTGTTTTAAACTACTCTGAGTAGCAAAGTTTATGGGGGTGAGAAGAAATATGCACAGGAAAGCCTGAAAAGGCAAACAAAACCCTCACGAAAATCTACAAGTAAACATACACCCACACCCTCAATATAAATTGTTTATAATGTGGTGCATTTAGGTAAGCAGTACTAATGTATACAATGTTTTAAATAAAAATATAAAAGCTCTGAGTTATGTACTTTGAATTTCAACCTTGTTTTCAAACATAAAATTGCAAGAGGCATGATGAAAATGGAAGATTATCTGACTGAGGTTTGAGAATAAATCCACCACTCAAAGTATTACAGCAATTCCCACCTTCATCATGTGAAGATACTCTGTGACAATGGGCTTTGGATTTTCTTCATTTTCCTGTTTTTCTCCTTTCCTGTTTCTGACAAATGTTAATAACAGGTAGCCCCTGAGAGATTATAACTTGATGTACAGTTGTTAAGGAATAATCCTGTTGTACACGATATGCTCTGACACAATGGCTAGTGCTCTTCTTCAGTTTACTGTTAGGTATTTTGTTATTTATGCTGCTATTCAGCAAAATAAGTATTTATTTTATATGTTGCCCTTTAGAATTACCGAGTGCTCAAACATCTCAATAGCTGTCATTATGAAAAAGATTTTGTTTTATTCTCAATCATAATTATCATACATTTCTCATCTTCACTTATCCATTTTACTTTAAATTTCAACTTCGGAGTTAGCCTCTGCTGCTCAGAACTCCTGCATCGTGCTGTGTCTGGAAGCCTGGTGATTCCAATGAGATGTAAATAGATGAGCTGCCATGCTACAGGTAATGCCAGCCACTTGCCTATGCTTTTCCTCTAAATTAAACCTTTTAAACATTGGCTGGAGGAAAAAATATTCCTCCATAGTTCACCAAGAGAAAAGCATACAGCAGGCAGAAATTGCAGGCATGAATTTCTGGCTTTGGCTTGCTCTGCCGCTATTTTCGTGCGTGTCAGCAGGTGGCGATGGAAGGCAGCGTAGGAGCTGGGAGAAAGTCACACAAACGAAATGAAAAAATAGTGCTTGGAAAGAGTCTGCTTTGCTTTTTGTGCTGTATGAGGCTTTGTTCTGCAGAGCATGTTTACGTCAAGTTATGAAATTAATTTTATTTCTATTTTATTAGCAAATTGCTCCCTTGTCTTTTGCAGCTCGTGGCTAATGTATTTTTGTAAAATGCAAATTCTTGTCACAGATGCAATGGTTTTCTGAGAAATATGGAAATAAATAATATGCAGGTAGTCTGGGTGAAAGAGGAGAGTGCTATATGTGTTTGTGAACAGAATAGTTAAAGTACTAGGGACAGTGAACTCATTCCCATGATGCTTGCTGCAAATCCATTTAGAAATTGTACAAGAAAATCACCAGCAGAATTCCTTCCCAAACTAAGGAAGGACTTACACAGTAAAAATAACAGAGTAGTGGTGCCATCTAGGGATTAATTTTCTTAGTGCTCTGTCACTTTTCTTTCTCTGGGTGTGGGCAGCATGTAAAAAATGAGCAATGCTTTTAAAGTCATTTTGCCAATAAGTAACACTCCTGCCTTATGTGCTGCTTTGGAATGATATATGCTGGAGAGCATCAGTTCCATTTAGGAAGGGATGAAGCACTTAAATTCTTCTAAATCTTGTCTTTATTTTCTCTCTTTTTTTCGGCCAGAGGCATCTCAGGAAAACACTAAGTAGGAGCAATGGATTTTGGGATGCTGTTGGTACAATAATTATACAATTAAGAAATATTTTCTTTCAAATATACCTTTTTACTGCTATTCCTTTGTAAACCTTGAGCAGAAACACCCAGCTGTGGTCCCACTCTCTTCAGACTTTGTATGAGCTTAATGGAAATTAATAAAGAGAAAAATAGGTGAAGTCTTCCCTCTTTGCTGAAGATCAGTGGTATTACGTGGGAGTTCAGTCCCAAGAGTGTGATCTTAGGGAATGTGAACACAGAGGTGAGAATTGAGTGGTATCTAAGGTTTAATGGCAGGAATATGAATGTATGTACCATTAGGGTTTGGTTGTTTGGGATTTTTTCTGATAAATAATAAAAACAGCTATGAGATTTATTGTCCTAGGTAATATAAAACATAGGTAGTTTATGACTTCCATAAATTAATACCTGAAGAAGTAATTTTCTTCCCTTATACTGAAATTCATTATATTTTGTTATAGTTATATAACTATATTTGCTTTATTTGCATGAAGTGCATTGCTTACAAATGAGGTGTATTTCTTGTGGCTTGCTCACTAATCGGGTCAAGTCTGCAGTGCATGTGGTTGCCTAATTTTATCAAGTGTTTTTCAAATGGTGCAAATCAAGTATAGAAGACAAAAAGAGGGCTTTACTGAGAATTAAGAAGTGATTTTTGTGTTCTGTAATTTGAATAGGTCATAATTGGCCCAGCAAACAATCCTAAGTGCTTCACCATTTCAGCAGTTTTAGGCTCACTTTTAATTTTTTCCCTCTCTTAATTTCTTCTGATATAGATTTCTTGTGGAGTTGTTCCAGACTTTTAGCAAAAGTCAGCAGCTGGCCAGAATGCTGACAGATACCTATAGATTATCACAACCTGACATTTCACATCACTTGTTTTGCTAAGAAATCTTCTGTGTTATTTGTGAACATGTGCATGTTGCAAACCATTGGAGACACAAATAATACAAAAATATGTCTCTTCCAAATATTTTTCTGTTTTGTTTTCTTGGACAGTGGGATGTGCTGTGGACAGTCTCAGATAAATGTCAATGTAGAAATCAAAACTTTTGAAGAGATGTAAAAGTGACGAAGGTATTAAGTGGAGATAAAGAAGTATTAGACACCTATAATTAAAATAAAATAATGCAGACTTTTAAAGAAGCTTGCTAATTTATAGTACTTTAGCAAAAAAAATTTGTTATATGCGAGCTTTTTTTACTCTGGGATTAATTCTAGTAAGTGCTTGAATGACTGTGTATCAGCTTTCAACTATTATATCAATTACTGTGTCATATTTTGAAGGGAACTAAATGCACCGATTCTTACCCCATATCTTATACTTTAAAAGAATTGTTTAAAACCCAGCTGCACATTAACCACTTCTCATGAAACACGTGTTATCTACTTTAGCACTCTTGACCTTATCATATGGTAATTTTCTAGCTTTTAAGAAGTAATTTTTGAGATTTTTAGAGGTACTCCCAGTTTCTTCCTAAGGTGCTTTTGCTGTCTTAAGTAGTCTTTAAATGATTTACTTCTAGTACTTTCCCTTTATATTTTATATGTTGATTGCTTGCTGAACTCTTGCCTTGATGTATGAATAGTAAACGAAGATGTAAAAAACCTTTAAACTCAATTTGAATCGGCTTCTAAAGTCAGACTATTTCATCTGGTAAATACAAGTTTCCTTATCTTTACTGCTACATAAATTAAAGAGAAAAGTTAATGAAAATAAAAGTAACTCAAATACTTAACTACTTTACCTATGTTGTGAAGGCTTTGCATTACCAATGATTCCATTGGAAATTATTCCTCAGTTTACTTGGATGGTTTATATATGAACCTTTTCCTAGAAAGACAGAAAATGTGTATTTCTTTGTCATGCTTTACCAACCCTATCAGCTTTGTGCTTAATATTTCTTAAGATTTTGAAAAAAGTTGAAGAAGGCATTTCAGCCTTTAAAAAAATAAGAACATAAACAAGAGCAAAACTTTCACTGAGCTGATTCATATTTAGAATCTTAACATATTTTAAGGTGTTTATTGCTGGTTTCTTTAAAATCTTCCTATATAAAGGCTTACAACTTGAACTCTTCCACTGGACGGCAATATTTTCAATAAGCCTGGCTACTTGCATGCCACTAATTAGAATCTTATAATCATAAAAATTATATAGGTTGAAAGGGACCTATGGTTGTTGTTCAGAAGACAGGATTAAAAGCAGGAACATGGTAGATTAAGTGCAAGGTCTTAAGTGACCTTGCAGCTGGGGATGCTGAGGCCTGGAGAATAAAAGTGAAGGAAACCCCATATTCTATCTACTGTTGTTTATCCTCTATGTTTTGAGAAGTGGAATCTCTGTCTAGAGATAACATAGGTGCTTGCAGAGACTTGGAGGCACTCTCACAGACGTGTTTGATCTCCCTCTCTTGGGAGAGGGACCAAAGCTCAGAGTTCATAAAAAGCACAGGAGGATCACAGCTTGAGGATAAACCACATGTGTGTGTGGGCCCTCGATAAATGGTGCAGAGAGCAGCCCCGCCTGTGCTGGGATGGGCTGAGCCTGGCAGGGCCTCTGCTTGTGTGCCTTCACCTGGGGGCTGCCCCAGGATCCTCTCAGTAATGAGATATTGATATTTACTGTTTGCATTTCAGCAGTGGTTTGTGGCTGTTCTGGCTGCCTGCCTGTGTCGATTCACATGGGTGCCATGCAGTGTAACCTCATGGTCATGGTGGGGCCAATTGGGTCAAGTTGTTTAAGGCTTTGCACAGTTGGAGTTTTGAATGCCTCCAAGGAGGAATGTTGTTGATCTTTTAGCTCCTGTTCCATGTGTAACTGCCCTCTCTGTGAATAAGCTCTTTCCTTTACTGAGTTAAAATTTCCCATTTTCTAACCTGTGTCCATTGCCTCTCATACTTCTGCTGTGCATTTGAGAGGTGTTTCACTTACTCTTCACTATGTAGTTATAAACATCAACAGACTTTCCCTTTGGATTTCCTTTAAGTTTAAACAACTTTGTTTGTCTCAGCTTCTTTGCTATTGACTGTCTTGGCGGCTTTTGGTTGGACTTTCTCCATTATGTCTGTCTTATACAGGAGACTCCAAAACTGATCATAGTACATGCTTAATAATGAGCATTAAGAGAGTGAGTTTATTTAAAAAGCAAACAAACAAAAACCCCACAACTAACAACAAAATCACAGAAAGCAATTACCATATTTGTGCTATAAATAGCATTTAATAAAGACCAATAAATTACAATAAGTGCTGCTGTGGTAAGATTAGGATTTCTGTGAGAGAAGGTAGTTTGGAAAGGTACCTGATTCAGATTTAAAGTGACTTCCAAGCAATTCAAGACAGGTAATGAGAATGATTAGGGGGATAGAAAGTTTCACTATAGAGTATACTTTTAGTCCCCTTTTTATTTAACTTCAACTTCCAGCCACTGAACTTAGTTTTGTTCTCTTTTAATACAAGAGTTCTCAACTACTTCAGTCAGTGTGTTGATATTTGTCAAAATCCTTTTGAATGGTCCATTATGCATTGTCCAAGAACTTCAAAAGCCTTTATAAAAGTATGATTAAATTTTCTTACCTAAAAGTCAAATTGAAATTCAATTTGAGATGACCAAGAAAATATTTCAATCAATATATAATTATTACTCAGTATTTAGAGGTGATTAATGTTGAGAAATTGGCAGGCATACCTTGCAGAGGTTGTTTGCATAATTTCTCTTCAGTTACTACTTACAATATTACTATCCATCCTGTTCTTGTGCCAAATAATTATGATTGTTCTGAGTTCCTCCATCTAAAATGTATCCTACTCCCAAAGACTTTGTGAATAGTATCCTTTCTAGCAAGGTAGTTAAATTGCTTATGATAATCCATCCTCCCAAACACTGCCATTTCCATTTCTGATAGGTATGGCAGGTGTGATTTTTGCCCTGCATCTAGCTCTTTGCAGTGTTTTGTTCTTCCAGCCAGCTATTTCTCACTTTACATCTCTGGCTCATCAGCTGGCTCTACTTGGAGCTAATCTCCCCTTCATCATTATTCACTTCATGGCGCCAGTGCACACATCTGACTGTTCCATGGTCTACTTTTTACTTTTCTTTGTTTTCCTTTAAGCCATTTTCTCACTCAACATGGATACTTGGAAGGAGTATTCTGTAAATATCCTCAGCTGCTCTATTGTTTTTTTAAGTGCTCCTTTCAAAACTTGCTTTTGGGATGCTTGAAGAAAGATGGTAGTTGTTAGGTATGTGTCTCATAAAATGTATATCTCTTGGTTATGAAACAGATATCCTCCTCCTTCTAATGTGATCCAAGATCTGCACATCCTAAACAAGAGCAGAGTCAGGGTATTCAGAGTGTCTAATTGCTTCAAGTGGTTGCATTTGTGGACAGAATAAAAGTGCTACAAATAATATTTTGGGAATAGCTCCATGCATATTTCTTTGGAAGAAGTGTATATTTTACCTACTGAGTATATGGGAAGTCATGGTAGACCACCTGTCTAAATAGGGTGCTAGAGGTATGATGTGTTCTCCAGTGTTAGTACTGATATTTGTCATGGTTTCTGTTTTATTAACTATTTCTTAGTTTTATGCTCAGTCAATACTTACAATGCAACAAGGAGACATTTAATTGTCTTCCCCATCTAATTTACTTGAATGACTCATTAAATTTTAGACAGGATTCTGTAGAATAGCCTGGTACTTAGTGTAATATTGTATACACAAGAAGTGTATATACAGTCCTAGATAGTGTAGGAAACACTGGTGAAAGGTGGAAAAGAAAATTGGTTGAACTACAAAAAGTAAATGTAGGAGCTTCTAGAACTCACAGATAAAACCACTTCCAGATGGAGAGTTAAAAACAAAAAGTGTTAAATATATGGCCCATTCAAACCATGTAGTAATACTTAAAAAGTGGAATCCCTATTTATTGAAATTATTGCTCCTGTTAAACAGCTGTAGCTGAATGGTCTTTAATGGTCTGAGTAAAATTTTTGCATGTAGTCTCAAAGAATAGAAACAAACTGCAAAAGCGCATACTTTCTTTTGATCTGATGTATTTCAATGGAGGTAAAGAAAGGTGCTAACTACATAGTTCTTTCTTTTTCTGATTTTGAACTGATGTTTATATTTAATGTTATTTTATGATGTAATAGGCATCATACAGGTATATGCAATAGGCATCAACAGGTATTAGGTCCAATGTGTCTTGCAGATATCACTCTGAAAAATTCTTGAGTAGTGTGGCTAGGTTTTTGGAGATTGGACATTACCCCACTGCACTGGCAGTTTTCCCTTAGAGACACTGTCTGCTAAATGCCCTGGATGTAAATCTTGCAGCTGTATTTCAAATTGCTTTCAAATCCTTTTTTTTCCCCCAATTTTTATAAAATTATAATGCAAAGAAAAGTGTCTAAGTAGTAGTTTAGATAAAAAATATTCTCTCATGTCCTTCAGATCCCTAAATCTTCCCCATAGGCCCAATTAAGTGTTTGTGTCTGTGGTTTTGTTCCTTAAATGTATCATTCACTTTCAAAATAAAGAAACAAAAAACTGCCAAAACCTTCATCACCTCCAAAAGCAGTTATCATATTTAGCCAAACACAATAAAAGATATTAGAATTATTTGCATTTATTAGGGAGACTTCTAGACAAATGTTGTCCCACAGTTGATGAAAATTAACTGAAATTTGTCTACAATAAAACCAGAAGTTCCACTTTTACTGCATGTGAATTATGATTGTTTTTAGCAACTAAAAGATGAGAAGATAGAAATTGAAAATGTTCTAAATCAATATGTTTAGAAGGGGTTTATTTTAATAGTAATGAACATTCCAGTCCTTTTTTTAGTAAACTACAATTTGATGGAATGTTTCTGATATTTGCAGAATTCTAACAAAGCAATATTTCCTTTTCTGCATCTAATAAATCTGGTCTTGTTCTTCCAAAGCAGTTCCAGCTATGAGTTTACCATAATGCAGGGCCAGTTTTCCAGAATTCATACTGTTTCAAAATACTTAAAATCAATCTGGAAACCAAGATGTGACTTCTGAAATCACCTCAAACCTTACACTTTTTTTTTTTCCTGAAGATTCCTAACTGGCTCTTTCTTTTTGTACTGATGTTGCTCTCCTGAAGCACAGAAATCTTCATAGTTATATAAATCTATGTTGTTAATTATCAATCTGTTATTTCTGCCATTCATACAACACACATGTGCAAGATGACATACTGTTTTGGATGAAGAACTCAGCAATGATGTAGCATGACTTCTAGCATTTCTAGTTTTACTGCAGGTGTATTTCCAGGGAGTCAATACAAAAAGGTAGGCCCTAAAGTTTGGGAGGAGTTTATGCATAGTTTTTTGCTGAGTAGTTCTCTGTTCTCTAGTGGATGAGTGTTTGTATGCAGCCAAGAGTTTTAAGTCACAAATAAAGGATAGGAAGGGATAACTCTCTTGAGGTAATGCAAGCTCAGGTTGCAGGGCCTGGTGAAACCCTCTCAAACGACATGGCTGGACACTACTTCCCAGTCATTTTGGCTCTTCACTGTAACACTGTTCCATCTGTGCTCTTTGCATAGCTACCCTTGTTCTTCTGCTTTCTCCCTTTAGAACTCCTCATTTCCTCCAGAAAAAATGCTTTTAAATTGTGTTGTGGAATGACAGCTGTAGCATACTTTCATGTTCTTTTTGAGAAAAACACCTATAAGAGAGGAATGTAACTCATAGTCACAGAAGCCCTGTCTGAAGCTTCCAGTTGAATAAAAAAAAAAATGCACCAAAAAAAATTATTACTCCAAAAACACTGTAAACTTTTCATGTGCAGCAAACATGCCAGAAATGTCTGTAGTTTCAGTAGGAAAGAAAACTTACACAGACTATTGTTGCAAGATATTTGGGCAAATAATGAATTCCAAGAAATAGGATGGTTTATTAACCACTCAATATTATTAAATCCACTGTCTTTACGTCTCTTTTTTTCAATAGACAAAGATTTTATAAAATGTTGAGTGGTGTTTCCAAGAATATATAAATCTCTAGCTGCTGTTGCAGAGTTAAAGGAAAGAGGCTGATGTCCCCTAAAACAGCAGCTTACAAGTGGAGTGGAATCATTGGTGATTTTTATTTCTTTTCAAAAGGCAAAATGTTATTTTGTGACCAACTCTTAACAGGAATTTTCTAAAAGAAGCAGAAGCATTGTGCATGTCCACTGGTAGTTCACTTATAGAAACACCATGTTTTGTAGTCCTTTGTTACTCTATTGTTATTGTCCATAGAAGTCTCTGACAGCCACTCACACAGAAAGCGTGACAATACAAAGGAGGAAATAAAGAAAGAAATAACTGTATTAAATTTGTCTACCCTTTAAATAAAGTTGCTATTTTCCCCACAATCTGTCACAAAGTAATTGTTTTGCTATCTAGCTGTAGCAAATTTTAACAGCAAGAAACTTGTTATTTAAAGGGCTTTTAAATTTCATATTTTATCTCATTCAACAGTAATCTTTCAAATTCCGTTCCTTTATTCTGCTAATACCTCTGGCTAAATTGCTAGCAGTGTATTATTTCTCATTTAGGTTGATGTTCAATGCTGAAGAAAGCTGTGGTTTCAACATGCTCGGTTTTTGGTTTTGCTGCATTCTTAGTGTAATGTTCTTGAATATGTTTCACATAAATTGTCTCGATGAGCTGAGCCTTTCTGTGAAGGAAGGCGAGAACAAAAGGTCTGTGTGTTTAGGTATAGGGCTGTGTTGAAAAGCTAACTCTCTAGCACTCAAGTTTGAAAATTTGGGTTTTTTTTTTCTTTTTTAAATTGTTCTTTTTTATTATTATTTATTTTAATACTAAGTGTACCTTACCTGCGAAGTCCATATTCTTCAGGAATAAAATTACAAATGGAAAAACTGTGGACATATGGCATATGTCTGAGGCAATAGACTAATTTCTTCATTCGTATGTTATAGTAAGACAATAACTACCATTAAACCTCTTATACTTTCAAATTCTAAAATAAGTCATATTATCATATGGCATATGCAAAGTGGTATATGTATTTACATTCACTTGGAAAAAAGTTTTAATAAGGCTATAATTTAATGTGTGATGATCTGTCTAGTGATGAAAACTCTAAACATTGCCCTCAGATCTTAGCTAAATATTTGTAAATACCTTTTCTAATTATTTATGCACTTGTAAAAGAAACACTTATTCACACATATATCTATCTTATACAATGCCTATTTTTTTGAGGTTTAGAATCAGTATTTTTTTAAAAAATAAATCCCTGATTTCTAAGTTAGGTCTCAGAATTATTAGAATTATATTGAGCTAAGTGGCTTTTAATATTTGTAAGGGTTTTTTTTAATTACTTCTAGCTTCTGTTGAGAACAAATAATTAATTTTGCTAAACAGTAAGGTTTTTGGCACAATTTTATATACTGTTTTATGGTTATCTTATTTAGAAACAATTAAATAACCTCATGGTATCTGTAATATGTTTCCCATTAAACATACACATGATAAAGGACAACATATGGAAAAAAACTGAAGTATTTCAGCTTTGTTTTTTTTTTTTTTTTATTCGATGCAGTTGTTTCTGTCTGTATTTTCAATGTTGTCAATGTGCCCTTATAATGAAGACTAAGATCTTTCCAAGCCATTGAATTTATATTAAGACAAATTGTACCGTGATTAATCATTAGATTTGGGCTTTTCTTTAGATTTTGGGGGTTTCGTCATTTCCTTTTTCAAACCCAAACCTTTTTCATCATTAAGCATGCATTACTGTCTCTGTAACAAGACTTATATCAAAATTTCAACCTTTTCTTCCTCCGTGTTGAAGGAATGGATTATTTTAAGTACTTGATATTAGTTCCCTGAGATCTGAATAAGGTTCTGAAATGTGCTGTTCATAAGTATGGAAAGGCATTTTTCAGCTGGGAATATGTAGAACTCACTTCCTTGGAGTTTTTATTCTTTTAAATGAAATCAAAATCTGAACTTGAGTGCTTTATGTGAGGAATTCTGTACTGATTTTTTTCTGAGAAATATATTTTAAACAAATCACCTAGTGTTATTTGCAGAAAGGGCTGACCTACGAGACTTTGGGTCAGAAGGGGGCAGAAGAGACTAAGTGAAGTTCTGAGATAACATTTACAATCAAAATTGGAGAAATTTACATTCTAAAACAACATCATCATGAGGCTTAAAACTGTTAATCAAAAGTGATAACCTTGTACTTTTTCTTTCTGGTTCAGGAAAATAGTCCACATGCTGTAGCCTTTGTATGACAAATTAGATACAGATGCCCTTTGCTGAAAAAACAGTTTTTATCCAGATTTCTTAGTGATCTGCAGGAGTTTATTTGTCAACTTAATTAGAGAAAAAAGTGCCCCAAATTATCAGTAAGGTATACACGTTAACCTTGCTAGGATGTACATTCTGGAAATGTTTAGCTGCTCTCTTAGGCGATTGTTCATACAGTTTATGCTTAGGCAATTTATATTTTGAACATGCATGTGTAATGTAGCTATGAAACCTTAGGCAAAATATGCTGCAGTATCATCCCTTCAAGGTGACTTTCTTTCACGCTTTGGTGCTTCTTACATTTCCATTCGTCTATGTGCCATATCTCACTTCATATCCAGCTGGATTACACAGAAATTGATCGTGATTTTTAAGATAGAGCCAAAACTCCCAGGAGATCATCTTTATGCAAATCACATCCTCGAGAGGAGTGAATAGATGCTTAGAATAAAGGAAAAGTGGATAATTACCTGTTGGGTGGTAAATAATCATATGCCTAAAAGAAGACAGAAAAATAAGCACTGTGTGTGTTTGTCTTTGATATTTTTGCCTTTGATATAATTTAGGATTCTTGGTATAGTGCTTAATATTTAGAGAAAAAATGTCATTTTACAGACAGAAAAAAATAATTTGGTTATATTTTCGTTGCTCTATTGCACATCCTTCATTTGTTTCTCAATGTGTTTGTGTATTATATCTCTGTAAAAGAGCTTTTTTGGGGGGGTGGTGGTGGTTGTTGGTTATGTTTTTTAAGAAAAATAAATGTATTTCAAACTTAAAGTGGTATGAGATTGGAAAATCCTGCTGGTGAGACAAGCATCATTCTGGCTTGTTGCACTTTCTTTGTTGGTGGAGGTATTTTGGGGGGTTGTTTTGTTTGGTTGGTTTTTTTAAGAAGCAGACCCAGACACAATTTTGAAAGCTTACAAAAAAAAAATTAGTTTCTTATCAAATTATAAATGCTATGTATACACACAGACTACTCCTAATGATAAAAGGAAAAATAATAAAATTACTTTTAAATTTTCTCTCCTATTATGAAGTGACTGCAAGGAGTTTTGTGTACATAAATTTTAATTGTGTGTAATAATTAAATGATAGAATTTATAATTTGAGGCAGGGTTTCAAATAGGTGCTTTATAGTAAACAGGTACATTTTAGCCTAAAAGAAAACACTTGTTATTTGCACTGACCATTCTTCAAGTGTCATGTGCATATATGGGAAGAATAGCAGTATTAGAAGGTGCAAATAGAAGTGAAATGTATAATCTAAGTTGACTGAATTTAGCTGGTAGTGAAAAAGGCCTGAGTCAGAACATGAAAAAAATGTTACCAGTTGTTACCAATGTTGTGTGTGTCCATACACCTAATGCAAGTGTGTATGCATATATTCCTGGTTTGGTTACTTAGATTTTAGAAGAATTATTCCTATGCTTTGAATTAAAAAATCAATTCTTTTCAGAATCAGAGCCCTTCTACTACTTAGAGAAGCTTGTTAGTAAAGTATTTATGAAAACAATCTTGAGTTATCTGTGTAAGTTCTAAACAAGTCATTGAAGCTGTAAGAGTTTTGCTGTGGCCTTTTTTTGCTGATTGTTTTTATGTTACTGTTCCTATTTGCTTTTTGTTACTTCTGTTTGTGCAAGGACAGCTGCAGACTTGTCAAATACCTAGCTAGTATGAATTAATTATTATGCCAACTAGCTTACTAAGTTATACACATTCTTCTTGTGATGTGTTGGAACAGTAATTGCATGAAGGGAAAAACAGATATTATTAATAAACTATTGTTTTTTTTCTTTAGAGTATATGTTAAAATATTTCCTCCCCTAAAATAATTGTCATTCTCTGCTGACGATTAATTAAATCCAAACTTCCTTGATAGATAAGGTTCATCTTGACAGGTTTCCCAACCCACTAATATTTAAGTTAATGATGTTTTCAGTTCTCAGATGAACAAACTCATTGGTTTTATTTGTAAAGATAGCATTACAGAATCACAGAATGGTTGAATTTGACAGGGACCTCTGAAGGTCACTTGTTTCTACACCTCTGCTCAGGCAGGGCCATCTAGAGCAGGTTGCTCAGGACCATGTCCAGATGGCCTTTGAGTGTCTCCAGTGGTGGAGACTCCACAACCTGATCACTGAGGGCTGTGTTCCAGTACACAGGATGATAAAATCTTCCCCTGTATTCAGAAGGGCTCTCCTGTGTTTCAGTTTGTCCCTGTTGCCTCTGGTCCTGTCACTGAGCACCACTAAAAAGAGCTTGGCTCTGTTCTCTTTACATCATCTCCTCAGGTATTTGTACCCACTGATGTGGTATCACTGCAACTTTTTCAGGCTGAAGTGCCAACTCTCTCAGCTTTCCTAAATTGTCTTTAGAAGTCTGTGAAAGTCCCTTAACAATCTCCATGGTCTCCTACTGGACTGTGCCAGTAGCTCCACATCTTTCTTGTGATCTGGAGCCCAGAACTGGACACAACCTCTGAGGAGTGGTCTGCATAGAGGGAAAAGCTAACTTCCCTTGACCTCTTGGCAGTACCTTGCCTTACGCAGCCCAAGATCTCATCTACCTTCTTTTAGGCAAGGGCGCCTTGCTGGTTTGTGTTTAACTTGTCCACAGGGGTCCAACAATATGTATCTACAGCTTTAAGTGAATTGTTCTTTCCTAGATATTCTTCCTCAAATGTAGTCAAGATTTACTTATCTGTAATTTTTCTTTGGGGGGGGGGAAATTGAAATTTGGAGTTAGCTAAAATGTACCAAATTGTATATTTTGGGATTCATGACTCCATGCTGTTATATTTTGTCTTTACAGTACTTCTGGTTCCACACTGAAATGCTGACTAGATTATTGTGCCAGGCATTATACAAAGTTCAGGTTTTCTTTCATATGGAATAATATAATTTTCAAAGACTATTAAAAGCAGTACAGTATCTTTTTGGCAAGATATCAGAAATGGTGTTCATTAATGTTTTAGAATAGTTCCCAGAGTAGAAAGAGTAGATATAACTACCATAAAAATCGAGCAGATTGCATAAAACATTAGTGTGTGGAATCCTAGCTCATATTGATAAACACTTTACAGATAATTACATTCTACTGATCTGCTGTTCAGGGTGAAAAGGCTAATAGGGCACAATCCCCAATGCAATTCCAGGTGTATGATAGTGACAAAATTGTTGACAGAAAAGACAATTGAGAATATGTTATGGTGGATAACTAATCCACAATATAATGTGCCTGTTCTGAAATGAATAAGAATATTATGTAAGAATATTATCAACTCATTGTTTAGAAACCTTTGCCAAACGTTGAAGAAAATTCAATAAAGTGAACTTTACCCTGCACAGTGTGCTTTGCAGGTACCCCAGGACCACCTTCTCTGGCATACAGCTAGAATCACACATGTCTGGGTCACAGCCCATCATTGACACACACCATGTAATTTTTCACATGTTCTTTGAGCAGCAGTCAAAAAAATGTTTTTGGTCTTCTATTCAGTTTCAGCCTCACCTTCTGATCTGTTCTGTGTTATATGCATACATCTTACCAGTGCTCAGTGCCCCTTCCCTGTAGGATTCTGTACAAATTTTTACATTCTAATCCTGTAGATTTACTAACATTTTACTGAGGTAATCGTGTTAGTTAAAAAGAAGAAAATGTATTTCCTCCTTTCTGGATCTCCATCAAGTGATCTAAAAGGGTGCAGCCTGGAAGAAGGGTGCAGTGTGTTTTTCTTTCCGACAGTAGTTATCACTTCGTTTCCTATGAGGGAGCCCAGATGTGATAAGATAAAAGAAATGAAGCTTAAGGTTATCTTTCTAATCCTCATTTCTAAGATTAGTTTTAAAGAAGGTATTTTCTCCTATCTCAAGGGATGCTTCAGTGTAACTTCTACTAATATTTTTTTCAGAAAAACATGGTTTTTGTAGAGATTGCAGAAATAGCACTAACACAAAAATGCATATCACAGTTGATACTTATGCAAAATAATACAAATGTAGTATCTTTTGTCAAACCTTAGTTTTTCAGAGAGAAAAATTGTGGGTTTTTTTCAGAGAGAAGTTTTTTCCCTAGCAATTTCTTATGCAAAATTATTATTTTGCCCTTCTTTCTTAAGTTTCATCTAAAGCAATATTTTGCCACTAAAAAGGTCATCTGATAGTCCATAATTTAGCTTGTGCAAAGCAACATTAAGTTTATCCTATGTTTTTTATTATTTCATAGTTATTAACCAAAAAGGCACATTCTATAATGGGAAAGGGTAGGATCCCAAAGGTCAGAATTATGTATTGGAGTCTTTAGCTTTAGACAGGAAAAGGTTGAATTACACAGTTGATACAGCACAACTGTACCTTTTAAAGAAAGGCCTCATAATACAGAGGGAAAAAAATGTCAGGCTAAAATATGACAAATGTGGAATTAAGGGCCAAAGAAGCACTCAAAAATCCTAGGTAGAGAAACTCCTTAATGTCTGGAGTCAAACTCTGCCCAGTTTGAGTCTTTACAGGTATTTTTCCTTGTGGAAGCAACTTTGAAAAGTAACTGTGTTTATATTATTTTAAGATGATTTTTACTTTAACCACTTTTTAAGTGTAAAGTAGATTTTTGATGCTTTTTTTTACCATATATATGCTATCAAATTCTGTGCAGCTATTTTAAAGCATAATTTACTACTTTGAGTATGACCAAGATTTATCATGTTCGTCTTGTTACTTAAAGAGGGACACTCAGAACCAAACTTTTTCCTCTGCAAAGGAATATGGACATGTGTCTTCATCTCATCAGATGGGCTTGTGCAATACAAGATTTTGCTAATGCCAGATCGTACAGTTTCAAAATGTATCATTTCTCTTTTAAATGTTTAAAATTGGACTGTAACAAAGCTATAAAATTCTCTTTACTATAAAATCATTATTTAGTAAGAAGCCATGTGCTATTTAGCTGTTTGAAAGCTAGATTAATGTTATTAATTTTTATTTATCCAATATTTCATATTAAAATGCACAAATACACCAGATTGCAATATAAATATAAAGAAACATAAAAAAAATTAAAATGTTGCTTCTTTGAAGCAATTTTATATAATACTGTCAATCTCTTTAATTAAATGGAAACCTGTCCATTATCAAAAAGGAGTGACGTGATACAGCAGGATGTGTGACTGAATGTTAAAACAGTAGCAGAAAACTTACAGGAAACAATTTTGTGAGAAGATGACCATATGCAGTTCAAGGAAAAAGCACGTAAAGGAATGTAAAACAAAACTGCTAACAAAAATCGATTATTACCAGTAGTTCAGGAGCAACCAAGGAAATTAGCATTATTTTTAGTATTTAATCCATAACATTCTTTCTTGTATGTC
Source organism: Pycnonotus jocosus (assembly GCA_013400435.1). NCBI lineage: Eukaryota > Metazoa > Chordata > Aves > Passeriformes > Pycnonotidae > Pycnonotus > Pycnonotus jocosus. The sequence goes on from VWYP01021591.1 coordinate 82,723, forward strand.
TCTAAAACTGCACTCTGTAATGTCTGTAAATTTCTGTAAAGGCATTGAAAATGTAAACTTTATCTGAAATTTAGAGCTTGATAAAATTGGTTTTTGTCTTTTGTTTGGCTCTTCATTAAAGCATGGTATTTGCCTTATAATTCTTCTGTTGACTTCACATATGACTTCACGTCATATTTCTGTTGTCAAGTTATTTTTAGTAACCACAGAAAGATTATTTCAAATTTTAGAATAATGTCTGCTTTAGGGTATCTGGTTCTTTTTAGTTTTGTTTCATTGGCTGTTTCACAATCTTCGTTCCAACTTCTTGTTGACTTGACAAATCTAATCCAGTTTATGAACTTAAGTTGGTCTTTTCCATCTTTTATTTTTTGACATTTTCTCTTTTAAAAATGTAATTATATTTTGATGAAACAACTTTAAACAAAACATGATGAGTACAAATAAAGTTGGCTTCTATGGGACTGTTTCTTGAGGTTTGGGAGGGGTGGTTGCTTTGGTGTTTTTGTTTGGGGGTTTTTTGTTTTGTTTTTTGGGTTGTTTTGTTGGTTTGTTTTGGTTTTTTTCTCTCACCTTCACAATATGTTGGGAAAACTGTGGGCAGCTCAGATGTGTTGTGTGCCAGGAGGAAGTCATCCTTACCAAATGTGATAAGTCTGTTACCTCTTTGCTGGCATCATTTCTGTAGTCTGACTTGTAAGTAGGTGAAGACAGAACAGCTCAAAATATCAACTGAGCAGGCAGGGGAGAAATGTGGGAAGGGGGGAGGCAATGCTGGAATTACAGTCATGCCCTGGTTCTGAGGTGTCATGGTGGTGCTGATCCCTGCCAAAGACACATCAGCAGCACACATCGTGGAAGTTTGTAGGATTGCTCGTATCAAATGGCAAGTACCAGCTCTGAGGGTTTCTTCTGAGGGCTGTTGTTTTTTCTTCCTGTTAACCCACTGAGTAAGCCAGCTTGTGAATGATCCTGCCTTTTATGGAACATTTAAAAGGGACAGGGATTTGCAAGATGCATTAGGGTGATAGAGAACAAACAGAACTCATATATGCATAATATGAGCAGCATGCAGATTTTGTCTTTCATACGTGTATGCTATTAAACACCAACTGGTAATGTTATTTTAAAAGTCCTTACAAAGCCTTGTCTCAGATTTCCTTTGTCTTTTGAAGCAAACATTCCTCCAAGCTGATCATGTTCAGCATTTTAAAAATTTGGCTATTGTTATGAGAGGTCACAAGAATTTTATAGCTGCTTTTTAGATGAAAGAAGCAACCTGTGATTGGCAGTGCCTGGGGTTTGCATCACTGCACTGCTAATGGTACACCAGATTTAGCAAGGATTTAGCAGTAATGACAAAACCTTCTATGGAATCTGTATAATTATTGCATTTTTAAATTATTTAATTACAAAAGATGGTCTTTTAAGATGGTTGGCCTAGAGACTATGTGAATTGCATTGTTAGATGATGGTACTTGGGTGTTAAGCCAAAATGTCAGGAGACCATTGGACTCTATTAGGAAAACAGTGGTGCAGTTTCAGTTCTAAAAATGTATTACTTTTATTTTGTCAGCTGAAGTACTCTGAGTGTAAAACATAAAACTGTATTATTTATCTAATTATGTCTTGTGTATGAAATATTTCTGACACTTTTTTTCACTCTTGTCCCTTTTTGTGGCTCCCTAACCCATCTAGTACAAAAAAATATTTCCCGTAGATTTTACAAGTGTATTTTCTGGGAAACTTTCTAGTCAGTGTAGAAAATGGATTTCAGTCTGAAATTTGTATTTTTAGATATGTCCTTCAGAATCTTTTAATTTCTCAGTTTTTCATCAGTTTTCTAGCCTCTAGTTTAAGCTTCATTTTTGCTATAAAATATCTATTTTTCCCCCTCTATTTAGAGATTGCATCTTTCTATATTATGAAGGTTGTCTTTGTGCGTTAGATCTGTCTTTTTTAAAGCTTGATTCTAGAGAGTAAATGGAAAACATAATTGATTCAATAGATTGTTTTGTCAAGAAGGAATCATTAATAAATAATACAGTATTGCTGTAAGAAGAAAAGGGGGCCAAAAAGCAGAGGTTGAACCATGAGAGTTACCTCACAACAGCCCATTAGATGAATTCAATTAAAGATTATACATACATATATACGTGTATGTGTGTGTGTGTGTACATATAAATATTTGGTAGTCTTCTTACAAAGATCTTTAATCCTAGCTAGATGAAAAAAAAAATGTACCAGGAAGCTCTCTGTGTTATGTTGCTTTTTAAAGCTGACAGGGAGAAAATGGAAATAAATATTTTTAAAAGGTGTGGGTTTTCAAGCCCATGACAATTGTTGTATTGTTCTTAGAAACATTTTAGGGCAAGATGCTGCTAATGTCAAGGTCACAGGTTCAATCCCTGTATGGGCTGTNATGGAAAACATAATTGATTCAATAGATTGTTTTGTCAAGAAGGAATCATTAATAAATTATTGCTGTAAGAAGAAAAGGGGACCAAAAAGCAGAGGTTGAACCATGAGGATTACCTCACAACAGCCCATTAGATGAATTCAATTAAAGATTATACATACATATATACGTGTATGTGTGTGTGTGTGTACATATAAATATTTGGTAGTCTTCTTACAAAGATCTTTAATCCTAGCTAGATGAAAAAAAAAATGTACCAGGAAGCTCTCTGTGTTATGTTGCTTTTCAAAGCTGACAGGGAGAAAATGGAAATAAATATTTTTAAAAGGTGTGGGTTTTCAAGCCCATGACAATTGTTGTATTGTTCTTAGAAACATTTTAGGGCAAGATGCTGCTAATGTCAAGGTCACAGGTTCAATCCCTGTATGGGCTGTTCACTTAAGATCTGGTCTTGATCTTCCTCAGTCTCCTCCAACTCAGAATGTTCTGTGATTCTGTGAAAAATTCTGTGATATCATATTCATTAATTCATGAGAAATCCAAACTTCCTATCTGGTTTTGATCCTTTCCTTATTGACAATAATACAGTAAATAATCAGTGAGAGACCTCAACTTCACAGGAAAAAATGCAAATTTGTCTTTCAATAAAAAAATTCCTTCATGTAGGAACATAGCTACTTCTTTTGCAGTCTTAGGGGGCAGTTTTATTTAAAGCACAATCATAACAAATATGTGGAATAAATTGCTTTCACCTCTATAGTAGCTAATAAACCCCCTTAACACCATGATGGCAGTTAAATCTAGAATAGGTTTGAAAGAAGAAAATAAAGTTGGGTTTTTTCCACCTTGGGAGATATGGATAGACTTTAGAAGTTCCCAACAGATGAAGATATTTTTCCTGTTGATGTTTTCATTCTTGTTTCACTGCTGTGAATAATGCTGCATTATAATAGATATTTGGGGCCAAATCCCTGCAGGAAAAAGCCATGAGGGAACTCTCAGCAAGTGGTAATTCTGTTGCTGACATACTCCTTCTACATATACCTTGATTTCATCTAAGTAGTTGTGTTTTACTGTGCTTAGAGATGTAAATATGCTTTTACATCACTGCATTTAGTGATGCAAATGAAGTTGTTGTCATGTATAGGATGTTCTTTGCATGTGCCAAACAACCATTGGTCTGTACAGAGAATACCTTGTCCATTTCTGCAGATTTGGGATGAAACCTCAGTACCTAGGATTTCTTTTCTAGCCTGCTTTGTGAGCATTAGCACTTGGTAGCTATTCTGTTCCTTGCAGATAGCAATACAAAAATGCCACAATTACAATTTTTTTAAATTGAATTGAGAAGATTCTTTTTATGTGATTTTGATTTTTAAACCTTTGTTTTGAGTTTTATATTTGGATATTGTTTTCTATAAAGTCTGATTTCTAGTTTTTGTGACTTTTTTGAGTGTGGTTGACTGCGGCACTGTTTTTCTTAATAAAAAAGCCAAAACCCAACCCCAGAAAATTAGACCAATAAACAAAAACAAACAAAAACCCCACACAAAACCACAAGAAACAAAAAAAAACCCCAAAAAATACCCACCACCCCAAAATAATAATCAATAATCAGTGTCCATTGATTTCTGATAACTACACTGGTTATTTTCAGCTGGAGTAGATTTTGTTTTGATTGTCTTACACATTCTAGGCAAAAAAATGTGTTTCATCTCTAGATGTAAATTACTAAAATAGCAACTTCAATTACTAATTGATATTTGTACTTAACATTATGCAAATAGTATGCATTGCTCTTGGCAAACAACTGGAAAGGCAAAAGTCCCTGCCTAGAAGAGCTTACATCTAACAAAATTCAAAATGGGTATTAACAGCATATAAAAATCTGACATATTTATATATACATGTCTGCATTACTCTGTGTGCAAGTATAGGTGCGTAAAAATCTTGGTGTTTTTCCATAATCTTGTAAAAATTATAATTTTTGTCTAGCTACTTGTACACATTAAAAAGTAATACCTTTATTTTATTTTTTTTTGTATTGTCGTGTTGTGGCAGGAACAGGTTTTTTTCCAAGGAATACAAATAGAAACAACCGTCTTGAATGTGGCAATTCTTTGTGTGATATCTAAAAAGGGCTTGTGTACGTATATATCTGTTTAGATAGATATTGTGTCCCAGATATATTTTCACATGCAGTCAACACGCTGTTGTAATAATGGGTTTGTTTCAGCCTTCTATCCTCGTATCTACAGCTTTGCATGTATTTGTGGTATGCTTGCATGCAACACATTTAGTTTCCAGTAGATAGTGGCCTTAATTGTATTTATTATTTTATTTTCCTAGTGTATATATGGTGTTCAGGGATGAAGTATCATACACAAAATCTCAACTCTATCAGAGGTTCCGCTTATAAGTTTGAGTTTGCCTTTTCTAGTGCCATGCTTTCTATGAAAATGCTTTAAATCTTAAATTCAGTTCTTCCAATTCATGGATAAAGATTTTGTGAGATCCTTATTTAGACAATTTCATTAAAGTTGTGAGTTTTGTCTCAGTCTTACTTCAAGCCACACTCATGCCATAATTGTCTTTCCCTTTCTCATTCCTCTTATCTGCAGCTGTGGTTTATTTCTCTCCTTTATTCTGTGCTAGATGAGTTGCACACCTTTCATTGCCATCCTCCTTATGTATAATTTAAATCATTCATCTGTATATTAATGGTAGTAATCGAATTAAAAAGTATAAACTCTGAAACTTTATATTTACATCATTTTGTCCTCATATATTTAATTTTCTTCTCTGTTTCTTTTTCTATATTCTTTGGAGTCTTCTTGCAGTAACAAGAATTGACTTTTTCTTAAGCCTGAGTTTCTGCATTTTTTATTTCCTCCCAAACCATCTCTGGGGCTGGAGCTGGGATGGCACCAGGCCTGCTTACCTCCATGTTTGTGCTTATGACAAGACACGGTCACTTCAAGATGTAGTGACTAGAACTGGGAAAAGCCACTCTTTTCTAACTGTGATGGACAAGTCACAACACCTGTAGAGAGAGCTTCATATTCCACAATCTCACCATGAGCTCCTTATCTTTCTGGGGATATGGGCACTGCCTGTCTCCTGCACTCCACTGTCCCTTATGAAAAGTCTTTTTGTGAGAAATCTGACAGACTGCCTTTCTCCTGGAAAACAGAACGTGGCAATAACTGCTCAAATTGCATCTCAAATCACAAGATACTGCATATAGTGCCTCCCGTTAGTCACAGCTTCTGGTGTCTCTAATTTACCAGGGAGTTTATTCAGGGGAAGGCTCTTCTCCCCTGATCCAACTGGGGTGTCAGAACTAAAGAAACTTGCTACAATGGAGACAAAGATGCTCCATGAACCATACAAATTCCATCAGCAGGCAGTGAATGTCAACTATAAGATGGTACCTTGGGGCTCATCTGACATGTGAGAAATTTGCTGTGATCTCTTTCCTACCATGCATAGCTGCTATAGCCACTGCTTTGCCCTGCTGAATGATAGCAGTATTACTTTAGTATTTGCTCCTTTCTGTTAGTCACTTGTTTTCTTAAGCTAGACTAAGGAATTCCTGCACTCTTATTACTTGCCTTTTTCTTTTTTTTTTCTTTTTCCCAGTGTTTATGAAATAATTTTTCCACTTCTGAATTTGTGAATTTATGCAATGTGTTTGTCAATTAAAGAAAACAGCAGATGTAGATCAGTGCTGTTGCAAGAAAGCTTACCAAACAATGGCTTGATATACTATTTTAAATCCTATAGTAGCACTAATCATTAACACTCTATCTTTTCAATAGTTCTGTTTATTAGTACTACCTCTAAGTTAGTTAATTTCAATTATTTTGTTTTTTCTGACTGATGCAAACCCTGCAGATGTTCTGCCAATATAATCCTAAAGTGTTTTCAGAAATGTCAGCAGGTTTTGTGTAGAGAATTGAGTTGTGCAGAGAATTAGTTGAGATTAACCCTTTTTCCATAGGGAGGGGGATTTCTAGGTCCAAAGCCACACAAGTATAAGCAGACATTGTACAACTGCTGGGCATGAGTGGTTTGGCTCTCAAGAAAAGGGCAAGCAGTCTGGAGAGTGATGCTTGCAGGAGGCTGCTTTGAACAGTTCAGCCAAAAACCTTCTAGGATTTCATTAACTGGATTTAGCGAACTGAGCAAAACAACTTCTAGCACAACCTCAATTTGAAGTTCTCTCAGTGCCTTGAGATGGAAAAATTCAGCATTCAGTAGCATATTGAAGGGTAAATTGATTTAAGATCTATACTCCAGAAGTGAAATGCTACAGCAGTCAGGATCAGGATGGCCTCAAATTAGACATTTCTGCAGACAACTGTAAATTTTGAATTTTAATAACATATTTTATTTCTACTACCATTAAGAATCACCTTGTTCTCTTCAGCCCACCAGCGAATTGCTGTAAGTTTGTGTCCACTATATTTATTAACAGAAGAGCCTTTGCTCTGCTTCAAGGCTACCCTGAGGCACCCTGATTCCTACCCATGTCATGGTTACATGATGCAGCTTCAAAATGTGAAGCCTTGAGGCATCCTGGAACACAGCAGAAAGACCTATCACTGGCTGAATAAAATACTGCAAATTTCCCAAATTTTGGTGCCTTGGGCAAACATCCTGTTTGTTTTTCTGTTATTCCCCTTCGAGTTTGGCTTTGAAGGATCCAGTGCTATGTCAGGCATCAACTTATGAGAAGCAAAGGTACTGCATGTCTTGGTAGATCTGAAGATTTTTTTAAGAGCTGAGAGGATTGATCTTGAATTTCAGGTTTCAAGGGCTGAGCATGTGCATCATGCATCATCCATGAAAGCATTTGTCATTGAGATAATAATGGCAATTTAAAGTAACACTTGTTTTGATACCAATTGAATGAGAGGCAGTAGGTAAATATTTTGTTCACCTACACCAGTGACCAACAGGGTAACCTTAGCATCTGAAGCATACTTTTGGACTATTTTTTTTTTTTTAAACATGAATGATTTGATGTTAAAATAAAGACATTCTAAAGTAGCCAAAATAAAGGGCATCAAAAGCCAAAACAACAAAAAAAATCCCCCTCTACTCTGATTTCAAGTTGCACTATGTGAGGCTAAGGTATCTGCACACTGTTATAACCACGGTAAACTCATTATTGGAATGACAATGTGATTAATTAAAAATTATTTACAGGCATCTCCTCGCTACAAAATTACAGAATTCATCACAAGCTGTAAAATCCAGCTAAGAAACAGTACATATTTGGATAGCTAGTCCATCTTGAGTCTATGTTTAATTACATTGTTGACTCGAACTTGGAAGTGCAAACTGAAGAACTGACATCACCCTAAGATGATTAAATTCCTAACAGCTACTAAAACGTGTTCCATGCCACTCCTGCCTGCAGCTTCATGCTTTTCTTAGACTGACTTATGCTGCATCCATTTTAGCCAATATGAGGGAGTCCAATTAACATTAAAAAAAAAAGAGGAAGGAAAAAACAATAGAAAAAAAAGGGGAAAAGAAGGGGAGAAGGGATAGTTTAAATTGTTTTCAATTCCCAAACTGGTCCCAGTTCCAGAAAGATCTGGTGCTGATGCAGAGGAGGGATGCATATGGGAACAATCCACTGAGCTTGCTTTTTGAGTGGCAGCTTGCATGTACCAGGACAGCCATAGTAGGAATTGTATTTTAGGTCGTTTTAGCTGTATTATGTTTACAGCATAGCCACTGTTGGCTGGCTGCAGCAGACACATGTAGATACACTTGGGAAAAAGATGAAATTTAAATTCAGTTCATTTTCCAGTCCTTTTTTAATAGACCCACTTCTTTTACTAGATAGTGACTTGAGTTGACAGCACACTCCAGGTCTACATTTACAATGCTTAACACACATTCATTCTTCATTTCTGTTTCCCTGGAAAAGGAAATATATTTTGCCTTTATCACTAAGCACTATAACACTGATATACCCAGAAAGAACCTGAATTTTCTTTTGTGAATTACTTATGGTGCAGGCATAGGATTTTGTTTCATTCCAAGTAAATAGTGCATGGGGTTGTACAGCACAAACAGGAACCTTGAGTACTATTTGATATAACAACGAAAGATTTCTTGAGAGTAGAAGAATTCTTATAAATGATCTCCTGTATGTTGCTAATACTGGATTCCCTGCTAAGCCAGAGTAAACAGAAAGGATATTAAAACAACTGCAGAAAAGATTTCAGTTTGAAATCCAACTATAGCATTTTATCAGAATCCCCGTTTACTTCCAGCATTAGGGATCACAGTAGGTAAAGTTGACATCTGCAAATGGAAAGCTAAATCTATGGAAAATTGTGGTCAAGGGGCATGAATTCTTTATTAACATTTTTTAAATGAAGAAAACAGCACAGAAATAATAGCCCATTTCAGATATTCTAGAAAGAAATACATTTTGTTCTCATCCTGCTTACTTAATCATATTCTTTTCCCCAAATAAAGTTGATTTTATTAGTCAAGGCTTTGTCCTAATAATTTTGCAAAAATGGTCCTATGGTTTTTGGTTTTTTTTTTTTTTTTTTCAGAAGCTTCAAATTCTATGCATGTATAACACTTTTGAAATCAGGTCCATAATAGCTGCATCCCTCTGCACCCTTTCAGAGAGATTGTCTGAAAAAAAGTTGCAAATTCAGATATTTTTTTCTGAGAAAAATGTCACCAATTATGCTTCTTTCTTAATCTATATTATAAGTCATAGCAATATTTTTATTTGCTGCATTTTGTATACACATATGTATATAAATAATACAAAGATGCATGACTCAAGCTGTACAAATAATGGATTTTTTAGTCTACCTCCCAAACAATGTAAAAGACCCAAAGAACTCTCAAATGATTTATTCTTACTAAGCCAATTTTTTTTTCTTTCAAAATTCATGATAGAGATGAGTTGAAAAATGATCTTGTGTGGGAAGAAGCCTCTTTTAAATTAAAAGGTAAAATAGGTGATGGAAATGTTAGTTGTCTGTAAATTAGAGAAGATGGATGGTATTTTTAAAAGTAACAGAATTGAAGGTCTTAAAAGTGAAAAGCATGCAATTACACATAGGTCAGTTTTAATGAAGTAAATAATTGGGAAGAAAGCCTCAATTGTTGCACATTTTTACAAAGAAATGAATAGCAACTGAAATAGAATAATTCAGACGAAATCATATGAGGTTGAATTTGTCACAGAATAGTGGGTTTTCTAGATTCAAACATGGTGGTGGATCTCACATATATTAAATTTATTAAAGCAGCTGATACTGTCTCAGGTGGGATTCCTATAAACAGGCCAGGAGATTGTAGTTTAGATAAAACCAAGGTAAGTTAAGTGCAAAGCTGTTTGGGAAAGAAGGTGTTTTCAGAAAGGTTAGATAGTACCTGCCTTCTAGTTAGATAGTATCTGCTCCTAGAAGGGATGTAGGTTACCAGGCTGACTTTTTATAATCCCTTCTGTTCCAGTTTTCTGTTTGTGTATAGTTCTGTCATACAGTGATGACATTTGTAATACAAACAAAACCCTATAAAGACGTATTTAAATGACTGAAGATATTCCAGTATTCTCAGGTAGCTCAAGAAAATGAAAAGTTAAATTTTCTTTCCAGTTCTAAAATTAAATCTAGCTATAGTTAATAAAATTGTAACTTCCCTTCACCTTCCACCTGTGCTGTAATTAGGTTCACTGGCTGTTATTGCAGTGTAGAGTTTTCTCTGTAAGGCTTACTCTGTGGAAAGAGAGGTCAAACATCACTAAATTCAAGGGGAAAAACAAACCAGAAGACCTAGAAGAAAATTTTATTACTTTTCCATTTCACCAAGAATTTCATCAGACTTTTTTCATGAGGTGTTTTGTTGGTTTTTTTGGTGGTGTTTTTTTTTGGTTTTTTTTGTTTTTTTTTTTGTATTAGACTAGGAAAGTCATGCATTGCATAGTATTGATTTTTAATTGAGAAAATTGTTAATTTATCTCATTCATCATTCAGTCTGTATTTTTACTAATTTTATTACATCTTTCATAGCTTTTCTAAATATTTTTAATGCCATACCTTATAAGTACTGAATTGCTTGCTTGAGCTATTTCTATACATATATATAGATATGTGTCTGTGTGTATATATATCCCTGTAGACTGTAATCCCAACCACTATATAAGTGTCAAGACCAGTAAAATATATTAAAAATAAAAAAGGAAAATAGCTTGCTCTTAAATCTGCATAATGTCATGGCTGGCATGCTGCACCTTTTGGCTTCTGTCTCACTCTTCTCACTTGTCTGGGAAACATTAAAAGGAAATCTAGATGAGCACCGATGTTTAATTTCCCCATGCTAGGTTTCAGACTTCTTCACAAACAGGTTCAGCTGCTGAGAGTAAGAAGGAAATATTAGATTTTTGATTGTCTGTTCCAAACACCGGAGGCCAGGATTCTACTCAATAACCTTTTGACCCTTCCTCACACAAAAAGTGTTCAAGCTCTCTCTTGTGGCTGAAGTGCACTTTCCACTATGCTTGGAGTTTATTTTCAGGGATTTAATAGACATGGGCTTGTTTTACAGATCTACTTTATATGAAATTCGTTTTTCCAGTAATGGATGAATATCTCTTCTTTAACATGAGCTGGTGGAACTTTCTGCATACTTTCATCAGTTGTTTGATGATTTGCACTTCTGACTCCAAAACTTAAGTTTTGGCTCCCACGAGCTGTTTCTAAAAGGGCAGTGTACCTAGCAACAGTGTAAGCTGTAGGCTCTTACCCTTAGTAATCATTATTTGTTTTAACAATTTCTTAACATTTTCACCTTTTTGGTTCCAAAGTTTTATACAAAGAATTCTCTCTCACATCTATTTTTACTGTTTAGGATTCCCCTCAAAACAGTCAAAACATTTTTAATGATAATTTTGTGTTCCAGAGATGGAGACCCAGAAGCTAGTTGTCTGATTCTCACAATGAATAAAATATTTAAGACACATTTTTATGTAGTACTACATGTTTTCCCAACATTTTTGAAATATGTTAACTAATTACTTTTATAATTTTTGTTTACTTCTTTAATGACTACTACTATTTGAAACTTTAAATCAAACATAGGATTTAACTCTGAATTCTTTCAATCGTGGAAAATATTCCTTTGTTGTTAACTTTGTGTCATTGGTCAACAAAAATTGATGAGGATTTTTCAGTGTTGGCTTTTCAAACGAAAAGGTTATGATTAAATCTGTGAGCAAAATGTCAGAGGCTCATTATTGTCCTGTGAGATTGTGGAATTCCATCCTACAAACAGTTAAAATTAAAATATCTCTAAATGTGTGAGTTATAATATTACACATATATTTTTAATTAAAATTTTATGTATCATTTTAAATCAATTCATCTTTGTAAGTACTTTTAGATTATTCCTCTGTTATTGTTCTTTTTTCACTTAAAGGAAAAAAAACACTTCTGACTGCCAGCTGAATTGGGTGAAAAACATATGTCTTGAAGTCTTTGTAATCTGTCAATGTATTTGATGCTCTTAACCAACACCAGTCATATGCCTTGTGACTGTAATATATTTAAATTTTATCATTTAAAAAGTAGTACTGCTTTTTTTGAGAGGGGTGGACCTTGAAGCTGTGCATACAATCCATGCAGGGGTCTAGAACCACAAAACAACCTCACAACTTTCTCATCAGGAAATGTTTCTGGTTGTACATATTGATTCATGACAACAGGCACTATGCATTATACAGTTAGATCCCTGTATTTAAAGACACGTTGTACTTGGAGTAGTATTAGCACAGTTGCTAAGCTGGTTTTCCTTGTGGCCCATATATTCCACCTTCTTTGTGCTTATTATCAGTGATAGAGTCTTCTCCCCCAGCTTTGTTAACCTCTCCCCAGGTCTGAGATAACACCTGGATAGCCAAACCACCTTTACCTTATCTCAAGTCCCCACTGCAGTGGCTTAGCTTTCAGTCCAAGTTTCAGGTCACATTTGGGGTGGGGGGCACTTGAATGGTCATTGGTGGTGGCAGGCAGCTCTCACCTGTGCCAGGTCTGGAGTCAGTGCCATCCTGTCCCTGTGTTCTATGCTTATCTCATGGCACAGACTCTGTGGCCTTAGCCACAGCCTGTTTGAGACAGACAGCTGTGCTCTTTAAGTGCTTACAGTAGGCTGGGCTAAACGTGCATAGGTTGTACAAATCAAACTGCTTAAGAGCAAAATTCTGAGATGCCTGAATGAACTGCTATTGTAAGTATGTTCTTTTCCCTTAATTAAAATTTTACAAAGCCTTTGTGAGCTATTTAGTCTGCTGGTAATAGGTATACCAGGAGTGTTTGTGTGAAATGAGGAAGTTTGCTGTACAGAAGCCTAGTAAACAATATGAAGCACATATTCAGATGGTTGCATCTCTTCACATAGGTAATACAGTTTGCTGTTCATGGAAGAGGGTTTCAGGTATCTAGGAAACTGTTGTGGTGCAAATATGGAAAATGAGATCTCATACAAACTGAAACTGTGTTCTGCTGGGTCACAAATTTCAATAGATTAACAGGCTGTCTCTTTCCCTGTGAAGTGCACTGTAAGGCAAGAGAACATTTTTGGAGTGTCCAGTCCTCAAAGGTTAAAAAATTGGTTTTGTATTGTTCATATATAATACATAAGAAAGACAACCCTTTAATACAGAACTTCAGGACTGAGAAATTTGTCATGCATAATATAAGATCGAAAAAAATACTATCTTTCCTGTGATAAAGTATTCTGAGCATATTGTTACATTTTAGCTAAATAATTAAGTCTGTTCTGCTATTATGGAAACTATTATGTGAATGAAAAACATTCTACAAAAATGAATATATATAGTGCCAGATCTAACATGAAGAACGTTGTGCTCTTAGTAAAAGATTTTATCAAGATAATAGATAAGCTTACTTTAATTTCTAATGATTTCCAATATCTACTACTGTTGTTATTCTGGCAAAATAGCAAAGGTTTAATTTGCTTATAGTTCCTTTATCATTAAAACTCTGAAACCTACTTAATGACTTTTTTCCCTACTAAACATCAATAGCTGTAAAAGGTAGCAGTAAATCTGTGTGGTGAGTGAACCTGATTTTACTGGGAGAGATATCATAAGGATTTTTTGTTAGTGTCACATAGCTGCTTTTACTTTCTGCTGTGGCATTTTCATTAAACTTAAATTTCTTGAGTGTTAGAGCTGGTGAAGTATATAAAAAGAAGAAGATGTGATATCCAGCTGTGCAGGCAGAGCAGCAAGTTGCCATTTAGAGTTCTTTTGACCTCACTGTGGATTTTCATGTCCAAAAATTAAGCTTATGCATACAACTTAATAATATAAAGCTTGCTTTGAGAGCCCTATTGAAGCCTTTTGATTTTCAAGGCAGGGCATCAAATTCCCTCCTTTCCTAGTGCGAGCAGGAAGAAAGGTAAATACGGTATATTTTTCTCTGTTCCTACCAACTAGAGTTGTCTCCCTAGGAGTTGACCTTACAGTGAGAAACAGGGTATAAAGGGAGGGCACTACACACACACTGCATGTTTGAGGTCTCTTAGTCCTGCTAAGAAATTAGAAGTGTATCCTTAGAGACACTAAATAGTGCATGGTATTCAATATCATCTTAAAATGAGTAACATAGCTGTACCCTGGGGGGCAAAAAAAAATCTGTACCTGAGGCCTGTCTGCCCTTTCCACAGTGCACTTCACTGTACATTTTGCCTTTTTTTTGTACTGTCCTGGTGGGTAGTTCAAGACCAAATAAGATTCCCCCTTATCTTTCTTTCCCTAAGGCTAAACAAACCCAGTTCTGTCAGCCTCTCTTTGTACACCGTGCTCCAGCCACATAATCATCCTGGTGGTTCACTGCTGGACTAACAGAAGGAAAGCAAAACTCCCAGCAGAAAGCAGAAAAATAGAAAATCTCTTTTTAGGTAACAAAATAAGAAACCTCTTCCATTGTACATTGGAGTAAACAGAAATACCAGTTGAATGCCTGAATGTGTTTTCTATAAAATCATAGAAATTTGGATAGATGTGAATTATGAGTATCTCAGTAAAATCTCAGACAAATTGACTAAATCTCATATTTAAATTTCTAATAATTTAGTGATTTTTATGTAGAGTTAATATTTGTTTCAAATTTCAGATTGGAATGGACTATTTTTAAAAAGTCCATTCTAAGTGATGCAAAGCACTTTTGTCTTCCTCATGGGTAAAAGGATGATATCAGTCTCTGTTTTCCACATCATTTCAATCTCTCTGAGAGATGCAACAGTGAAATGAATGATACAGCAAGAAGAGTGCATACGGTGTTATCTTCAGATGTAATAATGCATAGTTAGGAAAACTTGTGGTTATTCGTGGTAGTTCTTAACATTTTGAACCCAAAAATATATGACATTAAATGCAGAGCTTTTGAAAATCATGTGTCAGCAAGAAGTTTGTCTCTGTAGTTTTAGTTCTACTTAAGTCTAAATCAATCCATTGTGAAAAATAATTCCAGCTAGTTTTTATTAAAATATTTTGGTACATTCAATACTCTTGTCTTTTAATTCTTTTCCTTTGTATTCTTTGCATAGATTAATCCATTCAGTTGTAGTAATGGGTCTATCCATGAACACTCAATGTATTTTAGTCAAAATATTATTCCATTTATTGAAACCAAAGAATGAGGAGGGGAAGGGTTAGATTCCTGGATTCTTGCCTAATAACGTGGCATAATGTGATCAGTTTATTGAAAGTAAAAATTAATATGGTTGATCCTGAATCACATTTTATCCAATGTAAATAAACATATAATAGCTGAAAGCAGCATTTGAAGTTGGTGTAGTTCATATTTAGCAGGAACTTAGAAAGTGATTACTATCAGAAATATTATTTCTTCTAAAATACCCACAGGAATCTAAGGAATAGAAGTATTTCAGAGGGGACAGTGTAGGTCTCTTTATTGATTTTCACCTTTATCAAGATTTTAATGCTTACAAGCTGAAGTAAGTCTCGCACACCTCAAAGAGACTGCTCTCCACCTTCAAAGGGTTATTATTTCTTATTTGAACCTTCTATTTTTATGTTATCAATCTTTCCATCTGAATGAAGATCAGCATGTAGGCTTGGTTTGAATAATTTAAAGAACAGCTGCTGTTAATATTAACAAAAGAATCTGACTTGATCACCCTTAAGCTAACTTGAAACTTACTTTTTTGTATTAACTGCAATCTTAGCAGAAGTGTATGTCTTCAGATTAATCATATAAACATTGATTTCTTTCCAACTGCATTTGCCTATTCAAACTGAGCCTTTAATTTAAAACAGTAGTTTAGATTTAGAACTGTTTTTAAAACTCGTATGTTCAAAAGATTCAATTTGATGATAAATAATAATCACCTGTCATCCATACTAGTAGTTTTATATCAAATAATACATAAGTATGTTGTGCTAATTTTAAAATATTAATGTTATGGAAAGTTTTTTCAATAATTGGGATCAGCCCCCAGTCTGGCCAAGAAAGATGCATGTTTTTCTTCAGATGGTCATAATATGTTACTTCATAATTCAAGAGGAATTGATGAATACTTGTGTTTACACAGATAAATAGTATTTAGTAACGTAAATCTGAATGTTGGCAGCTAATTGTCATTGTTTCACCCCCATCAGCAGCCAAGCCCAAAACAGCCTCTCTCTCCTCCACCAGTGAGATCAGGGAGAGAGTTTGAAAGGGTAAAAGCCAAAAAGTCATTGGTTGAGATAAAGGCAGTTTAACAGGGCAAGCAAAAGCCACACACATAAACAAAGAAAAAAAAAGAATTAATTCACTGCTTCCCATGGGCAGGCAGGTGTTCAGCCGTCTCCAGGAGAGCAGGGCCCCATCACAGGCAACATTTATGTGGGAAGACAAGTGTTGTCACTCCATATATCCCTCCATAATATCCCTAATGAGCGGGATGTCATACGGTCTGGAACATCCCTTTGGTCAGTTGGGGTCATTTGTCCCAGCTGTGTCTCCTCACAGCCTTCCATGCACCCCCAGTCTTCTCACCAGCATGGCAGTACAAAAAAGCCTTGACTCTCTGGAAGCTGGGCTCAGCAATAGCAAAAACACCTCTCTGTTATCAATCCTGTGTTCAGCACAAACCCAAAACACACCCCCATACCAGCCACTGTGAGAGAAATTGACTCTAGCCCAGCCAGAACTAGCAGAGTAATGAATCTATTTTTTTTTCATAACTTTGGTGTCTTGAAGTATATACTTTCACTTCATTATGATTATTCATTTCACATAGTAGAGTGATAGAATCATTTGTGTTGGAAGTGATGTTACTTGGCCATGCATGGGCAAGGAAACTTTCCACTAGACCAGGTTGCTCAAAACCGCATCCAATTTGGCCTTGGACACTTCCACTGATGGGGCGTCCACAACTTCCCTGGACAACCTGTTTCAGTGCCTCATCACCCTCATAATAAAGAATTTCTTCTTGCTATCTAATCTACACCTACTCACAGTTGTCTCAGGTTCCATTTTAATCAGCCATCCTGAACTCACAGTAACTAGAGAAAAAAAATGCATTTCTTCTCTTTGCTTTGGTGTGGTAGGAAAATTCTTTTAAAATTCCATATTTTACTTTAGAGGTAAAATTGCATAAAGCAAGTAAATTCCATTATCTGTGAAAGTCTTAGTAAATATATGTTATTCCTAATAGAAAAAGGTTTAAGTTCTTTTCATTCAATTTATATAATAATAGAGACATTTCCATATGAAAATCAGGAAAAACATAAATAATTCCTTGCCTGCAAGTAGAGTATTCCTATTTGAACAAATGATAAATTAGAAGTTAATTAAAACAAACAAAAAAGAAAACAAAACAAAAAAAATCAAAAAAGCCACAAAAAATAATTTTAAAAAAAAGCAAACATCCCCCCCCCCACCAAAAAAAATAAAACGAAAGAAACAAACAAAACCCCACTGAACCAACCAAAACCCTATTGATAGCAAGGAAATGTTCATAAGCAAAAAACAGTATCCTGATCAGGGACTTCAGGTATAGCAAAAGTATACGTAGGGCTGAGCCAAAGACTACTTTTTGTTTAAGTACTTATTCTATGGAATATGTTGTATATTTAGATTGTGATTTAGGTAATATATTTCCCAGCTTGGTTTATTTATTACCAAAATTAATATATCTTCCTTTGCATCTTAGAAATAGCTGAAAAATGTTATTCCTGAAAAATATAGAATAAAGTAAAAAAGGAGCCAGCCATGTGATTGGGGGAAATTGAAATAAGATTGTAAAAGACAGAAAATTGGAACTTAATATATGATTTACTCATCCTCATTAATGAGGCTTAGAAATTATCTCATTTTATAGTCTAGTGAGAGAGCTGAGCAATATTCAGAATTTCTGATATAAACATAGGAAAAAAAATGTATTTGCTTTAAAGCAAGCCTGCTGGATGGGAATAGCCATTACAGTCAACAATGAGCCAATGAATCTGTGCCTAAAGCAGCATAGTAAGGCTTTTCATAACTTTCTGTATGCACAGTAAAGAGTAAATTTGCAGGAACATCCACAGAGATTTAAATTAATTTCAGAAAGAAAATTATTACATTAATTTGTTTTCTACAAATATAATTTTGAATTAGTTATTCAGTATGGGTTTTCCCAGTTGCCTTTAATAAAATGATAGAGATGGGCTTATGGGGAGATTCTTAATTGTTCAGCTTTCCATTTCTGTTTGACTCATTTTCAAACTTAGTTATTAGTGGGAAAGAGCTGAAGTAAATGAGTGTTTGTGAACTCTAGTGCCTGATTCTGAGCTTTTGCTTGAGTTTATTCAAAGGGTAGTCAATGTTTTAAGAACACTGAACATTTTATTTTCAGTCCAAGTAGTGTCCTCCATGGAGCTCTGCTTTGGGAAGAATTTCACTGTGGGTAAGAGTGCAAAGTCACGGTTTAATGTAAAGTTTACAATTCTTTTGACCTTATGAGCACAGTGTGTTAATTTAAAACAGCATGTTGCAGCTTCTGTTCCTACAACTCTGTTATGAGTAATCGTGCTTAATATATCTCTATTACAGTGTTTAAAATATGCAGAGCTCATGGTGCAGAAAAGAGTAAGTGAAAAATGGTCAGTTCTCAAATACAAAGGAAGAATCGGGATAATTTTTAAAAGATTACTTTTCATTAATAATTTTCACCTGAAGGACATAATTATGCAGACCACTGATAGGAAATTATAGGAATAATTTCTTGTTCCTTCAACAGATTAAAAGTTTCTAATTCATTTGCTCTATGAGGAAACTGTGGTTCTGTAAAGGTTAAATTCATACAGTTGGACATAGACAGGAAAAATGAATGCAGAACATTATGGTATCAACCCAATAAAACAGTATTCCTATGACAAAAAGGGGTCATATAGAACTATTGCTGTAATTCTGTGAATTGATATTTGTAGGTATAGAAAGAAAATGTAGTTATTATATTATTCATATGATTATTCTTCCCAATGCTTCTGATTCATCATAAAAGAAGTTACAGACAGAAGTTTATTCCAACCTGGTAAATAAGAGGATTAACCAGAAGGATTATAACAAAAGTTATAATTACAATAATTTATAACTACTCTTTTATTTTATTCTTCTTTCCTGACATGACTGTTCAGAACAGCACTGCTTGCTTTCAGCTAAGCTTACAGACTTTTGTACAAAGAACATATATTTTTGCACTGTTCCTGAGACAGACTTTAGCAAGGGAATATTTTTGGGATTTGAAATCCTCTTCTCTCCTTTCATTCCTGCTAAAGAAAGAAATAAGAAAAAGAAATCTTGTGCTTTGCAAGGAATCCTTTCAAATGCATGAAAGAGAGAGAGTGCTAAGCCTGGAACCTTTGCTACCTCCTCAATAACCCAATGGCAGATACTCACCTGGGATGGAATCCAGGCTTGTGCCGAGTCCCACGTAGTCTTTGTTTTTGTTGTTAATCTTTGTCAACACCAAGAAAAAGCTTGTAAACTTTGGTTGAGACATTTAAATTAAGTTTCCTTAAGACTCAGCACAGCATCTCTGATTTTAGGTGGCATTAGAGTTTTCAGCAGTGTGTACACAAGTCCTGTGGTTTCTGGCATCAGAGGCTTGCCAGACAAGTTCTGTTGTGTGCAGGCTCTGAAAAATGTCTCTGGCTTGGTGACTGCTGCGGAATGCTTTGGTGCAGTAGCTCGGGGTGCAGCTGCAGTGCCAGCTGAGGGTTCAGCCCTGGGGGTGAGAGCCCCAGCAAGAGGCTGTGAACTGCTGACCCCTCGCACAACAAGGGCTGGGGACCTGTGGTGCAACCAAATATAAAATACCAGAGGTTCCTTTGTTTGGGGCTCCATCTCAGAAGAACCAGTTCAAGCTGTCATTTTGTTATTTAGTTATTGCACCAAGATGAAATTGTTTTAAGGATCTGGATGTCTGAGGCTCTGCTGTGGGAATGTGGGGTCGAGCCCCTAAGGAAACTGCGAGTGGCAGGGGTGCAGCTGTGAAGGGACCTGGCTCGGGTGTTGTGAGTGTGACTGCCAGAGTGCATCCAGGATGGCCATGAAAACCCAGCTGCCATAATTTTGCGACGTATTTGTATTTATTTATATTTCACTGCTTGGAGTAAATTGGACAACTTTGTGCTGCTGATTGGTGGCACAATAGTGGGAGGCAATATTTAGTGTTTCGAGGAAAGATGTAATAGTTCCAGCCTCTGTATAGCTGGGATGGATAAAGCTTAATTCTCACATTTAGGGTAGATTTGCAGATGAAGGTAAGAAATAAAGCTTCAAAAGAAAAAGGAATAAACCCATTGCTCTAGTTATAGTTTATATTCAATATGAACACCTTGTTCAATGATATTAATTCAAATCAAGACACTGAAAATAGAATTACATATTGAGAGAATTCATTTGAAGTTTTTAAAGTAAGCTGAATAAATGTGCCTCAAATTGTATTTCATGAATCTTTTCAGGTATTTAAATTAGATCTGTAAATTATTATGAAAAATGCACAAGGGATACACAATTAGGTAAATAATCTGTTCAAGGCCAGGAGCTATAGAGCATTTTTTGTACAGCGCTTTCTAATGGAAAACAGGCGAGTGGCAAAAAAACAAAAGTAGCACCTATGCAAAGTTTAAAAGAAAGTTAGCAGAGATGACGGCTGGAATAATAATAAAAAATAGCTCTCTCATAATTAGTTTTCCAGTCTTTGCTTACACATTGTCACTATACCACTAAAGTAATTAAATGTAGGACAAATGATTACTTAATGTGACTGTATTTTAAAAAGCATGTGATTTCTTGACCTTTTGAGTTTGCCCATTCATAATCCAGCTGTCTTTTCCAGAAGTGTACACTGGCCTTTCTGAATCAATAGCAATATATAAACATAATGGTTATAATAGTTTAATTGGGAGCATTGCTATTTGTAACCATACACCATTTTAAGAAGGTGATATTTGTTTTTGCATAGTTCATGTGACATTTAAGCATGCCAAAGATACGTTTACCATAGTTGAAGCATGATGCATGTATTATATTTCTTTTGTCAGAGTTGTAGTGGGTGTAATGAGACTTGCTGCTTACCTGTTCTCTCACACTTTTTCTGATAGGCTTCCCACAGAACATCTCTGCATACGTTTTCAGGGCTGTTGTAGCTAGCACGAGTCAGCACAACCAAGCTACCCTTGTGGCAGTTAATGCCTGCACCATAGGGTACAGCACAAGGGCCATCTGTTTTTAGGTACTGAGCATCCTCACTAGGACAGTATGCCCTATCCCATGCTGCTGCTTTTTTTCAGTTTTTGCTATGAAGTTAAGCAGGAAGAGGCCAGATTTTATGCCTGCCTACCTGGAGTCATACCTCCTCAGTCTCATAGAGCTGTACCTTGAGGCGTTTTCCTTGATTTCTCTTCTCACCTGTCCATCTGCGCTTATCTATGCCATGATACATTGTTAGAGCTTGAGTACTTTATGTAATTAATTCAGTCATAGCATCCATGGTTCTATTTATTTTTCAAGCACATAGCAGCTGAAAATATATTGAACTGTGAAACTGAAAGGTCTAGATGTTAATTTTGCATCCTGTAATTTTTTTTTTCAATTGTTTTTAGTGAGATGTATTTATTTTTTCAATTGCTATTATCACCTAAGAGACTATGGGAGCAGACTTAAAAGCAAAATGAACAGAGTTTATACTGTAAATTCTCTTCCTGAAGATTAGTCATCATTAACAGATTATCAACAAAACGCATCTGAAGACTTTCCCTGGGCCAGGCTGTACATACAGGTCTCTGGTAGGAATGGTTGTTGTAATCTTAAAATCCTGTCTTTCCCTAGGGAGCCACTCCTTCTCCCTTTCAGACGACAGAGGTAGCAATCCACCTGCCTCAGTGAATCAGCAGTATCCACTTAACCTCTTCTCAGCAGGATAAGCACCTGCTAACAGCATGGGGTAGTGCTGGGAAAATTATGAGCCTGCTACCTTATATGTTAACAGTGATTAATATTTGGTATTACTGTTTCAATATGTAGGAGGCATTACCACTATTGAGGAACTGCCTTAACCCCAGCTGCTGTTCTTACAGAGATCCCTCTCACTTGGAACATGCAGTTATGGACTGCTTCTACCAAGAAAGTAAACAGAAGAATCTTTCAGGGCTTAGAAAACAGAGAGATGGCTAAAATGCTGTGTGTTATAGTTTAAACAAACAAATTAAAAACCAAAACAAAACAAAAAACCAAACAAAAAAACCCACACCAACCAAAACCAAACAGGATTCAGATTTACATAACATCTTCATGAAATATCAAAAGTAAGGGACTTCTTGTTATCTAAAGTGCTAGGGAAAGGGGGCATAGATACTAGTCTACTTTTTCAGAGATTAAAGGTTTATGATAGTCTATGGAAAGACTTACTTTTTGTCTCAGGAGCACAAGCACACTGAGATAATGAGAACATAACAGTGTACTCTGTTTTCATCATAACACAAGTGTACCTAAATTAGAATATAGCATGGCTGTTTCCTTGAGTTTTATGTAAATGCATCAGATTCCTGTATACAGTATATAACCTGTATATAGTGTTGGTCATTATTTTAGAAATTGGTTGCATATTGCTACTTATCAACCTTGTTTTTAGGAACAATTAGTTTGACTTAACAGTTTGTAAACTACAGGTAGCAACTAGAAACTGTGAAAATATATGAAAGATTTGGGGGTTTTTTTAAACCTTTTGGCTAATACTGTGAGCCCTTCTACAGAAATTTTAATATCTGCATCTACAAATATTATCAAAACTTTTGGGAAAACTGCAAAACTGGAATAGTATCTCTCCTTATAGCATTTACAAAAGGGTAGAATTAGAGTTTAATCAAGCTTCAAAATTATTTTGTTAATTTGACATAGATGCTTTAAGATGACATTACTGCAAACAAAAAGAATATGTTAGCAAATTGCTACACTTAGTCATCCTAGTAAGATACTGTGGATATTTTTCTAAAACTTTATGTTACAAGTTAAAGGAACTCCATTTGTATCTCCCCTTTTTAATTTGTGTTTTTTAATTTCCATCATGCTAGGCAGTCTGTATCACCTCTTTTCATCCTTCCTTTAAGTCTTCTTTGACTTCATATTTTGGTAACATAATAATTAGTTCTATAGACTTCTTATTGTCTTGAATATTCTGTAAGCACAGCAAAAAGAGTCATGAGTGAGTATCTGTCTATTTAGAATGATACAAAAATCTTTAGTTGGGTTCCTACATTGTTGTTACCAAAAAAAAGTGCCCTACATTCATTTAATCAGCTAGATAATTTAAAAATAATATCACATTTTTTGAAAGACCATCATGCAGCAGCTTTGAAATGGGGCAGGATGATTTTGTTTTGCCCACGAATTTCAGATTTGGTTGGCTACCAGAAACAGAATGATACTAACGTGTGGACATTTCCTGGCATGATATTCTGACATGGATATTTTGTTTGATTGTCAGTCTAAAAGTGTGCCTGTCCTTTTAATGGGTTTTGTGTGATTGAGGTGTTGCAATGTGAAGAAACAACACCAAATGTATCATGATTTTCATAAATGATGCTGTCACTACCACTTTTAATCATTATAGGAGCTGAGGGCAAAGCTGTGTTTGCAATGCCCATTGACCTGACCAGGGTAGGTGGTGGGTACTGTGCTGATTTCAGCATGAAATGCTCTGGCTCCTTTATCTTAACACATCACATTGTGTTAGGGCCATGCTTCTGGAAAGCATCCACATGTTGGAAGGGGGTTCTTACTCTTTTTGTAATGTACACAGTGAAAGAACTAACAATCTACTGACAATGTACACATACATGATTTATCAGTTGATTGATTTCTGGCAACAATGAAACTTCTGAATCTATGTAAGATGTAAAACCTAGACTATATCCAAGTATTTATTTAAGAGGACAAGTAACATTGCAAGATCTAGTGCAATTTTCACATTTTGACATCTTGCAGAAAACATGGTTGTTCTTTTTTGCAGTTTTATAAACCAGCAAAAAAGCTAAAGCAACCCCACCTCACAACATATGCTAGTTTAAAGGCAAGGTGCATTTTCCTAAACTATTAATTTCAGTACTTGGCAAAGGAATATAGTTTGTCAGAATAGCTAGACAAAGAAAATTTTATTTGTTATTAATTTATAGAGCCTAAATTCAATGTGAGATTTTAGATTGCATGATGGGTTGATTGCTAATAAAACCCACTGTCTAACTAGGAGTAGAACAGCTACTATGGAGAGAGGGAAAATGTGTACTTTTGGATACTTTATGAGTAATTAAATATATATTATGACCAAGAAAGGAGATAGTTGTCCTTTAGCTAGTTGTGAATTGTATTTGATTTATTTGTGTAAAAAAATTGTTATTTTTCTAATTCACATGTGGATTTTTCTCAGAGCTATCCTTTATTTGTAGCTGTATTGAAAATATGTAAAAATCCCCAAAATATATCTTTTATTAAAGTTATCAAAAATCAGGCTGCTGTAGTAAAAGATCATTGGTCATTATCTGTTATTATTCTGTTACCATTTTAGTTTTTAGGTATTCCAATTGTATTATACACTGTTAGCCTAGATGTGGCAATGATGTGGACCTAGTTTTAAAATTATAATACTTAAAACTATTTTTACCTTCTCTGCCAACATTTATGAAAAACAAAAGTAGAATTAGGGAAAAAATTACCTTTTTTAGCAGAAAAATGCTTATCTACACTAAATCTTCCTAATAAATGAAAATTAATTATTTCAAGCATTAAGGCTTTGCTAAGCCTTTATTTCAGAAGGCTTTTTCACAAATGGGAAAAGGTGACTTTAAAAAGAAAACCCCACACCCTTCCCTTAAAGTTTCCTTCCAGCCTGTACTTACTGCTGGCCAATAAACATGACTGCCAGTAAGATTCTCTGGTTCTCATCTTTTGCTTGCTTCTATGGGTTTGGCTTCCAGGGAGGTTCTGTGAGTCTGCTAAAAACATTTAAATGGGTCTTTTTACATGAAGCTTACTGTAAGGGGTTAAGGCATTGTCTCTTCAGGTATTTAATTTTTTCCTGAGAAGAAACTTGAGACATATAAATGCAGATCTTAGTGGCTCCCTATGTGAAACAGGTGTTCAGCACTGTGTAATTTCCCTTGGTGATACACAAAATTACTACCATAAATATGGAATATATACGTACGCATAAGCACTATCTCCTGGTACACTACTAATTAATTTCTCGTGTATAGATGGTGCATTCTTGAAACATGCTCTAGGAGTTGTATTTTGTCACTTTTTTCATCCTATTGTATCTAAATACTTTGCATACTTTTCCATTATATGGAGTGTGTATGCCTCCAGCAGAAGTGTCTGGCAGTTGCAAACTTCAAATGTAGGTAGCTTCTAGCCAAGAACAATGAAATTCAATTACTATTCATATTAAGATGGGTTTTCTTGAAAAGGCAATGTTTTTTTTCTTTTCTTTTCTTTTTTAATAGGAAAGACTGAATTTTAATTGTAAAATTGCTGCTTGATGGGGTAAAAATATGTATCTCATTACCAAAACCCAGGTACTTAATTTTATAAAATACGTGATCCTGTTCAGTTTACCTCCAGCACCATATTGCAAATGTACATGGAGTTCATTCTGATGCTCACATTGGCACAGTTTAATTTAACTCTGGTAATTAATTGACTGGAAAAAGTACCTCCTCTTGAAATCTGTGGTAGATTTTGAAAAGACTCCTATGAGTGCAAGTTATTTGCACACATAATGAAATCTGGTTTTGCTTCACATTAGCACTCATACCCTAGATTTTTTATTTATTTTTAACTATTCTGGGAAGACATTTTTGTTCATTTCAGTGTTGTCCCAGTGCTTTAATTTCTTATTAGTGTTGCAAGTGTGCAAAATACATGAAGTCTTACACAGTGAAATGTAGAACACTGCACTGTAGAACCTGGCTACTAGTCTTTTTTGCTTATCTAAATCCTGATACTAGGGCTCTCAATAGACTGTGAAAATGTCAATTTGTATCAGCTCAATATGATTTTTGATAAATTATAAGGTATTTGCAGCTAGAATATTCTTATTTATAATAAAGTGATTCCACAAAATTTAGAATGGATAGCAGCTGTACTGAAAAAGGATCATCTTAAGTTTCAGCTTACTGTATTAGTACTTGTGCAGAGAAAGGCTTCAGCACTGTAAGGAAAGTAAAATGTGCAAGGGACCCTCTAAGACATAGTGTTCCTTTTGTAAGTTATAGAGTAGTTCATGTATCATGGTAAGGAACAAAAAGTATGAAATAGTGTCACTATAAATGCTGTTGACTTCCTCTGACTTTGTCCTCTTGACCTTTATTAGCCTTGTCAAAATGTCACATAATATGTTTTTACATCACAATTTTAAAGCACTGTTTTCTGATTATAAGACTGGTGAGAATAATATAGTTTCTTTACTACTTCTAACAAGGAATTCCTGTTACACATGACATGGACATTGGAAAGAAAATACTGTGATTTAACAATTTGCAAGCATCAAGATGAGGAACCTATACGCCAGTGAAGTCTAGTCAGACAGTCCTGAACAAAGTGTAAAAACAGTGGAACTGGACACAAATACATATAGCCAGTCTTTCACCTTCTTTTTCTGGAAGATGAGAATAGTGGGCTCTTTCTCAAATATATAAGGATAATCAAGGACTGAGAAAGGTCTAAGATTGTCTTTACTAACATAATTTACTTGGAGTGGCATTCCCAGATGGTTAAACTTGCAAGCTCATTCAAATGTGAGCAGGAGGATATGAGCTGCATGAAGACATTATCGCAATAAAACTTCCCTAATGTCTAACACAGTGAGCTAAATGATTTTTTAGCATGATGGGAATACACATCTAATCGTTACCTTGGGAAAACTTGTATTGGACCAAGACAAAAAGAAAGTGAACAAGCCTATTAAAATGTCTGCAACAGTAAGCATGTAAAGGCATTTTACACAACTATTTCATTTGAATTAAATACAATAATATATTGAAACTTTAATGCAAGCAATGTACTTTTTTTTTTTTTATAAATTCATCAAGCATTGAAAGAAGAATCAGCAGCCTGCTCTTTTATTTTACCTGTTTGCATTTTGTAAATTTCTTTTTTGCACTGATGCCACATGCTTTTCTCAGCTAAGGTTTGAAGACATAAAACTACTATGATCTTATTCTACATAGCCATTTGACTGAATTAATTGCTTGTAAAACTGGAAAACAGAACCTTTAAAAGTCAAATAGATGACTTAATATTAGCACTTTATAACTTTCTTGTGCAATCCCAACTCTATTTGATTAGAAATAATAAAATTTACATGTCTATTTAGCACTGAGTAATTCTGAGTTACCAAGAGAAGCTCCACTTAATTACAGGTTTGCTAATCATCCCTGTAGCAGTGATCTGGATCCACATTTTTCACTCTCAATGAATTCAAAACACCATGGACGACAAGACATTTTATGATTGTTTAATCCATCAGGAGCCAGTGCTATATCAGCTATAACCACTTCACGTGTAAAGATTGTCTGTAATAACAATGAGCATAATTCAGTTTCAAGTATTTGCCACAAAAACAGAATTAAAGATTTCTGCAGTTAGGTAGACACCCAGAATGGGCACTTGCTTAGGGACATGCCTCCAAATCTCTATGTAAATTGAAGAGTAAAATGAAAATATATTAGCCCTAAATTTTATTATTTATAGCTGACCATACCTCATCACTAGTTTATACTCATCTAGAAAAGTCTTTCTTCTCTAGTAGAAAACAAACTATGAGAGATAACTTAAAATTTTCTGGTAATTAATTTCATTATCTATATTTAGCAGTTAGAACAGTGTGTGTGTTCTGACAGATGCAGTGCATAGCAAGTGTTTATTGCAATACTGGAGGATGCTTATTAGATGATGATGGGTGAAATATTTTTTTCTGTAAAGTCATGTGATGCTTATGCAGTTTGTAGCAAATAACGTAGCTGGAGTGGAGTGTGCTCCTGCACGTAAGAATGCATTTCTACATTTTCCTTTGCAAGTGACAAGACTCAAAAAAATCCTTTTCTCTCATCCTTATAGTATAAATAAGTCAGACTTGAACATGAAGTGGCAACTGTGCTTCAAAAGTTCACAAAATTCTGCTATAGCCTTGTCCTGAGCAAATATGACCTGCAAGTCAGAGAGCAGCAAGGTTGATCAGAAACAATTTCCCTAGCCAGTGTTATCAAATGAAGTGCTGTGACAGGTGCCGCCTGAAGCTAGCTTTGAATATTGAACTCAAATGGCCAATTGCAGGTGAATCAAAAGGCAGACACCATCTGAGCAAGTTCAGGAAAAAGCTATGAAATCAAATCTCAAAATTCTTAACGTGACTCTGAGCCTACCTGTTATCATGTGGGGGCAATCTGCTCACACGAGGTGCACTGTGGAATCAAAAAGCATGTCCACTCACCCAGAAGAACTGAAAATCTGCTGAAAGTGACTGTAAGTGTGTTTGTCCTTTCAGCACAAAGGAAAAAAAAAATCACTACATGTTTGAGAAAGGTCATTGACACCGGTGTTTCTAGGTCACTTTGCACTTCCTCCAGTACCCTTTAATGGGTACTGCCTAACTTGTAAGGAGAGTCAGTAGTTTTGGCCTTTGTTGAGAAAGATGCTAAATTGGAAGGCTTTGAATTTAGCATATGACAACACCGTGTAGTTGTGAACACAGACTAACCAGTTTCTAGTAGTTTTTTCTCATTTTCCCAAGCATAGTTTATGCTTTAAAAGTATTTGAAACTAGCTTTGAAAGGAACTTGCTGACCAGCAGTTTTACGACTTGATTTGTTTTAAAGCCTTAATGGCTTAAGGAAATGTTTTACAGAAGATGTAATCCGTCCACATGGAATAAAGCCTTGAAAATTAGGTGGCATAAACCTAAAATGCAAACTACATTATCATGACTTTGCACTTAAGCTGTTGCTCACAGAACTAATTTAGGAGTGCCAATGTATTGTTTGTCGCCTATAACTACATTTTTTGGAAGTTGGAAGATTTTTGAAAGTGCTTTATTCAAAAACCTCTATTAATGACTCTTTGATCTGGTGGTTGGAATTTCTCTGACATGCAACTCTGATCAGTGTGTGGAACAAAGTAACAGCGTTTCCATTTTTCCTTGAGTAATGACTTCATTGACAGTGCTGTAAAATTATGTTTATCTGTCCTGTTGATACCTTCTTTTACAAATTGATTCCAAATTACTTCACTGATGACTTTGCCTTTTTTGCCATCAGATGCAGAAACCTATACACATCTAGGCAAGGCAGGATATTTGGGATTTTTATATTTGCAGTGCATCATAACATAGACACTTTCATGTGTATTTTTAAATACAAACCTGGTAATGAAGCTGTACTTTTACAGCTCTTCGTGGACTCTCGACTTCTAAATCTAAACAATGACAATGTTGATCTTCCAGAGTAATACATTTTACAAACTGAGTATTTTAAGTTACTGATCTACATTGCTATATATTTCCACTTTTTTTAATATACTGATACACTTAGTGTTGGAATGTTGGTAGGAGAAATATTAACTATGGAGAATTAAACACTTATTTGAGAGCAACATTAAACAGTTGCCTCTGTATTCACAGGACCTGTGATGTCAAAGTATTTTGAAGTAGTCTTTTTCAGAGTTTCTGCAGATTTCGTACTCAGATGATTTCAGAGTGAGCTAGGATTATTGTTAGTAAAGATAAGGGAACTGAGAGTGGTCACACTCCTAGATATATTTTTCATGAAAAGATAACTAGAATATGGTAGTACAACAGGCAGCAGAAGTTACAAAGCTTACCAATTGTGGTATTGTCTATTTGATTATCTGTCTTGAATATTTAGTGAGGCTACTTTTCTTGTTTATTTTCTTTTGTGGAAAGTAATATGACCACTTAAAGATTTTTCCGATGGGCTAGTATACAACTGTTTAATTTAATTTGATGGGAAAGTTTAATGGGCTTGTACTAAATACTTGATATTTATATTGATTTGTATTGATAGAAAGACTTGTATTTTGTGTGCGTTTTCAGTAGTATAAGTGGGGACAAAACAAGGTGGTTTTGCTTTAAACCTAACTGAACTGCTATGTGAGAGTTCATTATTGACAAATAGAAAAGAAAATCTGTTACATTGCAAACACATTATTCTCTATGCATGTTCTTGAGCAATATGTACTCTGTATTTAATGTGCATATTATTTTAGTGGCTACTTTAGTGCACATGGAGGCAGCATCTTAGAAATATCGTTGTGGTTTCACACCAGCAGGCAGCCAAGTCCCCCACAGCTGCTTGCTCACTCCCTGCCCAGTTGGGTGGAAGAGAATTAAAAGGGTAAAAGCGAGAAAACTAACGGGTCGAGATAAAAACAGTAATTAAATTAAATTAATTAAAAAGGAATAATAGTAAAAATAATTTAAAATTGAAAGGGAAAAAAATAATTAGAGTAAAATAAACCCTAAGAAAACAAGTGATCTAGACAAAAACTATTGGTCACCACCAACTGACCGATGCCAGCAAGTCCCCATTCACCGGAGTCTCCCCCACTAATTTTCCCTCCAGATTTATACACTGAGCATGATGTCCAATGGAATGGAATGGAATAAAATATCTTTTGGTTAGTAGGATCAGCTGTCCTGGCTGTTTCACCTCCCAAGTCCTTGTGCACTCTCAGCCCCCTCATTGGTAGACTGTGAGGCAGGAAAGGCCTTGGCTTTGTGCAAGTGCTGCTCAGCAATAATAAAAACATCTCTGTGTCATCAACCAGCACAAATCCAAAGCATAGCTCTATGCCAGCCACTGTGAAGAAATTTTGCTCTGTCCTAGCCAAAATGATTATGGGTATATGGCGAAACTGTCCTAAGGTCTTGGACCAAAAAACTGCTTCCAGATGTTCAGCTGTTTGTGCTGCCTAGGACCAGTCCTTTTGCAAGGACTGACTGAAGTCACATTTGGGATTTAGATGGTATACAGTAAATGCATTTGAAAGTAAATGCAAAAATCTTAAAATAAAATTTATCAGCTACCTTTGTTCTCTAGTCAGAAAATAGTTTGGGAGTTTTCCTGAAAAATGTATAACCCCTAGCTAGCTTGTAAGAAAAACATATTGGCTGTATTGCAATTCAGTAAATAAGGCATGGATCTCTTTCTCCTAATTCTTTGTTCAAATTTTCTTTCTTCAAATATTCTTTAAATATTTATTCAAATCAGATTTGTTTTCTTTCTTAAAAAAAAAATCCTGAAAGAGATTACACTCTATCACTATGGTACTCTACATCCAAGTGTTTTATTTTTGACTCCATTTTGTTTTATCCTGATCTTTAAAAAGTGCTTTATCTTGTGTGCCATTGTTTCAGTATGCTATGAATGGGTGACCCAATTATTTCAGTTGTAAATTCTGGACTATTTGAAGTGCAAATATTTTTAAACAATTTTTAAAAGGTATAAATGAAAGCTAAAAAAACACGTGAAATATGTTATAATTTGTCAGGTGTCCTTTTTTTAAATGTTCAGGGAGTATTGTCAAAATAACTAGAGAAGACTGACTTTTTTCTGTAATAAACATACAAGGTATATTGGTGCATGCAATCAACGTGGCAACATTAAATAAATCAGCAAAATCTGTGTGGCTATAGTAATTCATAGTATCTTGAAAAATGGATAAGTAACATGGTTCTTTAGAGAATCAATCTTTTCATGAAATTACTTAAAATGTGTAATTATGTTTCAAAATAGATTCAGAGGAACAGTGCTGTCTATAACTAAACATTTTCATTCATATTGATTATACCAATGCTATTTAAAATTAATGTAACAATTTTCTATCTGCTTACATACCACTGTTGCCTTTTTTGGTCATAAATATATGCACATGTATAAATTTGAGAAAAAGTTCGCAATTATAACAATTTCCACGAGGTGGTGCTCAAGCAATAAATTTTAAACTGATAATGTAATAACTATGACCAGAGTAACAAGCTGAATCTGAAAATATGGCTGTCAAGCAGATGTTCTTCTCTTTGATGCCATATCTATACTTAAGGTGGGAATGATGAGGTCCGAAAGGCTAATGAATTTATTATGTGGCGGAAAAGTTATTTCTCCCTTGCCCAAAAGACAGAAATACATTTTTTTTTTTTTTTAGCAGCAAAATACCAGCAGATTGTGTTCATTTTGACATGGAATTCTCGTAATCCTTTTCGTATCTCATGCTTTGGTTATTCTTTATATGCTCTCCACTTCTGGTTATGAGTAAAGGAACTGCTATTCATAAAGATATTACGGTAGATGCCTTAAGCAAAACGTTAGTGAATTCAATAGATTTAAATAAATCTGTCGTAGAAAAATGCACTGGGTGCTGATTCACTGATCATTCAACAGTAAATAAAAAATGTAGACAGTACGATAATGCAAGAAGGCAGATGATGTGAGAGAATGGCAATGACTATAAACAAAGCAGACAGTTTGGCATAAGTAGTTTTCTCACTTTGATCAAATAGAGCATCCTTAGCTGTTTTGCTTGCCAAAGTGCTGCATCTTTTTTTTCTAACATCCTCTGCAAACCCCTTATTCATCTCCTGCTTCAAATTATACAGACCATTTATAATTTAAAGTTCATTGCGACTACCTCCGAAGAAGAGTCAATAATTAACATTGCAAGCTTTGTTGTTGTGGTTGTTTTTTTCCTAATCATCAAAATGGCAAGAAGCAAATCTGCAATGAAAGTTTTTTTCTTCCTTCCGCTGTTGTTTCTTTCTTCAGCTGTTTTGTTGCTTGGTGATATTTTTTTTTATTTTTATTTTTTGTATTTTGTGTTGTGCCTTTTCCTTTATTTCAACTTAAATTATCAGCACAAAATATGCCAAAAGCACAAATGGCCTTACTTCTACTGC
This sequence comes from Pycnonotus jocosus, assembly GCA_013400435.1. Lineage (NCBI taxonomy): Eukaryota > Metazoa > Chordata > Aves > Passeriformes > Pycnonotidae > Pycnonotus > Pycnonotus jocosus. The sequence goes on from VWYP01021591.1 coordinate 115,670, forward strand.
AGGCATTGCTCTTGGCCAGCTACTAACAGCAGTAATGCATTTGAAATACAGTATGCTTTCTTTTTTTGTTCATTGCTTCTAATCGCCTGGATGTAAAACACAATTTGTACATACTTCTGGAAGGAAAGCTATTTTTAAAGAGCAAACAGGTCTCTCCTAGATATATTACTTTCTGACAGCTGATAGAGCAGTAATCATCCTATTTGAATAAACTTGAAGGGTCTGTGAATAAGGAAGTCTCATATACTTCGTTATGCAGACGGTTGGGAGTAAAGTGATGACAGATCTGTGAAAAACAAATCAACCTTACCCTTCTACTTTTATTTAGATATTACACATGGAGGCTGCCTGCTCCTGCAAGGTATTTAGTCACCCAACTCCTACACACATATGTTTGAGGATCTGAGTCCAAGTTCAGTGATGGTCCATTTTATAGATATTTGGTTCAACCAATTAGAAAGAATAGAATTATTTGCTAGATTTCTGTCTACAGTTGGAACACTTTCATTGGCATAAATAGCTGCATCCAATAAGCAGTTTCTTACCTTTATTACCAAATTGTCTGTGTATTCTCTGGATCTTTGTACAGGTACATTTAGTAAGTACTTTGTTTTGCATGGAAAAATCCCTTCTGCTGTTAACTAAACTGAAATACTCATTTATTTTCCTTTCTTTATTTTCCATATATTTCCACTGAGTAACTGACAAACAGAATTGACTTGATGTTCATCTACCAATCAATAAATACAAGGAATGGAGACAAAATTATACTTTAATATTGTTGTAATCCATTATGATTATACTACTAATATCTATTATATGTATGCTACCTGGGTTTTCCATGGCATTTGAAAATACCATCTCTTGTGTTTTCTTGTTAAGACTTTCATTAGACTGTCTGGCTAATGTTTGTTATTCTGAGGCTCTGTAATTCCTTTTGTCTTGGTAGTGGGAAGGAAAGATTTTGTATACATACTTTGATTATCATTAATGTTAGTTTGAGGTCTCTTCTGTTTCCTTTTTTTTTCACAACCATTTTTGCTAATCCCTGATGAGTCTGTACTTGTGCACTTTTGTGGATGAGAGAGCAATATGGACTGTGAGTAAATTAATTTCATCAGAATTCGTCTCTTTAGTACTGCTTATTCTGTCTTCTAATTCCACAGTACTGTACAAAGGTAGAATTACAGTTTTCCCACTGGTGCTGTTAAATTGCTTCATTACAGGCTCCTTTCAACATTTAACAGCGCAAAAATTGGTTTCTTTCATTTATTATCCCATGCTCTGCATAAACTGACTTCCCATTTGCTTTTGACTATTTTAGCTTTGTGTATTTGCACTTTCTTTCATCTTTTTTCCAGTTCTTTTAGGCATCTGCCTTCACCATCATGTCTAGTTGAAGTATATACAAAGTTTACTTGGCAGCTGGATTCATAAGGCTGTATGTACATATAGGCTTTGAGAACAAGCCAGCAAGAACTTGAGACTCACATTCTAGAATCTCAGATATCTGTGCTACAAAGCTGATAGCATTTAGTTTTTACATTAAGTGAGCAGCCTACTCAGAATCAGTAAAACTTGTGGCTTAATTTCAGGTGAGAAAAGGTTAAAGGATCATTAATTTATTCTTAAGATGAAAGAAAATAGTCAAAGGAAAAAGAGTGCAAAAACTTTCTATATTTTACACCGTGGTTTGTAATTTATTTTTTTTTATTTAAACATGCTTAATTGTGAAAGCAGATGGAACAGAAAAATTATCAATATAAAGATTGGGGTCTATCATTTTGTTTTCTAAAATAATTTTAGCATTTATATTTCAAGTAATGAAACGTTGTGGTCACTTTGATTATCTTATTTAGGTCTTGGGGTCTTATATTAAAATAATGTGAAAGTACTAATAAAATTGTTAATATAGCAGAGATTCACTCTAAAGTACATGCTGTGATTCTCTCTGATCTGAGAGCAAAACAGTTCTCAAGGCCATTTGATTTTCTCAGAAAAGCCTTGACAAAATTAGTGGTATTAACACAGCAGCTTCTGCAAGGCAGAATACACTACAGGTTAACTCACCAGGCTGACACAGGGGTTTGAGACCCCAGCAGAAGTCTGGCAGAGGATTGAGTTACCCTTTCCTTGCCTGCTGGTGAGCTGGTATTAACTCTTGTGAAGGAAGCAGAGCAAACCTTTCTGTTTGCAGCTTCTAATTAACAGATGAGTGTGAATTTTTTATGCTTATGAGGGTAGGAAGGTTCATTCCTGTTCCTGGAATATCTGCTGGAATTCTTGACAGCCATTGTTATTATTTATGCACTGCAAAAGAACTTGCTGAAGTATTTCATTTAGATGGTGATTTAAGTAAACTAGCAGAGTCAAAGCAACCTGAGGAAAAAATTCCTATGTTTTCTCCAAGTGAGACTGTCACTGTTCACAAGAGTGAAAATGTGTCAAGAGCTTTAAAGTACACATTACCTTGAGAGCATCTCTTTTTGCAAATATAAATGGCCTTTCATTGCAAGCCCAGTTTTTTTCTGCTGTATTACACTTTTGCAAGTACAAAACAATTAAAATCATTACTTATGTGTTTTAGTATTTAGTTGATTTCCCATACTGTTTCAACTGGAACTGACTTTGACTAAGTATCGTATCCTACCCTATTTGAAAATGCATCATTAGACATATATATAGGTATGAAATCTATGTTAATTTGAATGTAATTAGTTCATTTATGTCTTGTCCAGTGGGCCTTTTCCCAGCAAGTTTAGTAGAAAGCTTTTAACACTCTTTTGTTTAACGGTGTTCTAAATAAATAAATAAATAGCTCTGCAATTCAAGTGTGAGGGGCTTGTAAGAAACACAAGGCTCTTGTCTTGGCAGCCTGAAGCTTCCTTGACTTGTGATCCAATTCTCACATGCCACCCCCAGCTTCATTCCTGACTCTGCATGGAAAGAGCCACAGAGGCTGCTCACAGGAGATCCATACCTAACCTGTCTGTACATTGACAGTCGACTTGAAAGGGCATGATTGCTTGAGAATGGTTCAACATTTGCTCTCTCAAATAATGTAAACTCTGTAGAAGTTTAAAGACTGCATTAGGTTAAATTGTTTACCAAACAGCAACCTGTGTTCCTCTGACCCAAATATGTCATGGTAGCAAACATATGATATAAAGACATAGCAAATCACAATCATTAACTGGTGTGTGAAGCTCAAATAATTTTCCCTTTTAACAATTTAAAGACATCTGTACATTATTAAAGAAAAAAAAAACAACCTGAAACTGCTGATTGTCATGTTGATGGATTGGTCATTACACCTTTGTCATTTTTAATTTGTAGATTACCAATTTTCTCAGACAAAAGTTGTGCCTTTAAATTTACCTTTAACTTTCATGTTTTCCCTCTTAGTCACTGTGTTAAGTCCCTTGTAAATTACACAAAATTACAGCCTCACAGATGCTTCTATGAAAGCCTCCTCTGAGTCGGCTTTTTAACTGTGCTCAGAGCTTTACTGCAGCATCCCACTTACAGGAAAGTCATTTTTTACGTTCCCCTTTCTCTTTAAAGCTCAGAAAACCCAAACATGAGTTATTGATACAAAAATCTCTTTGCTAAAGCCACACTCACATAAGATTCAATTCTGTGATGTAAAACATAAACATTATGGAAAACAAATGTAATGATGAATCACTGGCCTTAGAAGTCAGAAAATCCTGCATTCATTTTCATCCTTTTGCAAAAGTAATTTTGAAACCAAACTAAAACTTTTAATATGTGGAAGGCCAGTGTCCCCAGGTGTGTCTGTTAGCCTCTGTTGTTCATGTGTTTGTTTAAGTTCTGTATTAACTCTTTTTCAGTTTCTTTAGGGGTTTTAGACACTCAAATAGGACAAAGTTATTGTTCTACAGCTTATTGTACATGGGAGAAATGAAGACCAGGAAAAATGCTAAATCTAGTTTACTTAAAAGATAAAGCATATCTATGCAGCTATTTTCCTTATCTTCAATATTGTTTCCTAAATGTTAGAATGGAATGTAAATACATCTTTCTAAATTAAAAACATAACTCACATTTTTCCCCCCTCAAAATTTCAACAAGTTAACTCTTGTACATTTAACTGTGCTGTTTACCTCAGGAAACCCTACATGAGGCATGCTGAGTCAGCTGAAACCCATATTTTGTGCCTAAATAATCACTTAAGGAGGCAAATCTTTGCATTCTTTCTAGAGAAGCATAATTATATTCCTTTTAGAAGGAAGATTAGAAATGCTAATTCTATAAGTAGGTAGTCATTATTTTATCATTTAGTATTAGATATAATAATGTTAGTCATGATGAACTAATGTGGTATTAATATGGATTTCATATGTACCCTCTTAGGAATGTAATTGCAATTTACCATTTCATTCATGTTCAGTCATTTTGAAGTGTTGCTGAATTAACAGATCACTACTCACCTCATTTTATATCAATGAAAACTTTTGCTTATGAAAACATTGGGCCACTAATTAAATTGGGATGGAACCAAGAGATTTCAACCATTTAAACAAAACCAGAAAGCAGACTAATAGTTGGGTAATAGCATGGTTGATTTTTCTAGCCCTTTTGCTGGGATGAAGTGAAAAAGTAGATGCTTTGCAAAGAACAGCTGGACTTACAATGCTCATTAGCTTAAGAAGAATCTAGAAAATTTGGAGGTAGCTGAAGTCAGGAAGGAATGACTGAAATGATGAAGACCTTGAGTGCAAGTGAAACACAAACCTAGTTTCTTTGTGTTCCTGTTCTTTCTATTGCTCACAAACCAATTGGGATACCAAGGTCTGAAGGACTGCTTGCTGATGGAAAAAACTCTTCCGTCTCTAAAACATTAAATTTTGTTGCTATTCTGTGATTTAGACCCTGTGCTTATGTACTTAGGAGGTCTTCCTTTAGTTTCATTCAAAATTTTTTCTGTAGTACAAGTTAAATATATTTCTGATTTTATGAAGAGCAAAAAACCAAACCAACAAAACAAAGCTCAGAAAACCCAAACAAACCAATAAAAACAACCCCCTCCCAAGCTTAGTTTATTTTTATCTTTTTTTCCCCCCAGGATTCTCATAATCTGCTAAGAGATAAAGCCACTTATTTTAGTAATGCTCAAGTTATATTGTTATAAGAGCACAGATAAATGCTCAAGATTCTTACAGTAGGAGTCAAGGAGATGACAGCACAGGATTTGAAGTTACGTATTTATTGACTTGATTGAAATAAAAATTGATGCTTATAATTTTTTTTCTTGTTCAACCCATCCAGAAATGTCATTCTGTCTTTCATGTAGATATAAAATTCAGTTTATTCTGTTAATCTTTGAGTGTAAACAGATGATGGAGTTTTTTGCAGGTGTATAAAACCCAATAGAACCAACTCCAAATGCTTTTGAGCTGTAAGAAATTTTGTGCTAGAACTATTTCGCTCAAATTCTCTGCAACAGTAAAGATTTTTTTGAGGAGATGTCAAATATTAAGGGCAGCAGCAGCTGCTGCTTGACAAGACTAAGTCACAGTTCAGAGCTCATTAGAGCAGCAAAATTTCACTGTATCTTTGTCTTTATTAAAATTTGAAAAAAGATGATTGTTATTAAGAAATAGGTATAACTGAGGTAAAAAGATACACATAAAATAGAAGGACAGTATGTTGAAGCCATTGCATAGGAAAACTCCAGTGTCAGCAAGAACTAATGATCTGAAGATCAATTTTTGATGTAATGCTTTTGGTTCAGGAGGTAATATAGTACTTGGCTGCATGGACAAAATGTATTCCTTTAACCAGTCATGTTGAGAAATGTAATGTTGTTTTAAAGATAGATCTACTCTAGCAGATTATCAAGAAATATGGCAAAACCAACGTGGAGTCCTGGTACCAATACTCTCATTTTGATTTTCCTAGAAGGCATGGTATTAGTGCAGGAAGCTTCAAGTAAATTCCATAGTTTGTGCTTGAAGTCTGATGAAATCCTTAACACTTTTTAGATTCATAAGCTAACATTGGGTTGGGGTTTTTTTTTACCTTTTGATAAATGTAATCAATTCAAATCTTGGATGATTTTGTAATTTAAACTTTTTTAAAAGCTTTGCAATATACAGGGATAAAGAATGTTGGAGTTTTTTAAAAGCAGTGAAGGATATATCCAATAAATTCTTAAGTAGATCCTGCAGTCATTGAGATTATACACTTTGTGCTATCCAAGTGCAGGATTAAGATTCCAGATTTGTTCTATAAAGAATTAGAAGTTAAGAAAAATTAAGTAACCCTTAATCTCCAGAGTTAAGTAAAGAGCCTTTAAGAGCTAGTGCGTAGGAAATGCTTTGACTTGGAGACTCTATCACAGGTTCAAAGTTACTTTTGACATGAGTGCATCCTAGGTTCATATTCTTCCCCTTCAATTTGCCAATTTTAGTTGTCCCGATAATGTTCATAATCAATACCTAACACAGCCTTGTAACTATACATTCCAGTCAGTGACAAAAATATTTAATTTTTTTTTCCCTAACAACATACTAATGAGAGCTAGGACGTATTAAATTCTTTCTGGATCATATTAGGTTTTGTTCCACAATGATGCCTTCAAATTAACTGTAAAGTGTGAATAGCAAGGCTACGTTTGTCTGAAAAACTGAGGTCGGTGCACCTGAAAGCACTTTCAAACTTTTCTTTGCCAAGATACTCTACAGAATCAAACTCATTTAAATATTTGTGAACAAAGTTTTAGATTACTTATATGGAGACGAAACTACATTGTGAAGCAAGATTTATAGTCTCCCTTTATTTTAGCAATACAGCTGGTTTGAACTACAGTACTTTGAGTTCAAATGTTTTAAAATTAATCATGGAGTTTCTTTCTAGTTACACAGATTCTGGTGGATCCACTCTAGCAGGCTCTTGCTACAAAATTATTGCAGGTGTATCATCACTCAGCTTTGTACTATGAAACTTTATCAGCATCTGTTATTTTACTTCAAAATGAGGTTGCTACTTGTAAATGCCTGCCAGTGTGGTGGGGTTTTATCCTTTTTTTTTTTTTTTTGGTGGGGG
>VWYP01021592.1:0-31997 GCA_013400435.1 Pycnonotus jocosus
CCAAACAGGCCAGCCACAGCCACACGCTTGTAGCTATCCCACTCCCAGCTACAGCATCAATTAAATACCTTTTCATTCTGTAACTCAGCACCAACATTTTATTCTGTAATACAAGCATCAACCCAAACCATCCCACCCTGCCCATTCTTTTCCAAACAAGCTGAGACGATGCACATGAACAGACTGTGACACCCTAAAGAGTTAAAGATCAGTCCAGATGTTCAGTGGAAGAGATGTCAAATAAACCAGTACCATTCCTAATTTATTTGAATAAATTAGCTGAAGACTGTCCATTATTTAGGTAAATACCAAATTAAGTTACAAACCTTTTTCTAAAATTTGGTCTCTGATATTATAATTCCAATTAAGATGTTGTCAAATTCACACTATTTGAAGGCTCTTGTAAAAGAACCACATTTAACAGTGTACTGCAAGCTAATGACATCAGTGCCAGAAGGGCAGCAATCTGCTGCACCCACAGGGGAAAGGAAGCACTCCCATTCTACCATTTCTCAGATGACACACAAAAAAACCATAGACCTGAAAGGAGACATATTATTCCCTCAAAAACAAAACAAACGAAAAAATACAAACCAAAAAGCCAAAATACCCAAACCCAACAGAATTGACAGAGAGGCTGGAGTGCAGTAAGACTGCCTTTTTGAATACCTACCCATAAACTGTCACATTGGCCCACACTACAACCAGTCTCTCACTCATCACAAAATTAATTTCTGAATCAACTCAATGGCTTAACTAGAACTGTTTAACACTGGATTTTGTCCTTTTATGAGATGAGGTAAGAAAAAAATCCAGAACTCCCTACACAAAAAGCATACACACATTACCTGCTGTCAGTCTCAATGAAATAACTGTGATTTGTATCTGTTCTAAATGCAAGCATTCCTAAACTTCCTCCTATGCCTTAAAAAGACCTGTAATACACAAACACGCATGAACCAGCAGCATGGCAAGTATCAGTGTCAACAAGGTACTTCCTTTATGGACAAGCCATGCAGCTACATGTTAGCTGCTGCAGAGGAATGAGTGCTTTTGTTTCATTCCTAAGTTGATAGAGATCCACTCTGGTATTGTTTTACATTGTGCAGAAGAGGCACTGGTTACAAATTCCAGTAAATGAAGTTTTGCCTAGACAGATGATCCTTCCTTCCTATGTTATAAAACAATCACAATTTCAACACATGGGCTGAACAACAATAGCACCACAGCTTTTCTTTTATATACAACTATAATCTCCTTAAGAAAATAAACTGCAAGTTTATTGTGTTGGCAAACCTGACTTGTCCATGTTTAGGTTCTGACTTCATTATGAACAAGCACAGAACAAAATCCACCCATGCACAAGAGCACTTTAATAAAAGGATATGGCCCACAGGGAAGGAGATTCCAAGATACAGAACAAGATTCTAGACTGTTAAAATGGACCACATTTCCATACTGAAGATAAGCCCATCATCTGACTGTAGTAAACATGCACAAGCCACAGTCTGGCTCACTTGGGAAGGGTTTCACGATTCCCAACAAGATCTCTTACAAAGAACTCACGAAAACCCAAAACAAATAAAGAACACCAAACAGAAAGAGCTAATGCATGGGAAAAAGAAAAAAAAAAAGAAAGGGAAAAAAAAGAAAAAGGAAAGAAACAGTCTGCAAAATAAAGAAACACCACCTGCATTACACACTACAAAGAAAAGGTTGCAGAGAAAGAGGCAAGCCTGTTCATTAACTTGCATATTTTAATTCAGAAAACCTTTTTCCAAAGGAGGGGAAAGGGGTAGGAGGTTGCAGATTTTCCATATCAGTTAACTAGGAGCAGCAAACTCCCTCCTTTTGTCCCTCCCCTACAACTACTAGCTTCACACATCTGCATTGTTACCTTCACTTTTTCTCTTCTCAGGCAGCAGAAAAGACAATTTTCATCAAAAGACCAATCAGAAACACCTTCAGGCTCACAGTCTGTAAATCAGAAGAATAGCAAATTACTTCATATTCATAAACCATGACACAACTGGAGCCAAAAGAAATGCTGAATTAAATACCTGTTTCACAACATTCTTTCCTGCATTCTGAGGATTGAGGCTTCATTTCGGCCATTTTTCTAAATCCTCAGATTACCAAACCATACACATTTTATCTGTGCACAACAAATCTGTTTTTCTGAGCACTGCAAAATACACTCCCAGCTACATAAAGATGAACGCACACTCATTAGTAATTTTAGCCAATATGAAACTAACTGTGAGCACTGCCTGGGGGAGGGGGAAAAAAAAGCACAAATCACCACGGTAACACACATTTTCTAGAGGCAGTGCTGAGGCTGCTTCTGTCATTAGAAATGCAGAACAAGATACAAACATAGAGATTGAATACCTTTAAACAAACTGAGATCTTTTAATAATCCAGGTCCAAACAGGCCTTCTAGAATACTTTCAAACCCTAAAAGCAAATAAAAGAATTGTTAGCTTTCTAGATTAGTACGTCACTACAATATTCACAATAGCAGTTCTATATTTATCTGTTCCAAGAACAGAGCTCAACATGTTTTCTCCAAGTATTACAAGATACACGGGTCAATTGTGATGACTGAACTACTGATAAATCATAGCACAATCTAGAGTCCGCTGACTCCTGTAGTTTTCTAAATAGCTCAGTTAAAAACAAAGAACATTACAACATTGAAATAAACCATTTTGAAAAGAGCATAGGAAGCTGCAGCTTCTACAACATGACCAAGTAATTTCTACACAAATAAAAATGCTCTCATTTAAGCTCTGAACTGAAAGAAGGTACATTTTCCCAATTTAAAAAAAAAATACATTCTTCCATCTCAGTGGCATTCAGTTACTTTTCTGAATTTCAGCAAACATTAGAATCAGTGTTTCCTGAAGAGTTGCAGTTTTGAGGAAAGAAAATTAAAGGAGAGGGATTCAGTGTTGCCATATCACTAAGGAATGAAACTTCAATCACAGATCTGCATCCAAGACACACACAGTCCGATTTACCTCAATGCCACAATTTATACCTCACTTAAAATAAATCTAATCAATTTGAGTTTATTCCAGAAGAGGGAAAACGTGCACCAAAATTACTGCTATTATTTGGAAAAGTTAAATCAATATTACACTAACCCCCTGCTGGCAGCAAAAAATCTACAGAGCTATTAACTACCCAGTACTGTGAGAAGATTGGCAGAGTGAGTATGAAAAGTACAAAGATTACTTTAATGGTGACAGACAAATTCCACCTTATAAAAACATACAAAAATGGAATGACCAGAAAAATTCAAGACTATAACTTACTATATTGCCTGTCCTTCCTTCCCCCCCTCCAATACTTTTGCTTTGTAGGTTTAAGAATGGTTTGCAAGTAGCTAGGGGCTTCTAGCTTTTCCTACTTGTTTGAGTCTTTGAGTGGCAGAAGAAGAAATAAAAAAACAAATTAAGAAACAAAAATATGGTCTTAAATTTAGAGAAACTTGCATGGGTGAATCAGGGACAGATAAAGTACCCAAAATAGCAATGTTTAAGACATCAGTCAAAATCTAAAGGATCCCATACTATGAAGAAAATCATTTATTACACTTCATAAGAGCAGTAATTCTAAAATAATTCTGGCTTCATCCAGATCTAATATCTAAGTTATGTTTTGGAGAGCAGTCTTCAAAAGGAAATGACAAACAGCACTACAGCCCTCTGGGTGTCAGCAAGAGTGTCAGTGCACCAACATCTTCAGCAATCAGATGCAGGATCCTACAGAATCTGCAGCCTGCAACATGACTTAGGTGGCCAAAGCACTGCTGAGTTACAACACTAAAAATCTAATCTCAGAAAGGACCAAGAATTTAAAAAAAAAATAATAATAAAAAGTGAATAACAATCAAGAGTGAAGAGAAATAGGGAGAAATCAGAAAACAAAGAGGAAGAGGAGAAACTGAAACTGGAAATACATCCTATTGAACAGCACCTTGTCAGGCAGAGAAGTAGCACTGCCTCCAAAAAAAGCCAATTCAGGCTTCAGGAAGTGGCAGGAACAGTGGGAAAGGGCCGACCAACCTGACCTAGAAGAAAAATAGAGAATCAGGGTATTGACCCATAGGTTTACAACGTTGAATAGTTTATAACGTTTTTAACATATGGGTAGTGACCCTCAGAGTTTGACTGTGAAATGAAACCTTATGGAAAATTTCTAACCAACCTTGTTCTTTATATTTTTGTTTAAAACTTTTATTATACATATATGTATAAAAATCAAAATATTCAGAAATTTTACTCAAACTCATCAATCTTTTAATAGCAACTGCCAGTGACTCATGCCCCATAGTTTGCCATGCATGCAACTGCACACTGAAGTCCCTGCCAAGTTTTACAGCTTGAATATTGTATGATCATAGTTTGCTAGCCCACTGTTCTGAGTGATGCTAATGCCACTCGGGTTTTATTAATATTAAATATTGGATTTAGCAGTTGCATAGCAACAGCAGAACATATAATGTGCAATGTTTGACATTAAAAAAGGCAAATAAGGGAAGTATGAATGTATTCAAAAATTATACTAGAGACTGGTAAAACTGCCATAAAGCTGAGCCCTTTCCCCCCCAAATGCAAAGTGCAATGCAGCAAAGGCAGTTCAAGCTCTGTGGTGTCGTGTTCAGTCATTCAGGGCTCCAAAAGAGCAACTATGTACAGTTAATCATGCAGAATACATTGAAAACAAAATCTTGAAAAAGGAGCTGCCTACTTTTTATAGTATTTTTTCTCTCCATTGTCACTGCTCTTAGAAGCTTGAAAAGAACATTTCTTTTCCCACCGATTGTCCTTTTCCATTTGGCAGATGATATTTTCCTGCATTTCAAATGGAACAGAAATTAACATGGCTGCCTCTGCTAAATTCCAGTTTCTATATTTTCATCATCTGTATTTCAGTGTCTGACAGTTCACAGCAGCTGAAGAGCAGAGCCAGTGGAAAAGTTGCAGGAATAACAGAATTAGAAGAAAGAAAAAGAAAGAAGAGTCCAGTATTTTAGAAATCACTATTATTTATCAGATTAGATTTATCAGATTAGATTTTCAATATCAGTTGTATTTAGATGTCTGATATGCTCTTCACAATCAAAGCTGCCACATATTTAATGCTTACAAATGTTACTGGTGACCTTTAAAATGAAAAACATTTTTTGGATATTAGTATAAGAATTTAGGGGAAAAAAAATATTTTTTTAAAAAACTCGAACTTATGAAGTGTAAAACATCTCTCTTTTCCTAAACACTCTCTAGGAAGTGAAGAGCTGGAAAAAATAAATCCCAGAACAAAGAAAGAAAACCCTTAGTACTGAAGCAAGGGTGAAATAACTTTTAAACTGCACAGGTTGTTACACACTTATTCCTATTTCACAACTGTGAGCTGCACAAGAAAAGCATCCCCTAAAACATCCTCTGATAAAAATCAGAATATGTATGTGCCATTTTTCTGCTAAGAATAGCAAGGAAGGAAATTAAAACTAAAGAGAAGGGCGGTGGAAAAGGTTGACTTTGCAGTCTTCAGCATGATCAGCTGTCACTAGTTTTGTCTCTGTACCTAAAGAGTTTTATTTTCATCTTTTCTTGGCATTTTTACCCATCTGTAACCAAATATTTAATCATAAATTTAAACTGTAATTGTAGTTTGATGGCTAATGTTTTAAGACAACAATTTAACATAACAGTTTAATTTAAGCTTTGCAAAGAAAACAAAACTCCCTTAAAACAGAAAGCCCCTGTGATCATTAAGTAGCTACCAGGCTCCTTGAGATAACAGTATTAGAGAAGTCATAGTCGATGGCTGATCTCTAGTAATGCAGATTAGCCAAAGAAACAGGAATTCAAGATCTTCAGAAAAAGATAGGGATGCATTTCTGGAGTGCCACTGACACAGAGCCTAGCACATCAAACAATGCTTTTTTCCCCCTCACAACAACACAGTTCAAAAATGCCTTTGAATAGTCACTACATAATTCAGCCCTAGATGTGTATCTAGTCAAAGCAGTAAAGCTTGACTTTAACTTACAGGTACAAATCATTTTGGGGGTACTAAAAAAGCTCTGAATGTATTATTACACAAACTGTTAATAACTCAAAAAAAATCAACATAGCAAGGGCAGAAAATAAAAACCAGCATACACAGTTGTCAACTCCTCAGCCTTTATCTGTGCATATAACTTTAATTTGTGAGTATTAATTTATAAACAGACTAAATAAGTAATATGCAGGCCAGCAGTTAAGTACAGTAGGTCACAGAACCAGAGAATCAGAATATCCAGAGCTGGAAGTGATCCACAAGGATCAAATCCAACTGCAATGGACCAGTTGCAATAGAAATTAAGACATGAGATTCATCAGCATTCATTTATAATAAACAGCCAAATATAAAGCAATTTGCACATTAAAAGACAACTTCAAAAGGTGGAAATTGAGTCAAGCCACTTAAGACATTAGTTGGCTATATATTTTGTTTAAATTTCTTAACTATGTAGGAACATACTAGAAACCACCAAAACCATGGGGGGAAAAAACCTGACCTGCTAAATGGGAAAAAAAAATTAAAACCCAACAAAACCTAAGTGACTAAAAGCACAAAGAGACAACCGGTTAGATGATGGACATGAAAATTCAGAGAAGATAAATCAAAACTCAGAAATGTTACAAAAGTCAGAGAAGAGATGCACACAGCTTTAAAGTAAGCAAAGATAAAATCGAAACCAAGGCACAGATTGGTTTTCTTAGGTAATATATGTATGTAACAGTATGGTAGTATATTACAAAATATTCAACAGAATGGCATATAATCATTCAACAAAAATTATCTAGGCAGTTACTACCATTTGTAAGTTAATTGTCTTTATATTCAATGGACATGTGTTGGTTTTCTTTCCATGAGTTACTCAAAGAGTATTTGCAGGAGTGCTTAATTCCAGAAAGTCTCCAAATATTTCAAAAGTCCAAATGGGATCAAAAAAAAGAAGAAAAAAAAACCACTTTGAAATGTCACAACATTAAACAAGTTAGTTTCAAACTGGTAAAGGTTTTCATAACCAATGAACAGTTCTCAGGAATCGACAGCAAAAATGGTGTCAATCAACATGGGCTTACAGATAATCTTATTAGAGTCTTACAAAACTAAAATTTTAATTAACAACAGGTTTGATATAATATTTTTAGATTTTGGGCTGGCATATCTTGACTAAAACCAGAAATTTAAAAAAAAAAAACACCCAAAATTTAAAAAATCCTAAGCCAAACTAAATAAAAATTAATCAAACTAATACAAAACATTAAAAATCAATTAAGTGACAGCTCTTGAAATATTGGTGGCAATGAGAAACTATTGGCAATGAGGTCCATCAGGTACTGGTTCTTGGCCCTGTGCCATTTGCCATTTCAGTCCCAGTCAGTGACTTGGAAGAAAGCAGTCACTAAATTTGCTGGAGCTAGAGAGACAGCAAATGCAGCAATTAACAAAAGGCCCAGGTCACAGAGGCTGCTTACCAAAGCAAATGCAATTAAACACTACTTGGAAAGGAGGGTAGGGGGAATGGAGAAAGCCACAAATCACATCTAGGAACAGGAAAAACAGCTTCTCAAAGACATACCCAAATCCAGCAGCTGAAACTAGAAGCTAATCAAACTCAGCCAGACATAAGACATTCTCTCTTTAATTTTACAAGGGTCCAACTGAAGAGACAAGACATGCACTCTAGGACTGGATCACCATTCTCCCTACCCTAGGGTTCTGGAGGTGTTATTTAGGAAAGCATGGGTTGGTTGCTGAGATCTATATTCTTTTCCCTCTTCCCCAGCACTTTGATTTGTCATGTTAGGAGTCTCATTAACTAGTATGGAACAAGAGCCACCACCATCACATCAGGGTTTTATTGGATTTCTCACGCCTAGATTTTCTGGTCAAGATTGGTTATATTTATCCACAGCTATGGGATTTGAAGGAGGAATTAATTCAGAAAAATCCTACAGTCTGTGTGTAACATGGGAATTCTGTCTCTTTCAGAACAAAAATCTATTAAACTTGAATGTTTCAGTCACAAGCATCTTAATAGAAAAGCAAGACCAAGCAACAAGGGAGGGGGAAAAAAGTCACAGGACAGTTATTAATACACACTAAGTCTCATGACATGCATATAATTATAAATTGTGAATATTCTTTTATTCATGCAACAAAATAAAACTCCCATCCACCTATGATGAGAGATGTCATTATCTGGGGGCCTCCAACTACAAGTTAAATCAACTTTGTTTTAGCTTCTTGGAGAACAAAGGAAAAGCTGTGCATCTCAATCAATTTTTCAAATTTCATGCTTCCCCATTCCTGTTAATGAAACTGCACTGTTCAGGGACTTACTGCAGACATTCCTGCTCCAGAGGATTCTGAGGACCTCAAATATCAACCTGGTTCTACAAGAGCAATATAGACACATGCATACAGAAGAAAAGAACTAAGGATGTTAAGACAGGTACTTTTTAAAAGAACATGTATATCCATGTTCTGTATAGCAACACACAGCTCTCCTGTAGCCTTTTGCACCAAAACACCTTCTGTTCTCAAGACAGAATACAGACTATCATGTGCTGGGGTCCCTAAACAGGCCCTTCAAGAGAAAAAGAATTCTTTGGCCTTAGAGTGATGCTTTATTCACTGCAGAACAGCATCTCCAGTAGAGAAGCTTCCTTTGAAGCAATCAAGAAGCCAACAAGGTGCATGTTCTGCCAAACAGCCACTACTTAACTGTTACAGTAACTTACCACTGCAGTAAGCTGAGAAAGCAAAAAAGCAGCAAAAAACGACAAGAACCGCTAATAGAAGTGCTTCTGACTGACCATCCATCCTGCTGAACTTAATTAAAATTCCACTACTAGTTTGTAACTTTAATAAAAAAACTGCAGCAGACTGTCCTCACACTTCTCTCCAAGCATCTCTCTCAACCAAGCTATTCCTTTTCCTCTGAGAACCAAGTCTAAGAACATTTTCTCTGATGCAATCTCAAACTCACAGCAAGGCATTTAAAATTTAATGAGCTAAATATGACAGCGTAACAGCTACATATCAGAACTACAGAGCTGCAATGCACTTGCCTTCACAGCAGAAAAATGCTCTGCCAAATACCCTAGAAGAGGGGAGATCTCTCCACTCTACAAGAAAGAGCAGAGAAGCAAAGCAAGTTAACAGCTTGTGTTGCAGTGCAAGAAATGGAAACAGGAGACTCTCTATCCAATATTAGCACTCTAACTGGCAGGTTATCTCACTGATTACAAATGAAAATTCAACCCCAAAAAACCAGAAGTGACAAGTTATAAAGCTAGTTGCCAGAGTGCAGAGTATAGCAAAATATGGATCATCTCCTGCTTCCCTCCCACGAGGAGTATTTTTGTGTGTGTGATCTGATATCAGGAAGAGAATTACACAAAGGCATGCAAACTTCTTATCAAAAAATCAAAACTCTCAGAAGTAGAATTCAAGAAAAGCTAAGGACATTGCAACTGGTTGTCTCAAGATCCCCTCAAGATACAGCAATTGTTCTGGCAGGCTGAGTTCCAGTCTTCATATGGATTTGCAGGGGTGAAAGGATCCTCCAGTTTGCAGATACTGCACCACTAATCTGGCTAGTTGTTCAAGTCAGGGGTTGTGGGTTTCTGTTTTACATTTTAACTCAAGATCAGGAGGTTTATTGTACGACTATCTGGTTTCCTTCACAGCCAGTCACCACTAATGCAGGACCTAACTGGAATCTTCTCATGTAAATACTTGCATTTTATTTAGAAAATAAACCAAAAAATACAGACAGCACAAAATGGCAAAGAATTACAACAGCAGAGTTTCAGTAACTACCAACTTTCTATGCATCCTTTAAAAATATAGGTTTTACTTAATGGTAGAATAGGATCTAAATTTTCCAAAAAGGAATTCAACTAAACTAAAATCCAAACAAACAAATTTTAACAATAAAAATTGAGGTGGGATTTGCTTTTCAGTATCTCAGTTCAAAGACAATGCTCTTACTTGTTCAGCTTCCAGGTATGAAGCTCCAGCAGGCAACCAGGTACAACTTTCACTGATAATAAACTGTAAGAACTAGCTACGAAGTTTACAAGGAGATTAGAAGAGTCAAATAGCTCAAGAATGAGAATGCACACTGGCACAAATCAGCACAGACCAAAATATAGAGGTCCAAACATTTCTCAAACTTGAGGCAATTTTTTTTTTTGATTTCTAACCGTGTTGCATTACTTATGGCAGCAAAATAAAAACCTTGAAACTTTTTTCACCATTGGAGACAATCTGTTAATGCTTCACTCCCAAGCAAAGGTAAGGTGGCATTCATTAACTACCACTGTTTATCCCATATGCCATGTTCCTAAGGCACAAACTTAAGAATACCCTTGCAGTAGATGGAATTGATCTGCCTGGAAAATCCCTCCCACAGAAAAGACAGGATTTCCAGCAGCATCAGTTCGCTGCTCCACTTTATTTCATGGCCACAGCTCGTATCACAGATCAGCGAAGGCCAGGTGTGCTATCAGGAACAACTTGCAACAACCAGGAATAGCAGAGGTCCAAGTCAGTCTAAACCAAGGAAGAACCCTTCCTCTCCAACAGAAGCTGTCTGTGTGGAAGCACAAGACACCAGTGGCTTTCACCCCAACCTCAAGAGATATTGGCACGGTGCAGAAGCATCAGAGGCATGAGTTGAACTGGCTGAGATTTGAGCTATATTTCACATTCCACAACTGTCCTATTTGAAGAGGGTTGCCTTCCCTCAGCAATTCAGTCTTGCCTGACATTGTTCCCTGTCTGCAACAGAGTCACCTACTGAAACCTCACTAACTGAAATAATTCAAAGCTAAACATCAGCCCAGAAGGGGTAGGTACAAACTGCTGAATACACTAAAACAAGGATTGCCAGCAGAAAAAGTATCTACAAAACCACAGCTGTCATCTAGCAAGCTCCTGGAGTGTGACTCAGCTTCAACTTCTTTACCACAGGAGGTCATTTATACCATGATTTGTTACTCAATTAACTCATCACATTATTCTTTTCTTTCAGCTCTCAAGTTATAGATATCCCTTTCACCATCTCTACAGAGGTTTTTCAGATCTATACAGTAATCAGCAAATCGGACTGAAAACATGATTCTGTTTAGGAAACTAATCACCAATCATTGAAAATGTGATGACCTTCAATGAATAGACCCATGAAAACAATTGAACATTTCTGAGTTGAGAGGTGAATATACTGAGCTTACCTGTACGGTAAAAACTGCCAAGAGCATTTTTACTGTGTTATTTGTGATTGTAAGTCTGTCTGGTGTAAAATAAACCCCAGAGTAAGCCATTGCATAATTGCTTCAATGAACAGGACACCTTGACTCCAGCTAGCTCACAGCATCCTAAAAAATCTTATGGTACACAAAGATACACCACTTTATTAAGTCAAGTGATTATTTCACTACACCAGTGAGTATATCTAAATTCTGATTTAGAATTTAAGCAAAGAAACCTATAGATCATGGAAAGAAAGCTGAATCATGACTACAGTGAATATGAAGCACATCTGATGTTTTGAGAAAGCTTCTCAGAAATTCTGGAAAAGTATCCTTAGTCTTTTCAGACAGCTCAGTTCTGTCTCAAAAGGAAGGATGACCTAGGCAAAATCAGAAGGTGACACAGGCAGCTACACAAAAATGAAAAGGTAAATGATAAGTAGGGCAGGGGGTCACAAGTTATATATCTTAAACAAAAACCTGGAAAACAAATCAACATACACAGAGGAGTATATTAACACTGAAAGACACAGAATTTATACCAGCTACAGGGCAGGTTATAGTGACTAACTGTCATCACTGAAGTCACACTTGCAAGTATACACCAACCGAGACATTATTCCAAGAGTCTACAGCACAAGGTGCAAACCCAAAGGAAGCAAAACTAACCCTAACAATCCTTTCCATCTTTATGGTTGTTTGCACAGCAGTAGTATTGAGAACACAAAGGTACAAAGTAAGCACATGACAACTCTTGCATACAGCAAGGAAGATACAGCTGTATTACTGTTGTTATTTTTGCGTCAACAGAACAAATATTAACAGAAACATTCTTAGTTATCCTTCAGTCACACCTCGGTTTATGCCTATAAGAAAGAAGCTGCACTAAAGAAGCTGCAAGCCCTGATATTCCTCTGGAAACAGAAGAGCATAAGCACAGCTGCTGACAACTTTGTAACAAAATATTACAGCAGGAAAACAATTTGGTGCTGAAATTAACTGCGGGAACTGAAATTGCCAGATGTGATGGAACATTACTCAGTGTAGATGAGGAACAGTAAGCCTTTTCTAAAAAAATAACTACACTCAGATGCAAGAGACCCACAGTAAATAGCTGTAAAAACACCTGATCTTTGGGGTTTGGTGAAATTTTCCCAAAGAGCAAGTGACTGATAAATCTCTCACTTTTGATGTCACATGTCTACCATCATTTCACATCACAACTCTTGAAGTCTTACTAACCTTTTAGCCTCAGACACACATCACCAATTCTGTAAGCTGAGCTCAGACTGCTTAACCATCAGCATTTCTAATCACACTTTTGAATGGCAATATAAATTGTTCTATAAGAACATACAGAAGATTTTTTAAAAAATCATTTTTGCTTGCCTGATTTCTAAATTGGAACAATTTCCTGGCCTAGTCCAGTTACACTGGCCTAGTCTAGTTACATCAGCAGGAACAAGTGGCAGGACCAGGGAAAGACATTTTAGAGAACACTGCAGAAATGAAGATCTGTCCAACTTAGTTGTTCACTCTCTCAGACTACCTTTCTCTTATTCAGATTAAAGACAGACATCTGATGTAATTACTGGATCAGGACCGAAGATCACAGCCAGAAAAGATCCCTTGGGATTTGGCTGATGCAAAAGTAACATGATAGAGAACACAAATTTCATGATGGCCATTCAGGATTTCAAAATTATTCCCAAGTATCTTTTCTGGATAGCTACAGCAAATTTGGTAATGGTATATTTAACAGCTCTCACACATTTGTTTTCAATCTAGTTGAAGTTCTTTGCTTCAAAGCATCATTTGAGATCTGAACTTGAGAGAAGACACGAGTCCCATACTTTCTGCACATTAAGTTTCTCAATGTCATTGTGTTGCAGCAGAATCTCAGGATATGCTAACAGTTAAACAAATCACAAGTTTCTAGTCAAGAACATCAAACTGTTACAAAGACAAAACATCTGAAGATAAGACTTCTATAACAGCCAGTCTTGCTCTAATTTCACAGTTAGTATTTCAATAAAAAGGTCTTAGTAAACCTGCTAGACCTGCCTCAGACCTTTTCAAGGAATTAAGTCACTATCATCACTAGGATGATCAGAAGATCTGAAACCAATTCTTTGATGCTAAGTGAAGAAACACTGGGAGAGCACTCAGCCTTCCAAATCAGAAGTCGGTCCTTTGTTCCAAATCCAATTAAATTTTCCAAGTAAGCTATACATAAATCTTCTCAAGCTTGCTCACTCTGTTGTATTGCTAAATTCATCAGAGACTGAAGTATCTGGTACAATCTTTATATGAAGAAGTAACAGAAACCCTTCACAATTTTGAGTGCTGCTTTGCTAGAAGCTTCAGCTTTTAAGATCAGTACCACCGTCCACTTATATCTTTTTGTAACTTCTTAATTTTTCTTTCAGAGCAAAATCTCAGCAATGGATTTCCTAATCCACAGCTAGGAATGGCCAGCAGTACAGCCATATAAACAGCAAAGGATTTTGATGCAAACTGAGCTTCTGCCGGCTACACTCTAATCATCTGACCCTAAGGGATTAAAAGACTACAGTAGCACTAACTATTCAAAGTTCATTGATGTCTATGACACTTTGTAAATGTCATCCCTTAAGGTCATTTCTTCCCCTACAGAACTCTTCATACACAAGTTTCTCTAAAAGAAAAAGACTATCATGCACAAGTAATGAACAAAGTATGGCATAAAGAGGGAACAGTAAATTACTGATGACTGTGTGTGCAGGAAGCATTAACTACTTCATGTGAGTGCCCTGCTCCCCACTACTGTCAATTTTATATCTTAAGTACTCTGGAAACTATTTCAAATATAGCCAACTTTAAAAAAAAAGTTATCTTTGACACCAGAATTATTTCCAAGTTCAAGGAAAATTCGACTTCTAGAACACAGTGTAGCAACCATAACGCACTTTTCTATAAAACCACAGCAATAATACCAGAGGTATGAGTGAAGAAAATCAGACACTAAAACAAAATGCAGTGAGATACTAGAACAAGTGTTGCAGAACAACTTGCACTAGTTCTTCTTTTGCCAAAGTAGTCAAGCTAAAGAAGAATTGCACTTTTACCTGGATTTATTACCTATGTACAGAGCTGAACAGTACCAATTAAAATCCAAGCAGAGAAACTATACCTCATCACTTTAAAATCATAGCCAAGAAAGTCAGCAGCAGTTTTAACAAAAGAAATTCAAACCACATGAAGAGAAGGTGCCTTTCATTTACAGGGGAAAAAGAACAGAAGCACATTGGAAAACTAAGGCTGGAGAGGAACCTGCAAAATCCACAGCTCCACAATGAACACTGCATTCAGTATCCTAGTGACTTTGGTATTTTAAATACCTGCTTATATTAGTGTTCAATAAGTAATTCAATTAAATACAGTAATAGTTGAACACATGGAGCACTCCAAGAGTAGCCAAGTAAAAACCCCACATTTTTCAAAATAGCAGATAGTTTAATGCTGACTTTGTCTCTGAACTGCTGATTACTTCCATACAATAACTTACATAACAGAAAACATGCAATATCTCATTCTGCAATAGTGATACAATTACAAAACATTTTAAAGAAAGCTGCATTATCAAATCTGAAAAAATAGTTTAGCACAGGATTTACTCTTCCAGACAAGTGGCTCCTTACTAGTCCCAGAATAATAATATGACCTGCAATGCAGGGAATCAAAGAAGACTTCAGTATGCAATTTTGGGTTTTGTTAATGCTTATTTGATGCAAGTATTTCCATAGATATTTGATTATTCCAAGTATTTAAAAATCTCTCTTCATGCATTCAGAAGTCTGAAATGGTCTTTCATAAATATCTTGAACATAGTATAAAGATTTTATATGTTCATGGATTAACCTACAGTTAATCTTATTACACAAAGAGCCAACATTTTCAAGAATGAGTGCTAAAGCTGTAACACTAAATAAGCTCATTTAAAAAGCAGCCCTGAAATTCTTTTTACTTTTGCACCCATTTTAAAGTCACCAATAAGCACTAGTCAGACTGCAAAATGTTTCTACCAGCAGGCTTCTGAATATGCATAATGCCAATGAAGCTAATTACATTTAAGAAATAATAGTCTATGTGCAATTAAGATACTGGCAACATTTTAATGCAAAAAAAAATGTTTAAATATACTAACATCCTAGTCTTGGGATATCCAGTCAAGCTACGCAAAGAGATGTGTTTGTCCCTTGCATACTCCCAAATGTGGAAGTAGGATCAGAAACTGGATCTGGAAGAAAGGGTAAACAGCACGTTAGTTAAATTCACAGAGGATACTATGTTCGGAGATGTTGCAAACATTAGTGAAGATAAATACATAAATGACCCAGAGAAAAAAAATAAAATTACTTCGGAAAAAAAAAAAAGCATTTCATGAAAAATAACTCCAAACACTCAATGTAGAAGAACCACAAGGATAGCAGAAGAAAATGTAAAATGAAAGGAACCTAGAAGCAGCAACAGTGGACAGTCAGCTAAATATGTGCATTGAAAGAGAGTCTGGAGTTGCAGAGGCACCAAACAGAGCAGAAAAATTAAAGTTCTTTCTCCAGTCTTTGAGCCAATAACAATAGCCATCTCTCTGCACAATTGCCAGGCACTGAAAAATTCCCCTTCACACCCAGCAAGTGGAAAGCTCTTCTCAATGGCAAATCAAGTTCTGCAGGAGGTAGGGTTTAATTTTTTTTAAGCAAAGTTAACATACGGTTAGCATAAGCCCACGCAGCAGGCTCTTCCAGTGCTTCTGCTGCTTGTGGCTTTGTGTAGAACAGGAGGAAGCTAAGAAAACGAATCCTTTTTTACAGGTGCAACTCAACCTTGCATTGTTCAGATTTATTCCTGTGGTCCTTGAGAAAAGAAACCAAAACAGCTAATTCAACTACTAAAAGAGAGAAGAATTTTTAAAAAAAAATCCTTCACCTTTTACTTTTTGCCTTAAATTTACTTTTCCTTAGAATGACATCCACTCATCCATCAAGGCAGATGTCAGCACTATCCAGCTTTAATAGCAAAGATAACAGGAGAGCACAGACTCTGCCTTTAGAAAGCTTACAAGAGGATCCCCACCCACAGCAGACAAATGTAAATATAAAAGTTAAAGTAATCAGCATACATCTTCAAGGATTGTCAAGCCTTTGTTTCCAAGAAATACTTCTAGGTGCAAACAAAGAACCATTTATTCTGATTCATTCCCAAATTAACAGAATAGGCTAATTTTACAGAATTTATTCCTCTCAGTAACAAGGGTTCCACGAGGCAACCATGTAGATGCTTTATATTCATGGCAGTCCACAGGAAAAAAAAAAAAAGGAAAAAAAAAAGAAAACACAAAACAAAACAGAAAACCCCACCCCAAACCAAAAGGCAAAATGTAAAACATTTTAGCAGAAGCCATCTTTCTGTCCATCATGTTGCTGAATATTAGGAGAAGCTCCAGCATGGAGACTCATGCTACCGTTTATGCATCCCCTCATCACAAGCAAACAGGAGGTTTTCCCTCCTCTTGACAACTGTTAAGCTATGTGATTTCTGAAATCACTCATCCTATGCACATCTTCAGCTGCTTCTTGTGGTGTGATGGCAAGAACAAAACAGCTCCTACCAGTCTGCCTCATCTTTGACAGAAACTGGTTAGCCCTGCATATTTCAATGGAGTTTTAAACAACATGTTGCCAGGTATCCCTCAAGCCAAAGGCACATGAAACACAGCTTGGGTTTTAAATGATTTCAAACTATAAAGACAGTACAGAACCAAGAATCACATAATCTCAGTGAAGAACTCAGTGCATATCAGGAAGGCGCAAGGCTTCAGACATAAAAAAAATTAATCTCTGCTTTACGCACCAGAGGACACTGGCAAAGTATCTCTGTAATCTTTTGCCCCTTTCTAAAAGATCAGCGCTAGCATGAGGCAAGATTCATAGAGGCAAACTCCAATCAAGCCTACAGATTCAGAGCACAGTCTCCTGAGCAGTAGCAACAGTAGGCTTTGCAGCCCTTCTCTACTCCATCACTCATTCCTACTCCTACACTGCATCAGTTAAACTGGTAGAAGTTCATGAGATTGCAGAAAGGATAAGTGGTTTTGCACACACACCCCTCACTTCTCCCTTTTTTTAAGCAGTAACTTCTGCAAGTTCACCTTGCCTGAGAATGGCTGTTCAGGGTTACGACAAACATTTAACTAGCCCAGAACCCCAATTCCAATAAGGGCAAAAATGTAACTGGCAGCACAAGGAGTTGCCTTAAACAATGCCATCATGAAATGCATGGCCAGCAAATCACAGCAAACCTCTTTTCAGGAGTAGAAGCGTAGCTGCTGCTTAGAAGTCTGTTAAACAACAGCATGTAATGACTCCAGCTTGTCAGATGTGTAACTGCACCGGACTCCTTGCAGGTGGAAACCATGAGAGATGCATGTTGCAGTGAAGGTGCTGGAAAGTCAAGGCCTTTTAGAGCAGAAAGGAGTCAACAATACTCCGTGGTCCATAGGTTTTGGCCCAGTGTGCTGCAGAGAACAGGTGAGACACAGAGGAGCAGGACAGGCTCATACTCCTGCAGGAGAGGCCACAACACAGATCACATAGCTGGCAATGGGACCTACTGCTGAAGGTAATGAGGAGACAGGTGTTATGTGGGAGTGGTTCTCACTCCAGTTCTCTCATGTGAATGCAGAGCTGGTCTGACACAGCCCTGCCATACTTCTCGGTCAGCCATCAGGAGTTGCTGGCTGATGAATCTCAGATCACCTTGGCACATGTGCTAACTGCCCTTAGCTCTATCTGCTCCTTCTCCCTAATGACTCCTGTTCGGAAGCAAGCCCTATGACAACTTTAAACCTTGTCTCAACACAAAATCCCTAAACCAGTAGTCATGCTGAATATGCATCCTGACTGGCTGACCACATAAAAAGCCCAGTCCAAACCTACGCATCCCTCTGCAGTAGGGACTGTTTTCACTGAAAATGGAAGATACTGCACTAGACCAAGAATGCTTCAAAGACTGGTGTAATGAGGGGTTGAAGTTCAGGAGGTTCCCATGGCTAGAATCCACTGCCCCTGCTCTTTGGGAGAACACCAACCCCAAGGAAGCTGTTTCAGCACTGGCCCATCTCCCTGGTTGGTATCATAAACCTAGGTTGTAAATTATCCTAGCAGAGATTGCTGTCATTTTGTTAAAGCCCAAATACAGATTACCCAAAGAGGTAAAGAGAATCCCTTCCTTTAGGCCAACATTCAAAAGTCTGTTGACTCTAGATCAAAAAGAGAATTTAGACTACCATTATGTCATAAGAGCTAGAGCAAGGAAATACCTATGAGAATGACTGCTCGGGGATATAAAGATAGATGCAGCTGGTTTCATCTCTGAAAACCACTTTTTGCTAACCAGCAATGATCCTAATGTCCCCGTTACAGCATCAGTTTCTCTGTAACTTCCTGCTAATTTTACGAAAAATATATTGGATAAAGATCTTTATCTACTCAAGACTACACTGCAACTTGAGCCACATCGACTAGCAAGGCAGCATCAGGAGTAGAATGAGGCCTGCCTGACTCAAGTGCATTAAAGGAGGGTGATTAAAATTAAACAGCAGTAAAATGTATGTCCATGCCAAATATATGATTGCAAAATATACTGCACGAAAATTAACTATGAGAAGCAGAGTAAGAAAACACGAAATTCCACAATTCACTTATCCCAAGTCACCAGAAGACAGATTACTGCAAATAATCTGAAGGTTACTGTAACAGTGAAGTTCATTCTGCAGCATGTCTTCAATGTTTTGAAGCTATGATTACAGATCACCTGGCACTTTAATCCATGATAAATCCATCTCTGCACTGAAAGAGCTGATCCCACTCATCCTCCCCAGCCCCCAGATGCTCACTCATCTCGCATTTGCACAGTAACACAAGATGGTTCAGGGATCAGTTTCCTGATCCAGCCCAGCACACATTTACACGAAGTGAGGGCAGTGGCACAAAGGGAGTGGTATGATCATCCTTCTCCTGCAGCATTTTTAATCTATTTGAGGGTAAAAACTGCTGTGCAACCATGAACTGTGTTTTTATAAGGAAATTCACTTTTACTGCTATGCATCCCTTGGACGTGTATTCTATTTACTTGTGGTGGAACTAAAATCTTTCCTGAATAATATTATATATTGGTCAGCACTAAACAACTGTACTCTCCCATACTGCTCATTTGGGTTAAAAGACACACAATTGTGATTTCTCAGAAATTATGGTAAGAGTTACTGCCCACATCTGTACCTACTCTGAATGTAACACTAGGCTGCAGTTTGGCAAGGTCCGTAATGTGGAATTGCAGTTTCTTCACAATCAGGGTGAAATGCTTTATTACAGTTGCTCTAGCATAACCTCTCCTTTATTTTAAAAACTAAAAAAGTCTGCTTAATATTTCCTATAGCATCTTCTACAAACACTAAACATCACTTTTAGGGTATATAAACTATAATCAATACCTTTCAATATTTTTTTCACCAAAACAGTGATATTACAAAGAGAGTAATTTCATGCCTTTTCAGAAATCTGACCCTCTAGAAACTTGCTTAATGTCACACAATACAGTCTAAAAAATAGCATAATGTTTAACTTAATTCCTGACAAAGAATAACTCATGGCTCAAAAGCCAACAGTAATTTTACTAGATATTCTTGAGGACCATTTTTGGTTAATTTCCTTTTAAAAAAGATTCAGAGCACCTATCTAGGCACATTCTTGTGTTGTCCTAACCTCTAACTCTTTAACTGAAAACAGTATGTTTTCAGATTAGCTTTTTCATAGTGCCTTCCATTTGATTTTTAAGCTTAAAACAACAAAACCAAACAAAATAAAAAAACCCCAACCAAGCAAATAAAAAACTAAAACAAACCCACCAGAACCTGGCTGCCTTCTCCCACCAGTGCATACCCAAACACTGTCCCCTCAAGTTTCACATTAGAACTTTAACAAGCAAAGGCTTCAAAGGAATATTCTTTTCTCTTTGATGGGAAGATCAGGTAGTTAGTACCTGAAACTGCTTTTTCTCTGAGGTGGGAAATATTCCCCAAAAATGCTTTAAGATGTATTTGGAAGAGTTTCATCTTTACACAGCTATTAAAGCTCATTATCTCCTTTTCTAAAAGCATTTTTTGTGACGTTTGACCCTCATTTATGGTAAATCTGAGAGACCTAGTTTTGAAGATATATTCATTTTCCTTCACTCATTCCAAGAAGAAGAAGAACTCTTAGGATATTTCAAGGCTATGATGTCCTGTTAGTTCATTTTCATCTCTTCTTCCCCTCAAAAGGAACTAACAGGGAGGAGCCACCTGAGTTAAAGAATGCCTTACCAAGGAGTTTGAAAGCCCACAGACAAGTATTTCACGCATCATTTTGCAAACAAGAGTAAGCTTATGACCTTCTGTGAGGTCACCTGAAGCAAGAGATCAATGTCTTAAGACCACCGGACCCAAGCTGCTTTAGACCCCAGCCCTACATGAGCTGGACTGACAGCAGAGGGTGAGGCAGTTATTGCACTACAGCCAAAACACATTTGCACGGTGGCTGCCACGCTGACAGAAAGCAGGAATTAGTCCTCAGGAGAGCCTCACTTGTCACACACAGCCACAAGGTGCTCCAGCAGGCACTGGTGTCCTTTCGCTGCCACTGAGAACAGACGGTTCCTAGCTCAGAGGCAAGGACACCCCTTACAGGGATTCCCTCACACACCCACATCCATGGCTCTCGTTCTGGCCCACTCACAACTAAGCTCCCATCGCCTGTGTCCACTCTAACCTGCAACTGCTCATTAGAGTCAAGGTTTATTAAACCGTGCCTTCACAACCCAGCTTAACAACAGACCAAACAGAGCTACACCAGCAAAACTACGGGACAGCAAACCAGTGTTCAGAGCACGATTTATTTATTAAAGAAATTTTTACACCACCAACAGGATTTCAAAACTGCATAATAAATTCAACACTCTTAACCCTTTCAAGTCTGCTAGTGCAAACCAACTCAGAAATTAGCTCTGTTTGCTGCTTACCAGCAGAATCATGAAGACCCTCTGCCAGGCAGCACCACGGCATGCTGAGAGCAAAGATCCATCTGCCTTAAGGATGAGATCAGAGGATTGCTTATCTCTTTCCCCCAACTGAATAGGAAATTCTTATTCCCTTACTGCAATGGAAAGCCCTCCAACTTTCAGACAATAGAAAGACAGACAATAAGGAACATCAAGAGGGATATACAATTGGGATGCTGAAATGCCCACAAACATGATAAGCAGAAGGTGCTGATTTCTTGGGAAAAAGTGTTTTTGCATAGACTTTTTTTTTTTAAAGTAGGTTTAGTAGTTTTAGTCCTGAGGGGAAAAAAGTTTCCAAAAATAACTGCTTACTTTCTGAAGTTTGTGAGGTGTCATCACAAGTGCATTTAACTGCTAAAGTTCATCACCATGCCAGTAAGTATAGACCAAAGCAGCTGTGATCGACTTCTTGATACACGCCTTCCTCTCAAGCACCTCCCATTATATACCAAGTTGCATAAGGCATTTCCCATCCTAGGGCCAGGAGCAGTCCTTGGGCTACAGGGAGTTGAGAAAATGTAAAGCCTTGTCTGCTGTTCTTATTTGGAGCACAGAATTCACTTCAAAGTACAAGCAGCAGAAAGATACAAATTCAAGATTAGTCACAGGCAAACAGATGATTTAGGAACAAGAACCAATCTGTCATAGGAAACAAGAGCAGCCTCCATGGCAAAGTCGACTACAGTTCTGCAACATCTTTAATTTATGAAGTCAAATTTTAATCTATTTTAAAACTGAGTAACTTGTTGAGCAGAGTAACCTCTGAACTCTATTCCATTTTGTTCTGTTTGCATGCTCAAACTGTGACCTCAGCTACGGTTCTGGCAAAAAGTGTCAGGTGGACAGTGGCCAGGATGGAGACGATTTGGGTTTTGATACCCAGAACAGCAGTGCACCAAGGGATTACCAAACAGCTGAGCGTCCATTCCATACTTCAAATGCCTTATAGTCATTAAAATAAATAAATCCATGTCCTCCTGAGACCTGAAAGGTGGTTTACCTGTTGTTTCAGGGCAATGCCAATGCACTGCATGGAGACTACCTCAGTTTATGCTCAAGCCTGCATATTTAAAGTTCCTGTTACAACCACGTAAGGGAGGAATGCAATGAAATCTTTAGATCTAACACAAATTAGCAGTAGTTTGGTCTTCATAGCAAGATTCTTGGAATGGAAAATACAGAAGCTCTACATTCACGGAGTGCAGTTCTGTAAACAGACCTATTTAACACCACTCTAACCTTTTTTACAGAAGTCAGCTTTCAAGTTGAAGTTTTCCAGACTTAGTATCCTCCATGATATCCATTTTTGGATAAAATATACTTTTAAATAGCAAAGTATGATAAGAGGAAGCAAATATAAAAATCAATCCTAATATAATGGATCACTAAGTATCAGATCATACTCGTTAACACCTAGAGCCACTTTGGAAAGGAAAAATAGCCCTTGCTTACAAATCATTTAGAGCAGTAATTTTCAAATTGTGAAATCCTGAAAAGCATAAACCCCACACACAATTTAAACTATTGGCAATAGCCTTGTTTTTCCACAGTTGCTTCTTGCCAACTTCAGACTGAAAAACACTGATTTAGGAGAGCTCTGGCAAAACACAGTTCTTCTCTCAATGATTTAGGCTTGTTCGAGAAATAAATGCAGCATCCCTGCTGAATTCAGAAGATCATACGCAAAATGGACCTCCGCATGGCCTGTGTCAACTGAGCACTAAAGCTACTCATTCCCAAATGGCTGCACATCACTCAAGGCAAACTGCATAGGCAAGACCAAGGCATTAGATTTTGTGAGGAGTTTACAAAAATACTCCTGTAAGATCCAAGAACTAGGTTCTCATAGCATCTTACCGCACAGTTTCAGATAATTATGTTTTTCTTATTTTGTATGAATGCAGAGGATTGACAAAGATGACAGAATAGTATAAAAAAACCAAGAGAAATGTGTGGGCAGTAGTTAGGCATTTATCCAGAAATACCAAATTTAGTGTTATACTCGATTCAATTTTGCCCACCAAGTAAAAGTTAGAATAAACTAAACAATGGGGAGTACTTCAGGGAAAAAAATACTTTTTCCCCCTCCAAGAGATTTTGACACTTGGTTTTGACAAAGACTCAGTGCACTTGTCTTATACAACACATTCTGCAATATGGACACTCATCTAAACCTACTAAATACTTTACGCGTAGTTTTTCCCTCACAAGTCTTCATCCTTTTCTCAATCTTGTAATATTTTCAAAGATAATAAGGTACAGCATGCAGATAAAGAATAACCACTAAGGTCACTGAAACTTCCTATTTCCAGTTGAGTAAGAGCACAACTTTTCCAAAGGACATTTAAAACCAGCAAGGAACACTCCTCTCGCTTAGCAAAGAGGGCAGCCAGATCAGGAAATGATCATTGACACAAAAGTGCAGTAGGTTTTTTTTAAGGTAAGTTGTTTCACTGCTTGTTTGGAAGTGAACACTGCTGTCAGATGGTTTTTTTCTTCATAAGATAAAAGCAAGACCCTTGAGAGAAACCTCAGAAGACAGACTGTGGTACCATATAAACTTAAGTTTCACTAATGACTTTAAAACAGGCAAGAAAGCCAGGGATAAGGTGGCAATGCTCCTCCTGTTCTGAAGGATGTAAATGGAATCACTGCTTTAAGAAGATTTTAAGAAGATTTAGGGTCTGCCTCTTTTCAGTTTGTTTAGATTGGAAAAGGACCTCCATGCTTTCCGATTCTCTTGCTTTTGCAGAGCAAAATGAAGTTAAGCATCCAATTCTACAAAAATTTTCTTTATGCAAAGGATACAATAGCATGTTTTCAGAAACACATCTAAAGATGTGATCTAAAGACCATGATAAAGCATCACCTAGACAGCAGCTCTCATTGTTTTTGCCACAATGAAAAATCTTAACCCAGGGAATGACCAAACTCCAGACAAAGGTCTGCTGTAACACTAGCTTATCTTCAACTTGCTCGTGAGGTCCAGTGAGGACCAAATAACTTCCAAAGAAGGCAAGAAGTAAGCCAGGTGGCTGTTTAAACCAAAGCAAATCCATTTTCTGCATATAAACATACAAAAATACCTTGCTAGAAGCCCAAGACTACAGGACACAAGCCTGGGAAGACCCTTCTGATCACAAGACTCCCCATCTGAAGTGCACAAGCACATTACTCCATTACTCTGACTAATCTGTGGCAAAGTTTCAAAACTGACCTGCAAGTCAGCCTGCACATTAAGCACAAACAGACCACCAAAGAGCTTTGTGTTCATGAATGGCTGTGGAGAGCTTAACAGCTGCAGGACTAGCCTGTCCTTGCAAGACTGCAGGCTGAACTCTAAAGTTTATTACACAGGTAACACAGCAAGCTGCCTCTGGTCACACAAACACAGCAGCAAAGAGAACCAAACAGCACATTGCTACAGACTCATTGCAGACACCCCAACAAACAGGGTAAGGAGCCTCAGTGCTCAGAACTGGCCATGAAGTATTAGAGTGGGGAATTACAGGCTGTGGGCTGAAGCTTTCACATCCTACTCTTAGGGCAAGCAACAAAAAAAGAAATTAAGAAATGAAGAACTCTGACTCTTGACTACCTGTTCCTCTTCCTATTCTGGCAGTTACTCCATCTTCAAAACGATCACCACCCCTGCAGCAGCAGAGGGCAAAGGATACCAGATGGATTCACCTCTCCAGTTACACACTGAAACACCTGTACTATAGATACATGCAAAAAGCAATCAAAGACAACTAGGAAAGGTTTCATTAGTAAACTCAGCTGAAGAGTTAAGATTGTCTGGTGGCCTCTGATGTCTTTCCACACTGTTGGATTCAGCTTCTGAAAGCTTCCTTTGTTAATGAATACTAGGCTCTTGTCCAGTCCTCTTTTTTCCCCCTGTACTCCCTCCCATAAAATATCATGGTCCTCAGGGCATAAGGAACATCCTTTGTCCTCCTGCAAGTCTTCCCTGTGCAGCCACTTTGCCATCCTTCCTAGAAAATGCAAGAGGAGTACCACCCTTTCTCTTCTCTGTACGAAGAATGGAAAAAACAGATGGAGACATCATCTAACAGCAATTTTACCATAGAGGAACTGGTGTCCTGCAGAAACATTGCAAAACCATAACTCTACTTCATCTTTCATGTGTCAGCAGCATTGATGTGTAACTCAAACCTCCTACTAGTTCAATTCAGTTCTCCTAATTCAATTTTTTTGTCAAGTCACCATAAAGAGCACGTGCTACTACACACAACATAAAAGGTGAACCAAATCTGACAAAAAAGGTAAATTACTTAAAG
Source organism: Pycnonotus jocosus (assembly GCA_013400435.1). Classification (NCBI taxonomy): domain Eukaryota; kingdom Metazoa; phylum Chordata; class Aves; order Passeriformes; family Pycnonotidae; genus Pycnonotus; species Pycnonotus jocosus. The sequence goes on from VWYP01021592.1 coordinate 25,769, forward strand.
ATACCCAGAGAAATAAAAGTAAGGCATTCTTCAAGAGAAAAAGAAAGAAGCTGAAGCTCTCATTTCCCAAAATGGCCACATAGATTTATCAGAGAGAAATGAGAAACCCCAGAGGCCTGCAGAGGTACGGGAAGAGGAGGTATAAAGCTGCAACTTATTAAAGAGGAACTGGTTAGGAAAGCAAAGCCCACAGGAGAATGAAGAGGGAGATTGCTTCAATCTTCCTGCTTCTGCAGTGAACATGAAGCACACAAAAATTAACACCTACTCAGTGAAAGATGTGTTTTTGCATGTGTGACAATACCAGTTGAATAGTCTCAACTCCTCATTCTCTGCCTCTTCCTCTGCAGATGTTGTAAAAAAAAAAAAAAAAAAGGGATTGTTTTCCAGTCAGGTCTGCTCAGGGAACTGATTCACCAAGCTGCCACACATAGTTGTGCTTGAACAGAGGGGACTATTTAAGCCAGTTTAGACAGCACTACTGTCAAACATAACCACAGTCTGTAGCATGGTTACAAGACACAAGACACAAACTAGAAGACTCTGTGCCTTTGGAATAGACTATTCTACCCACTTCCCTTCCCCCCACAGATGTGATCCCATCGAGTGTTTCAGATGAGCTCTCCCGATCATCTCATTCCCAGCTAGGATGACTCAGGTTATAGCGTATCACCAGAACATTAGCTGGCTTTGCAGACTTCTGTCAGTTTAGTAAAAATAAGCACTAACGCCCCTCTCAGCCAGAGGCAGACCCTAAATTGGCTCAGCCCATCCCATCCAACCTGTCCCTCAGAAAATCCCAAAGGCTTTGTATTTCTCATCGAGTTATAAATACCCATCCCAGCAACATTTGAGAACCAGAGTCTCGTCCTCTTAAGAGTGAAAACATGTATACATAGACGGGTATGGAAGGAAGAGGATTGGAAAGTCTCCTGTAAAACAGTAGTGTTGGCTCTGCCCCAACCTGTAACACAGGGCTAATTTTCTTTACCCCTATTAAATGCCTGTTTTTCCTCAAATCTTGCCTAAACTGGCTTCTAGGAAGTATTCTCACTGTGATTTTACAATAGCAATGAAAGAACACAAGTTCTCAGACAAAAACACATAAACAAAAACCAAAAACAAGCAAACTCCCCCAAACCCCATAAAGACACATGGCCTGGATGTACAATAGCCTAAGATGGCAGACTGTTGAGTCACAGAAGTACCACGCAATAACGATTTAGACAACTGAGCATGGAAATTGGGAATTCTTTTATCACCTATTATTAATTAAAGTGCATTTACTGGATTTCTATACATAACAGCATTTACTATCATTAACATGTGGCACAAACTGTCAAGAAAAATCTTGGAACACTCCTTCAGGTACTCTTAAAATGGTACTGCACCACAAAGCTGTAAAGCTGTAATATATACATCCCAACATAAATGCTAAAAAGATTTTATCTAGGTGGATTTTTACTATTTTCTACATGCATGGAATGGATTATTGTAATCAAATTTGGAAGTTCTGTTAGAGTGGATGAACTCTGAACATTATTATTTCTTAGTTAAAAAGTCAAAAAAACACCTATACCTCCTGCGAGCCCAACACATCCCAAGAAATAAACATCCCCCCTTGCAATGATTGTTATTACCTCACACAAATTAAAATATGTTCTTGTTGAAATGTGAAAAAAAACAAATTATCAGGCCTAGTCTGAAATTTCATGTCACGGGCATCAGAAGATCTCAAAATGGTATAACTCAAAGTGATTACCAATAATATTCTTGAGTATGCTTTTGTTTGACATCATCCCTGAAAGGACAGAAGTTATTCTTCAGGTGCAAGCAGGGAAACAAGGGCAAATCCAGAATGATTTGTAGCGAATTCAAAGAGGTATTTGGAACAGATCTAGATTCATCCCTCCCAGTTCAACTTCTACTGTTCTTCAAACACATACCATCCTTCCATGCACATTTAAAGTAAAGCTAAAAATCAAACTGCAAATTTTACTCCTCCAAACGAAGGATTTTTATTTTTAAATGATAGTTGCCTCAATCTCTTCCTGGCACAACTTTTTAATAAAAGGGTAGTTCTTCTTCCCTCTATTCATATTGCCAACAAGCAGAAATTTTGGAGCATAAAACAGATCTTCTTGAACTAGCCTTCAGCTACTATATTGTAAAATTGCTGTACAATGGATTTATATTAATAAAAGAAGCCCCAAGCTGCAGCTACCTTGCAAGCAGGTTGAGATAAGGCAAACAGTACCACTCACACATTTGCTGGGGGTGTATCTAAAACAAATACCAGTATAGAACAGTCCTACATTTAAACTTTAACTTGCCTTTTATTATTATTATTTTTCATCAACATCACAGCTATAATAAGCTTTCTCACTTTGGAACAAAGAAATACAATCTGACCTTTGAACTAGAACTACGTTAAACACTTGAAGACTCGAGCCTACTTCCAAAACAAGATAACAGAGCTAACTGTTTGGAAGCAGCAGCTACTTCATATCACACACACGGGCTGGAGCTATACAGGAGCCATAATCAAGATAAGAAAAGTAATAAAGATTTCAGAATTATTCAACTGTTGTACACCTTCTCTTGATTATTATTATATTCTAACACTTCCTGATGTATCATATCTCTTCCTCAGAATCCACAATTTAATCCTAAGTATCCAAGGTCACAGAAGACCACCACCATACAAGGAACTAAACAGAAAGAAAGAAATCAGGTACTTAAGCTGCAGTATTTAATCAGCAACAATAACTTAAAAAAAAAAAAAAAAAAAGAAAGAAATTACTTGACAGCATAACAGCTAAGCAGCATTTCAATGCTGGCAGAGTTCAAGATGATTTGAAATTTTATGAGAATGTTACGGATTTTCCTTTGAAATCCTCGTTTTGCTCCCAAAACTAGGATCACTGCTGAAGAGTAGTGAACCATTCTCTCCCTGCCCCCACACCCCCAACACAGACCATAATTCAGTCAGGGAGTCTCCAAGAGTACAGCTAATATTTAACAAAGGGCCAAGCATCACCAGCTAGAAGAAATGCATGTGATCACCTCACACTACTCCAGTGATCACGCAGCACTGCCGTGCTATTAACTGCCTTATAAAAGGTGTCAGGAGGGTTTCAGGGATCTGTGGGTTATTTCCTTCTTCAAACTCCCCATTCCTTAGCAGATCCAATCTCATCAACCATTTAAAATTCAGCAAGTGTCTGAACACAAGATGATTAGAGGCTAGGAGAAGGGAAAAAAATTAAAATCACCACATGCCTTTGTGTCTAGGTATCTGCTCTCGACCACTGAGAAAGATTTTAACACTCAAGACTGGTACAGAGAACACATATGTTAGCATCAAATAGTTATCACCTGGCACATTGTGTCTTTACAAAGTCCTACCAGGGCATCGAGATCCAGGTGCCAGTCCCAGCTACGCCAGCTCTGTGATTCCACAGCCCCATCACAACTCCTGCTAAGAGAGCTCAGACAATCCTACTCCACACTTCCTTCCACCTCCAGGCCACGGCATGCTGCTCCCTGAATTTCACCACTGATCAACAGAACTGCTCACAGACCTATGCTGCACCAGCCTCACCATCTCCCTCCTCCCAAAAAGGGGATGAAATGCATGACAACAAAGGAAGGTTTCAGCCAGATCAGTTCCCTGAGCTATCTCCCACAGAAAGCCACACTGGGACAACCAAAGAGTTTTTTTTTTACACTCAGTGACCCTTCAAGCTTATCTGTACCTCTGCTGCCTTCTTCTCACCCTTTTACTTCCCACCAGCTTTGCATTCTCACACTCTTCCCTCATGCTAGTGCTGGTATTTGCTTGACCTGCCAGCCAGTTCTGGGAGCTATACCAGCAGAAAATCAGTCTACTCCCTCCAAAAGATGTTTCCTGCTAGGACAGCTCCCCTGAATTGGCTCCTTGTGGGCAAGTGGTCTGTCAGCCCCTCTGTGGTTTTGCTTCCTTAAGCACACAAGCTTAGTTTGACAAATTGCCGTGAACCCACAGTCCAAAGGAGCAGCCAACTCCAGAAGCAAGAAACAAGAGGGGAAAGTGAATTACTTAAGCCATTTTCATTGCCAAATGCACTAGTTCAAACCACAGGTATACTTTTTCTGAATGCCACATGGTGTGGTATTAGAATGACTTTTCAGGGAATTATGTTAACACAGAAAATCCCACACACCTCATTTACTTTCAGAACAAAAGATGAATGAGTATTTCTGATTACTACAAGAAAGACTTTCCCATACTGATACATAAAAATTGGAAAGCAGAGTGTTTATTACAGGAAAAAAACTCAAAGACTTCAACAAACAGCCAAGGTGAAACAGAACATTACATAATTTAACAGTCTACTTCCAACTCTCATGAAATATTGTCAAAATTTACTTAAAACAATGACACAGGTATATTCAGAGCAAGGGGTTAAGATCACAGCATAATTCAGCTGGAGATCCTGGGCAAGTGCAAAAAACCTTTTATAATTTTATAAAAAATATGAAAACAAAAAAAGGTAACAATTAACACATTAACATGACCTAACAATTTATGCAAGATTCATACTAGGAACGAGACAGGTCCCAAAACCTCATAAAGCTGATCATTTTGAAGCTGAAACTATTTACGACATAGTGCCATCAAGATAAAAGTCACAGAGCACTGTTACACTTTGGACTTTATTTTTTTTAAATGGTTTTGTACTTTACCTCCAAAAAACCCCAGTCAATTCTGTGCTTAAAAGCATTCTCAGTATCCTTTGTTAAACACACACAGAGGGACTTTCAGAGAGGGAAACCTTTTGGAAGAAGAAACGTATCAAATTTAGGTATGAGGAAGAGATATGCAAGGGACAAGGGGAGGAAGCAACTTCACCAGAAGCTGGCAATTTAAATGGCTTTAGGGAAATGGAACAGGGTGTGTATTAATGGGGGTGGAGGTGGGGTGTTTGTTTTAAGTTTTAGCACTTAAGGTTGCTAAGAACTTCAATACCGTAGTGTTTTCCTTGAGTCTGTACACGTAAACTTCTCTATCTACCAGGATTTTCCCAAAGAGCAGCACAATGAATAGAGACAATTCTTGCATTTCACCCCAACACAGTATCTTCAACAGCAGCCTTGAAACTGCCCTTTTGGGGTTGGGTTTTTTTTTTCCTTTCTTTTTTCTTCGCTCCAAATTTACTCCTCACAGCTATCTAGTTAAACTCCGAGCAGTAGGACAGCTCCACTGGAGGATTCAAGGACCTGATGTTAGAGCAGCAGGGACTGAGAGGAAGACAAGGTGACATGCTGCAAATAGGGAGTTTAGAAAGGACTAGAACAGCTGAACCCCAGCAGCTTGAGGTAAGAGGAATTGTGAAAAGGAGATAGAAGTAAAATAAATCTGGTTCAAGGAGAGGTGGAATAAAACGTAGCAGAGATAGAATCAAAATAAAATCCCACAAACTGACTCTACAAATATCAATTATTTGTCAGAAAGAAAACCCAGGACTTTTACGTACTGTGAATTTCTCAGTAACATATTGCCCTTTAGTTACTTTATGCACAAAACAAATTAATTGCTTGAATTAATCTGAAGTCAACAAGCATCTAGAGCCCACTTTTGTATGACAGAATATGAAACATTTAGATGAAGCCAAAAATACACGCAGCAGTTACACATCCTGGCGTAACCAAAAATGGTGTTTCAAATCCCTGATAATGAACTGGGATGCTGAGCTAACTGACAATAAGAGGTTTAACTCTGCACACAAGGAACTAAAGTGAATCTGTGACTGTTATTACAGATTACCTATGCTGAGCAGTCACCAGCAGATTATGGCCATGTTTGCATATTTAAAAATAAAACGAGGATTTGTGCTCAATTAGAAACAGAAAGCCAAACAAGATGAAACATATCACTGTTCTGGACAGAGATTTTAAAGATTACTCTGCAAGTTCACAGTCTACTGTTCTCAAACCATTTTTTTTTTTTTTTTTTTTGGAGACACACTGGCCTAGAGCTGACATTTATGTGAATATTGGTACCCATAGAAAAGGTCTCAGTTTCTTACTAGGGAAAGAGAAAAGGGCAAAATCTGTATTTTTAATGGAAGAAGTTATTCGAGATGAAAAGGACTTCTTTTTCAAAACCTCAAACATTCGATTCAAGGAACCTACCCAACAAGAAACGCGCAAAAGAGAGGAGGAGGGGGGAAAAAAAAAGGAGGTG
>VWYP01021592.1:32528-60423 GCA_013400435.1 Pycnonotus jocosus
GCTCTGACACGCCCACTCGCCCTCGGCGCCCGCCCCGCCCCGCGCATGCGCTGCCCGTCCGCCGGAGGCTCGCACGTGCGGCGGCGCCGCACCCGTCCGCTAGGGGGCGCTGTGCAACCCCGGAGCCTTTCGTGAGGGAGCGGGAACGCCCCGAGGGGTCATCGTGTCCTGAGGGGTCATTGTGTCCTGAGGGGTCATTGTGTCCTGAGGGGTCATTGTGTCCTGAGAGGTCACTGTGTCCTGAGAGGTCACTGTGTCCTGAGGGGACATGCCACCCATGAAGGGTCACCGTGTGCTGAGGGGACACTGTGTCCTATGGGGACATCCCACCGCTGACGGGTCGCTGTGTCCTGAGGGGACAGCCTGACGGTTCACTCTCCCCAGAGCTGCAATCCCTCCTTGAGGGGACATTTCAGCCCTGACGGGGCCACATAGTTTTCCATCAGGAAGAGATGAAATCTCCTCATCTGCTCCACCGTGTAGTTATAAAGCCACCAGGTCTGTTGGTGGCCACGATGCAAAGGGAAGGCACGTGTGCCTGCAGTGGCCAGGAGGTCCCGCAGAGACAGCTCCATGACTCCTGTGCTGTAGCCTTGCACCACAAGCACAAGGCCCTCCCTCCAGGTGAGTTCAGATGTTCTAAGGGTGCTGGTGATGTAGTAACACCAGTTATGACAGCAAGCAGGGAATACATTAACAGTCTAGGGAAGGGGTGGCACTGCCTTGTGCCCATGCAGGACAGGAACATTGGTACCAGCTTCTTTCAAGCTCAGGGGATAGGATTATAAAGTGAAATCTCTTGCTCCAAACCTTACCATAAGGCCAGAGATGAAGGCCCTTGAGCCTTTATTTCCTCACCCTATCCACCAGAGCCATTATCCTCAGTTTGCCTAGCCACACATGATTAGGCAGTTAAAAAGGCATAGAGCTCAAAGTTGGCTGTGCAAAGCTGGCTGGTTCAAGTGCAGCTGCAGTATTAGGATGTCCCAGATAAAGTATTTCCTGGAGAGAAAGAACTGTTGAGCTGCTGTTCAGGTGTTGCTGTAGCTGCAGTAAGCCACCTGTCCTTTCCAAAGGGAACTCCAAGAGGCGCTTGGTGTGGGCAGGTAGGAGAGCAATGAACCTGTCCTACAAAAGGAGATCAGAACAGCTCAGTTTGGCTAGTCCAGCAAAAGGAATGCAAACCCAAGGTGTACTTGCTCTGCCAGTCTACCAGGGAAGCTGCAATGGGGAAAAGATGGGCAGAGCTATCTGAAGGACAATGGTAGTATAAGGAAAGATTACTGATTGGCTCTTAATACTCTCCTGGAGGAAGTCAGAGGATAATTTCTCACTGTAGGGGATGGAATTTCCCAGAGCAGACAGCAACCAGAGTAGCTAGAGGCAAAAGCCCATTTCAAGATGCAGTTTCTGTAGGGGAGGAGGGCAAGGTGAAGTTTGTTTTCATGAGTAGAGCAGACAGGTTTAGGGAATCCCAGTCCTGGTTTGAGAGCCATTAACAGTGGAAAAAGGGAAACCATGACCTATGGAGAATTTATATACCACAAAAAGTAGGAAAGCTCTTTAGGCACCCCTGCTCAGGAATGATCCCCTTAACTGCATCTCTTTCCAGTTGTTGGCAATATCCTGGTCTTTGTTCCACCCTTTTTTTCAATGTGATGAGCCATTGGGGTCTACATGTCTTCATATCTGGAAGTGGGGAATCTCCATTCAACTCAAAGTCCAGGCAGGTCTCCCACTAGAGCCTGAGTTCATAAGTCTGTTAGGCACTGTACTAATCACAGAAGTATATATTTCCTGAGAGGCAGATAATCTAAACAAGGGGATTGCAACATGAATGATCTAAACTCCAGCAGGTAACTTTTGTCTGCAGTCTGCATGGTAGCTGGAAGAGTGGGTGGATTGCCAGCACTAATTATTAGAGAGTTCCAGTTTTGGGGTTTTTTGCAATCATTTGTTCTTGGAGTGCTGTTTAGACAGCAAACTCTTTGAGATAGCCCCATGGTTCTACCCTGTGCTGGTCTTGAACCTACCATGAAGCTTCTAATTCCTGACTGGGATGCACACAGCTTTGGCCTCCCCTCCCATTTCCCGTGAGCCATGAGACTTGCTACATTTGGAACATTGTTTTCCCCCTGTTTCACAGTGGCTCCCCTTTGATGTTAATTGTTTGCAGGCAGAGCTTAGTGGAGAGCATAGCTGTTCTCTGGTCCGTCTGCTGGTTACTACTGAGCCGCCCAGACCAGTGGAGAAAATGCTTTGATGTTAATGAGCTGCAGACAATTTCACTTAACACCGAGCAAGGCCTGGCATCTCAGAGGTAAGACTTTCAAGGCAGATCCTACAGCAAGTCTCTCTGGCATCCGTTTTGCCATAAGAACAGAAAATACTCAGAAAGACATTTGAGCAGAAACCTGTCTTCTCACACAGTCTTGCACCACACCCAATATCATTACAGCCCCAGAGATGCCAGAGGCAGGGAAGTGGTGAAAGTTAAAAATGGCCCTATAGAATCACATGACCTTTATGGGACTCAGTAGAAGCATGATTTACCCTCTTGCCCCATTAATTGCCTGCTTCTGTGGTCCTGCAGAAGGAATACACAGGAATGGGAGAAGGGCATAGACTAAACTGCTGATTTGCCTGGTTCCTGTGTGGCTGGTGTTCAAGGCAACGCCATTCTGAACATGGCACCTTTTCCATCAGCACAGCAGATGTCTGAATGAAAGGGGCCAGCTGCAGTAGCGTGGGGCTTGCACAAGCAGCCTTGGTGTCCTGGGGTGACTTTGTGATGCTTGTATCCCCGATTGTCTATCCTCTTTCTCAAGTGGATATTTCAGCAAAAGCTTTTTCATCAATCTGCTCCGGGCAGCAGCACATTGCCAAGTGCACGTGAATCCTACAGGTCAGTGATCAACCCCTCAGAGACAGGGTACAAAAGGGTCTGTGGACATGGTGTAGCTTCCTTGGCTTCAGTCAGTCCTTGTTGTGGGCCCCAGACCAGGAAGTTGGGATTTCTCCCTAGGGTATCACCTCATGTACTGGAGAAAGCCCAGATTAGGCAGAACTCCTGCTGTGGAGAGATAGTGTAGAAAGCACAGAACGGTGAGAAAGGTATCTGTCCAGTGGAAATGTGAGGTACCACAGTATTAGGAAGGAAGCACTGAACCACAGCTATGAACAAAGGCAGGTGAGAAAAAGGCACAAATTTTGTAGCCTTCTGCCCGTTATCAGCAAAGTATATTTATTGTGTTGCACAAACTCTGCTTCTACCCAGACTTTGCAAGCTTTTGAATGGAGCGCCCCAGTCCTCTGAGAAGCCCCTGTCAAGCAGAAGCAAACACAGCCTACATCCTATCAAGTAGGGCAACAAATGAGACCCCACTGAAAGTTAAGGAGAAACATGCCTTCTTCTGCGGAATGTGACATAATTCCAAGATATCACCTTTGTTAAATGATTTATAGCAATGACAGAGATACTAACTCTTCCATTTTCTTGCCAGAACAGGATTATTCCCTGCAGCAAACTGGATTACACAGTTAAAATAATGCAAGCCAAGTCCAAATGCTTGTGCCATGCCTACTGCAGGGAGGAGCTCACACAAATGTGTGTGAGCCTACACTGAAATAAAACCTAACAAGGTAGAAAGTGACATCATGGAGGAGGCCATGACTAATCACAGGCCAAGGAGACTGTCCAGGAAAAGGAACACTGTATTTTGGAAAGTCTACCCAGGTCAGCAGGAAGAGACACAAAATTAACCTTTGACAACATATTCAGTGTTTGCTGAGCACCAAAATCCCTCCATCCAAGCAAAGCTTCTGGGCCATGTTTTGATGCAATGAGTACAACTGTATATCCTGCAAGAGATGAGACTGGCAGACAAGAGGCCATTGACAACAGCAAGGAGCAACACATACAATGATCCACAGATAGTGGTTAGGGAAATGCTGGGACTTATAGTGCTGGGCAGGAGCCTGAGAAGCACTATGGAGTGTGTGCAGGATGGATGAAGAGGGAAGGAATTTGATCCCTTTATCGAAGGGATTTATTGTCATATGCAATAGCAGCTTCACTAGAGATGGACAGACTATCAGCCTGAAAGCTGAGAGATATTAATTAAGTTTAGGATGGATTTCAGGAGAAGACAATATGTTGTCAGAAATTATAATATCAATATAAATAGAAAGCAGGAGATTTGTAAGGTGGATGGGAATAATCTGGGGTTTGCAGCAGGGAGTGTATCTCCATTAAAGGAGCAGGAAAGCTGGACAGTTTAATAAATGGACTAAAAAAGATCACCTTTATAATAAAAGGAAGAGTGATGCAGCAAGGTGAACACTAGGTCAGCTTGTAACTGTTTCTAGGGGATAAGGAAACATTCACGTGAAACCAGGATAGAGCTGGAACAGCCAAGTTGTCTGCAACATGTTTGACTTGAGACTGCAGCATGACTTGAGACAGTTCTCATGCTCTGAATGCTTTGTTCCAGTGTCACTGTCCCTGGCACACACACAGAGCCTATCTCCTCTATGTGACACATCCACATGAGGCAGCACTGTTGGTCATACGTGTGCATGATGCTTGATGCCAAAGGAACAGATAACTGCTGGGTTCTGCTTTTCCCCCAAAAGGGAACAGGATCAGGTTTTTTGGTGGTTTTTGTTGTTGGTGGTGGTGGTGGTTTTGGGTTTGTTTTTTTTTTCTTGTCTGTGCCACTGCTGACTGTGAGGAAATTCATAGGAACTTAATCAACTTTGGTCTGATTCTATGAAATTTACAAGAATGGTGGCAAATCACAGTATAGTTCCAAAGCTCTTAGCAGAGTGATTAGCAGACAACAGCATCTTTGTGTGTGTCAGCTCATTAAGGAGCTTGGCCAAAACTATAAATGCTGTAGGAACAGGAAACAAGAAAACATTAATTCAACCAAGCATGTATGTAACTCCTAGGAAGGCTTGGTGCCTCCTAAGAGACAGGCAAGTGGAATAAGCAGTTGCACCTTACAAGTTTTCCGCACCAGCAAATTGACAGGTACAGTGTCCCCAGAATAAAGAGGGCAAAGAGTTGGTATATTTAAAGTTCTCATCATAAAACCTCTCTCTATATGTATTTACACTACAAGAATGAAGGCACTGATCAAAATGGCTTCAGATGTTCATGTTCTGCACTCAACAGCCACACTCAAATCTCTGCTCAATGTTAAACAGGTTTGTGGCCACCATGAAGGTGTGAAGGGGGTGCTGGAGGCTCAGCAACAAGGGACTAATCAAGAACTTTAAAGCCTTTAAGGTATGAAACCACTGACTTACTTGATGCACTGTACTATGTCCTGCTTAAGCTGGCTCTCATGATCAAGAAGTCAAAAGCGGCAAATGCTCTGCAGTTTCTAAATGGAGATTGAGGAAATTTAGGGAATGGTCACTATACTCATCACCCTGAGAAGAACAGAATGAGCATAAAAAAGCTGAGTGTCTTCATACACAGTAAGCTGATTTTTACAAGCAATGACCATAGAATGCATCTTGAAGAGGTGGAGGACCACATGCAGATAGAAAATATTTCCACCCTTCTCCAAGGTGATAAAAGTTTTCTTTCAAGTTGCAAATGTACATTTAGCAAACTGAAAAAACAGCTGGTGAAAGAAGACATTTTCATGGAGCAAAGTCCAGAGCTAGAAATCAAACATGTGAATTTTATTTTAAAACAACAACAAAAGAAACAAAACAAAACCCCCACCCAAGCCAATAGAAGGTTTTGTCTCATTTCAAATGGCTGCCAAAGTAGCAGCTCAAGATATGAAGTCACAGAACACTATTCAGGCTAGTAGCACAATATTTGGGAAGGGGGAAGGGGAAGGAAAGGGAAAAAGGGGGAGGAGAGGAGGGGAGAGGAGAGGAGAGGAGAGGAGCACACCTGGGATGTTGTTTAAACTACTAGAGAACAATTATGCATTGACGTGTGCCTAAGTGTTACTGAGCATACACTATTGACCACCTGATTAAGATAGTGGAATGAAAAGCATCTGGAGGACTTAAGAGGTTGTCAGGGGAGGAAATATTATGATAATGGGAGACATTAATTACCCCCATGCATACTGGGTAGACACCATGACAAAGAATGATGCAAAGACTGCATTTTTAGTCCTCATAAATGGGTATTTCTTAGAATGACTACTCAGAGGAACCAAGTAGAGGATGAACTCTTGATTTAGTCATGAGTAGTACACAGGAGGGAGTTCGAAATGTAATGATGAAGAGTCACCTTGTCTTTACGAACACAATGTGCTCGAATCCAGTATTATAGCAGGAGAGGAAAAAGCAACAGAAAAGTAGACTGCAGTGCAATGTAATTTAAAAGGAAGATGAGCATATTCTCCTTCCAAAGGGAGTAAGTGTAGAAGTCAGCAGAGTAATTAAGATGAATTTTTAGGTAGCTGATGAAAAGACAAATGGTTGCAATGATATTGAGATCCTTCATTTAAAGCTTTAAATATGGCATCAGTCAAGGTATCCTAACAACAAGCTAAAATAATAAATAACCCCAAGTCTGGCACAGTTAATCAGTAGAACAATGATGACATTTAGAAGGAAAAAATAAATCCTTCAAAAAGAATAAGTATGGCCAAAGAAGGAATACAGAAAATCCCAAATTCTGCCAAGTTAAATAAATAAGTAAGCAATGAAACCCCACAACTCATTTAAGCCAGCCAAATTAATTTTTGAAGAGCAGCTTTCTAAAAACATGAAGATTACTAATAAAGACATGTTTTTACACAAGAGGGGGAAGCCTACAGGGACTCAGGGGCCCAACAGAGAGCTTTGAGGGAAGAACAGTGCAGAAGAATTACCTTGATGAGAGGCTACTATCACCAAGCACAGTTGTGGACATCCAAATATTCTTTAGCTGTGGTTTAAAAGCAATGTATAAATTTCTGCTAAAGTTTGGGTCCAGCCATGTAATTGTCTCCAACATGTGGCTTATAGCATGTTGAGAGAAATATTGCTGAAATAATAAGGTGGTGGCTGAGGGTCTCAGACCAGGTTTCAGTCCCTGTTAACTTACATTTCACTAATAGATAGCTCTGAAGTGAATAGTCAAATGGGAAGCACCAAGGTCTGAGGAATTAGCCACTAGTCAAAGCACCAGGAGAGAGAGAATACAAAGACAAAACTGAGCCCAGCTTGTGGATCTGGGAGGGGTTACTGATTCACCAACCTTGCTATCACATGGAGATGTTTAGAGATGTTGATAGAGATGAGGATTAAGAGAACAGCTGTCCATAGCAGTAGGTGGTGTTGGCTGCTGTCCCCGCTTTCCCTGGTTGCTATTGGCACTCCAGAGATCCTGTCCTGCTCTGACCTATTCCTTTCATCTGGGCCATTAATAGCATTGCCTTCTCTGAAGTCTGCCTCCACCAGTATCCGGAGGAGTCTGATTTATTCATTTTCCTCCAGTGGCAGCTACAATTCATGAGCAGATACATCCTGCAAGTCTCTTCACTCACATGAGATTTTAAGTAGAACTCATTCTTGTCCACTGGTGAAAATGGACCACAGTGAGTTCTAACTGCCCCTTAGCCAGGCTTCAAAGCCTACAAAAACCCAATTTTGTCCTGAAGTAGTTCCTCATTCATTGTACTAGGTGTTTCTCCAAACATTATGATCATCTCTTATTCACTTAATGTGCATTTTCATAACAAATTAAGTGCTTTGCCTACAGGCTAAGTGCAATCCCAGGTCTTGGAAGTTCCAATACACAGACATTGCCCAGTCCCCACATCTTCATAGCACCACATCATCAATGTCCTTTGTGCACTTCCCAAGTCCTTTGATGGGCGATAGATATCATGCTCCAGGCCATCTGAATGATGCTATCAGACATGTCTGCTCTGGGTTGCATGGCTAGAGCTGGTAAAATCCTGTTTCCTGAGCTTATGCAGCATTGCTCTAGTGAATGAGTGGGATTCAGGAATCACTTTACCCCCAGGTACTTGAAGGAGAGCTGCTTTACTTAGGGACAAGCTCCAACTGTCTCTTGGTAACTGAAAAAGTGTATTTTCTGCTACTTCTCTACATACTTCCTGCCTCTAAAAATATGCTATTTGAAGATGTAGTTTCTATTACTCACCAGTTCACCTGGGAACAGAGCTTGTATTGATATTGTACACAATTTCACAACCTTGTAACTCACCCATTGACTAAGCCTTCCAGTCACACTCAATTTACCTTGTTTAGCATTTTCACATGGACTTGTGGGTCTCCCTTGGATTAAGCTGAGAGGTGTTAAATCCATTTGTCCTACCAGCATTATCTCCTAAGGCTCTGTCATCACTAACCACAATCTTTTGAGGTTAAACTGGAAACACCATGTTCCTATCTCCATCATCAATTCCTTGTACAAGTTTTTTCTCCTGAGATTTTGTGACAGTCTGTGCTACTGTTTTTGTAGGCTTCTCCCCAAGTTTTGCCATTTGCTGTGGCCACATGAGGCAAGCCAGACTGTTGGCATACTGGAAAGATGTTGAGCCAGAGGACAGTGCATCCCAGCATGCGTTGGAATGCTCAGTGCAGGCAGAGTGTGCCACCTGGAACAAAGCTGCAGAGATAAGCAGGAGTGGAAGCTGGCTGGCAGCACTTGGTTGGTAGGAGGAGAGCAGGAAGTCGTGAAGCACTGCTAGTAAATTAGGTCATTGTAAGGACATAAAAGGGAATGACATGGATAAGATATGTCCTGAGGAGGTGTGTGAAAGGGTGGTAGAAAGGACCCTGCACAATTATTCTTAGGGGCTGGCTACATATACACCAGATATAGCCTTGAGAATAAACTGTGCTGTCTTCAAGGCTACAAGATGAATAAAAAGTAGGAACTGTGCAATTAGAGGAGTCTTTAATTTCACAGTGAATGCCAGGCAGAAAACCGTGCCAGAATAGGAGTGCTCAGATATCCTCTGACAAGACAGAAAACAAATTTCCATGTTGATTCAGTTTAACGTAAAACACAACATCATTTCAGACACAGCTTCAGTGAATGGTAAGCCTGATCCATCAGTCAGGGAACAGACCTGCAGGGAGGAGCAGACACCAAATGTAGCTCTGCAGGGAGAGAGGTGAGGGGAGAGGAAACATGAACCAGCTGCAAACAAACCCTAAAAGTAAGTTTAACTCTGTTTCAGTAAAGTTGATGTGGGGAACATGGGGAGTGAAGAGATACTTAATGAAGCAGGAACAGCCCAATAGAAATAATCCCTTAGATGAGGCTGCCTGTTTCTTAGACTGAGGCACTCAGTTGAGAGTAAAAGATGGTGCACTACAAACCATGCTGCTAAAGGTGAAGATCATTCCCAAGGTTGGAGAGGAGATACAGGAGAAACTGGCAATGCTGCATCAGACACAAGCATGACCAGGCTGCAGGAGAGACATTACCCACAGATTCTGAGAATAAATTCAGGCTAGTAAATCCATGGGTGATTCCAGAAGAGCCAAGTGCAAGGTCCCAAAATGCAGAGGGAGCAGACGGTTGGGAGGTATTGCAAGTGCTGAGAGTAATGGTTCCTCACAGGGGAAGAAGGGGACCTTGACCTTGTCAAGGGATGAGGGAAGTAGGGTGAAATTTAATGGCAGAAAGGGCAGATTAAACACTTGGGGACCAGCAGCAAGGACATTTGCTACAAACTGATGAAATGAAGGCTCCAAAGGAATAAAAATACCTTATTGCACTGAAGGATGAATATGAAGCAGCAGCGTGATGCTTCTGTGAGAAAGGAATGGCACTATGCTAGGATGCATCAGACAAGTTATTTTTAGCAGAGACAGAAACGTTATTGCCATTGCGCAAGGCACGGTGAGACTTCCTCCAGAATATCCTTGCAGCTCTACATCCAGGAAGGATAAATTTCCACTGCATAGAGAAAAACTACTTGGATGCTGAGACAAACAAACACAAGCTGATTAAGAATCTACTAGAAGAGTTTGGTTTATTCTGGCCAGACAGGGGCTGAAAAGGGACAGATGTGTTTCTGAAGAACCACTGAAAGAAAATTATAAATAAAATTGCTATGAAAATATGTACAATAATGGCAAAAGGTATTAATAAGTTTAGGTGGTGAATTAGAGAGCTTATACCCCCACCAGGATTGATGTTCTGGACCAGCCTTCCAAGAAGGGTAATGAGGCAGAAAAACCTGCATCAATTTAACACACAGTTTGATAGAATTCCCTCCATTAATTTGTAAGTGAAGGAGGCCTGGAAATGGGCGGCTCAGCCTGGAATACAGATCCGGCCTGGCCAAGGAGTCAGCAGTGCTAAAGGTGTTTGGAGGAGGTGTTGCTTTACCTCAGGCTTCTGGGTTTCTGCTGGTCATTGTGATGATGAAGAATATAATTTCTCTCTTAATTTGCTTCTAAAGGTACTGAGGTTTTCCTTCCTTAGGGAAACTAAAGGCAAGCTCTAGGTCTCATGCATTGGTGCTCTTAGCATTACAGTTTCAGAGGTCTGCTCACACATTAGGCTTAACGCTATTGCCAGATTAGGGTCAGGAGGGAATTTTCCTAGATTGACAGACAAAATGTGGTTGCAATTTTTTTGCGGTTTTGGTTGGGGCCTTTTTGTTTTGTTTTGCTTCAGGTTTTTACTTCCCCGAGTTCACATTGATTTTCTAGATCCTGTGTAATTTTTTTATTATTATTAATTCTCTGCCATTGCCAAGCAGCAGACCAATGGTCCCTTAATCTCACTGCTTGCTTCCTGTAGCGTGTTACAGCTGCAGGTTTTTTCTGAGAGGAGTCAGAAAGCACTTGCAGCACCTGGTTTGTGAGGTGAGTGGAGCAGACGTTCAGACTAGAGGCACCAAGAGGATGTTCACTGCATGTTTACTCCCAGCTGCAGACACTGGACTACAGGGTGACCCTGGGGGACTGTCCAATGTGAACGAACACAAGCACACACAGTAACAGCAGCAGCAGCAATAAGAGGGAACAGGGGCATTAACCCAGACTCTCAGCTGTGCAAGCACAGATTTAAATGGGACACAACCACTGGCTGGCCTCCACGGCTTATTTACAGGCAGGCAGAAATTTGGGATGAGGAGTGTGTAAGAGAGCAGAGAATGTATGGTGAGAGTGAGGGAGCCCCACACCTGCAAGTGCTGCATGCCAAAGTGAGATGAGCACCTCTCCTACCTCTCTGAGGCTCCTCTGAACCCCTCTGCATCAATCCCAGCACCAGATTGCCATGGCCACTCTCAGCAGGCACCCTGGAGCTGGATACCCCTGTGAGGCTCCCAGTGGAGGGAACCCAGGGGAAGCACAGATATTCCACAGCAGCAACCTCTGCTTTGGGTCAGGAGCTCTGAGCCCTTGGGTGTGTTCAGTAAGGCTGAATCTTGAGGACTGGTGGTCCCAGGGACTGAAATGGGTGTCAACAGCAAGGACCATAGCCAGGTTCCTGCCTGGCACCTCTGCCCACAGGGGTCATTGTCAGCTTTCAGGATGTGTATGCTGAACATCTTAAGTGTGAATATCCTAAGTGTGAGAAAGCACACCCACCTCACAGAAATGTGGGTATCTGGCAGCACTCAGCTCCATGGTCCCATAATAACCTTTCCTGAGGATAAGGGACTCTGCTGTTGCTGAGGAAATGTTGAGCTCTGCAAAGCAAACAGGACAAGGGCTGTACAGCCTTCAGTTCTGGACAGAGATGTACCAGGAGTGCTGCTGTGAAACTCTCCTGCTGCCCCACTGCCTTCTCTATATGAGCTCCAAACCAGCTTATGCACAGACCACAGACCCCTCATCTTGCAGGTTTTACTCACTATAGAAGACCAATCTGGATGCCCTTCTGGCTGCTTTCTAGCTTGGAGATCACGTTCAGAACATACTAATGCAAGAGAGAATGAAAAGGGAAAGAGAGAAGGAAGATGTGAAATCAGCATCAATCCCTTAGAGATTTGTTCCAGAGGACTGTAGATAACAGGCCCTGGTGCAGGAAGGGACAACTGCTGGAGATTGGAGTCTGTAGCAGGAATAGAAGGGGAAAGGCTGAGAGCGCTTTGAAGAGAAACAGAGCGAAAACCTCAGCTCTGCTTAGCGACCTCTCGGAAAACACCCTCTGTGTGGTTCCCAGCCGTGGGCTGCTGCACGTCGGGGTAGAGACACTTGCACAGGCAGCACAGGATGCTGCTGCTTGTGGGAGGAAGGTTGACTGTCCTATGGTGAAGCAGATTTGTTTCCAGGAGAACTGGGGTTCCTACAAAGCCTCAGCTTTGCTCCTAACCTCTGGCTTGCTTGCCAGGAAGAGGCGTGTGCTCCAAGGACTGCTCCTTGCCACTGTCCCCAGTTCTCTCCAGACAGCTCCCACCAGCACCCATGCTTCCAGAAAGCTGGCTGTGCACTGCTTTCCATGCTCCTACCTCCTCTCTGCAACAGTGCCTTTGGCATGGCTGGACAGCAGGAAAACACCTTTCTGCAACTCTCACACCCCCCACAACAAACCTTAAATCAATAACCAAGAACACAGGGACAGGTTATTGCTAACGGAAACCATTAAACTGTAACACAGGGGATAAAGCCAACCTCTAACACTCAGAAGATTTATAGAGCACAACAGCAGGGTGTTAATTCTTCTGGCAACACAAACGCTTTCACACCCCCTGCCTTTCCTCACCCGCAGGAGCAGTGGGAGGAGAGGGGACCATGTGCAGCCCAGCCACAGCAACACAAGGACACAGCCTTGTTCACGCAACAGTCAGTAGCACACATATTTGGGGTGATGCCATGCTCACAGGGCTGCCCAAATGCACACACTTAAGGTCCATGGAATAGCAAATGCCCAGGGGTTCCCGAGGTTGCTGACAACAGACATCCCCTGTGCCCAGCTCCACCTTGCCTATAACACTACCCACTCTTGCCCGCCTCTTGAGCTGCACCACAGTTTCAAGGAAAGGCTGTAAAAAAACTTTCAGACCACTTAAAGTATTTGTAGAAACAAGCCCAGCTCTAAGGCACACAAGTCCTTCTTCAGGCCTGAATCACCCAACAGCTGGAGAGTGTTTTTGCAGCTGGTTTAACAGACCCTGTAAAACTTGCTTGGATCCACATGTCCTCAGTACTGCTATGGCAGCTCTGAGACCAGGGAGATGCTGGTCAGCACCACCATAGGCCCAGCAGCTCTGGGCAGGAGAGGGGCAGCAAGTCTGCTGCAGCCACAGTGCTTTGCATGAACTCACAGAAAGAGATACACATCCTCCCAAGACTCCGCTGGGCCCTGGCTGTCACCCCCTCCTTCAATGTCCCTGGAAGAGCTGCATTGCTGATTTACAGCCACCTATCCCACTCACACTCTTGCCTGCAGCTGCCTCCATGGACCCTCCCTTGTGTAAAGTCCAGGGCCAGGCAGGAGAGGAGAGGGTAGGAGCTCACTCAGGGCCCACCTGCAGGCAGCTTTACTGTACCCCACATCCCTTTTCCCCTCCCTGCTCTCACACTACTAGAGTGAGTGCTGCCTCCACCAAGTACAGGATCTGAAGGGACTTTGACCCCTCCCACTCCAAACACCATGAAAAACCCTGGGAGTGACATGGGGGGATCCATCTCCTGCCCATCATTTCCCTCCACACCCTCCCAGCTCTGCACTGCCCAGCTGGGCAGCTGCAGGTTTCTCTAACCCAGGGTATGCCAAGAGAGGGCTCAAACAGGCTCCACTGCACCCTGCCTCAAGCCTGTCCCAGTCCTGAAGCCAGGGTACTTGAGGCCATCTTGGGGTTCCCAGTCAGCACTGCCACCTGCAAGGGACCAACCTCACCTACAATGGCCCCTCAAGCTTGTCCCAGCCCAGGAGCAGTCCAAGGCAGGACTTTTCTCTGACTACCTGCACAAGAGCAGGAAAGATGCTAGGCAGCAGGCCCAAGCATGCTCCCTTGGGGGCTGCCTGTGATCGCTCCCCTCCTTCATGAGATGCAATATACTGAGAGGGCCTAGACAGGCATCATCCATCCCTCCCTGCCACTGACCATCCTTTCCTGCCAAGCACCATCCCACTGCAGACAGCTGTAATCTCCCTGCAGTCACACAAACACCTCTTCCTCGGGGGAAACCCAGAGATGAGATGTCACCCCTCTCCTGCCGGAGAGCCAAAGCAATACCAAGGAGAGGCTCGAAAGGGACAGCCACACAGGGTAGTGGGCTCGGAGCGGGCAGAGCCCTGCCCGAGCTCTGCCCAAAGGCTACAGCCCGTTCCCAGCCCACTGCCGGAAGCGGCGGTGGAGGATCTTGCACTGCCCCCCCGTGGCCACCGCCAGAGGTGCAGGTGGCCCCAAAACGGCTGGGAGCCTCGGGGTGCCAAGTCCCGCAGCCAGCAGAGCCCGAGAGACGGTCCACAGGTGCCCCCAGAGAGGCATTCACTCCGTGCCACGCCACTGCAGACTGCCTGACGGTTATACACTCACTGACCTCAGTCCTACCCCACTGTCCCCAGACATTCCATTCCTCTGCCCAGTCCAGGACCTGTGCAACATTTCATGGGGCCGTACCACAGGCAGAATCCCTGTGGTCTTGAGGTAGGCACAGCCTGAGCCCACACCTGGGAATAGCCCACACAAAGGAGAAAACAAGGCAGTGCTGCTGTTTGGGCATCCGCATTTATTATAAGTCTGGGGCAAGCCCAGGGCTGACACTTGCCTGAACTGCTCCAGGTGAAGGCCAATGACCCGTCCTCCTTAAATATTGGTTATAAAACAAATTTTTTTTCCTTTTTCATTTTATTAAAAACCTCCTCTCTCTCTCCATACTTTTTTTGCCTTTTGTATTTGAGTATAAAAGTGGGGGCGGGTGCTCCGCCTTGCCTGCCGCTACCTCCGCAGGCTGCGCTGTGCCTGCTGCAGCAGAGTGTCGAAGTCCAGGGAGTCAAACTTGCTCTTGACAGGAGCTGGGTCAAAATCCTCCCGGTTTGAATCTGGAAGAGATGGGGAGAGGCTGTCTTGAGCCCATGGAAACACTGGCACAGTTCCAGCCATTCCCACAGCAAACTTCTTATCTTGTTTCACCTGCCAGCCTCTAGACCCACAGTTGTGCCAGCCTCCAACACAGTGCTGGAGAAACACGGAGGCCCCGTTCAATCTCCCTTCAGGGCAGGACTGTTCCCGGATGTGGCTCTGCTGCCAACCCTGACTGAAGCCAAGCAGGGGGACCCCTACACCTCTGGAAAGAAGAGTAGGACGCAGGGAGGCCAATTCCTAACTTGGAGGTTGTGCAACTCACCCAAGTCGGCATAGTTCCTCCTGCAGAACTGCCTGCGGCCACCAAAGCACAAGTCGAAGGGCTGCTCGTCTGGGCGCCGCAGCTTGTGTCCACTCTCGATGGCAGCAAAGGCTTCCTCAGCATAGCGGTAGGTGACAAAGCCATAGTTATCCCTGACATTGAAGGAGATCAGCAGCAACAGTTATGTTTGTCCCCCCTTGATCTGCAACGTCCCCAGGAGTAATAGGAAAAGGGCCAAGAAGAGCCACCCCGGGAAGCAACTGACCCGTCTTCCCGCAGCTCTTACCCTTCGGAGCGGAAATGCAGGGTACACTCCTCAATGTCCCCAAATACAGAGAAGCGGTGCCGCAGCTCTGACCGCGTCATCCTGCTGGGGATCTTGCCGATAAACACAACTCGCCGCTCCTCCTGTGGGCAGGGATGCCCCATCCATGAGCAGGACCTCTTGGACAGAGACCCTCCCTACATGGCCTCCCACCACACTGTGCCCTGGCCAGGGCCTCCCAGCAATGCTGCTGGCAAGGCTGCACCCCCATGACTTTCTAAAGTGACAGAAGGGCTGTGGACCCCCAAATTTCCAGCCCCAGATTCCCAGCCCTCCATCACTCACTATTGCACGTTCCTTCTGGATGATCCTCTGCCTTTGGTAGTGGTCCTGTGCATCGTAACTGTATCTATCAGGGCAGAAAACAGATACATGAGCTACAGAATCATGAGGGTGTCAAAGAGTGATTCCAAACACAAGGGAGATCTTGAAGGAGTGGGTCCACCCCTCCTCCACAGGAGGCTGGGAAGAGCTGACACCCCTGCAGGGTGGCCACGCTCACCTTCTCCACCTGTTACTCCTCCTGCGGGGTGAGGGAGAACGGGACTGGCTGCGGGACGTGGACCTGGATGAGTAAGAGGATGTTGATGATGAGGATGAAGACCTGTCCCGGGATCTGCCACATGACCCACAGCTGGACCGAGAGGAGGAGCTGTGGGAACATCTTGACCGGTACCTGGGGGAAGGAGAGATACAGCTGAGCCTTCCCTTTGTCCAGCATCATGAGGCTCCAAATTAGAAAAAGATCTCAATCATCCCCATGGTATCCAGCATCCCACTTGGACAGGGCCCACCCCCAAGATGGGAGAGCTTCTGCCCAAGATTACCAGGGCAGCAACAACACTACAGAAATGTTGCTCCATTTGGCCCCCAATGCCACAGAGAAAAGGGAGCAGGCCCACAGAATGCACAGCTTCTCAAGAGCAATAGATCATGAGGGAAGCACAGGGCGGTGCCTGGGAGGGCCCAGAACGGGCTGGGACTTCTGTGCTAAGCTGCACATGATGCGTGGGACAACACATATCCATGTTGTGCTCAACAGCTGTGTGAACAGAGACTGCAAGAGCTCCAGAAAGGCCAGGAAAAACTTAAGGACAGTAGGACTGAAACACATCTGGGATTAAGCTGTGCTGCCTCCAGCCAGGAGCACAGTCCCTCTCCAGACATGCTGGCCATAGGTAGTCCCTGCCATGGGCAAACCCAGGCCTGGCAGGGTATGCTGCCTGGCTCTGCCACATATTCTCCTGGAGGACAGAAAGTTAGGGTGACATAGTACATGGAGACATTTTCCAGCACAAGGCCAGCTGATTTGCTGGAAAGCCAAGCCAGACATGTTGCTTGACAATCCCCAATCTGCACATCCATGGAACATGGCACTTTTTAACCTGCCTTTTCCAGCCCCAGCCTCTGCATTTACTAGCCATCAATTAAGGGGTCGTGGTTGGACAGGCCCCTCATGCCCAGGGGCATCTCCAGAACCAGCTGACACCAAGAGAACAACAGGAAAGATAAACCCTGTACCAGTTCCAGTGCCTCCCAGCCCAGTTGGGACAGGCTTGCACATCACTCAGATGCACAAGGACTCCAAAAGAAATGCATCCCACAGAGACCAAGCTGTCCCACTTTCCTACACAGCCACCTGCATAAGGAGAACAGGGAGCCCGAGGCAGCCAAGCCAGACAGGTTTTTCCCTGCCTGCCTCCAACAACTCCCTGGAGAGCTCCACTGTGGCTCCTCTCATTTCTACACCAATGGCTGCAGCAGCCTCACAGCACAAATATGAACACCTGCCATAATACTCCAGAAAAAGCATCCAAAAGCAAAGATGCAGCCAAGGACTTGTAACATGGAGTGGGTGTTCCAGAAGGAGTAAGGAAGCCTAGCTCAGTGGTAGCTTTGCAGGCACATGGGCCCAGATGTGGGCTTCAGCCAAAAATGGATGGGCAGGGTGTTGCTGCACCTCCTCCACCCTCTGTGAGCCAAACATCTCTTCAGAAGGGCCGCAAGGACAAAAAGATCAAATCCAGCCATCTAGTAGGACCATAAAGATGTGTTTGGGCACTTCCAAAAGACCGGCCACTGGACAACTGCCGCAAGAGCAAGCAACAATTCACTGCTTACCTTCGCCACCGCTTGGGGGGTGGGGAGAGCGACCGTGACCGGGATCGGGAGGATGAGGATGAAGATGAAGACGAGGACTCGCTAGCTCCATCCGAACTGGAGCTGAAAGAACGGCTGGCACGACTCCGGCCAGGCCTCCAGCTGTCGGTAGAGGGGCTGGGGGAGTCCTGGGGTCTCCGGTAGCAGCGCAGGGACCGCTTGGCAGCAGCATGGCTGGGCTGGGCACTGGGAGTCCGCACCTCCTGGTCCCGGCAGGGGGATGCAGCTGGAGACAGGAGCACTGAGGTGGGGGGACTGCTGCACACAGTGGTGGCCTTGTTGGGGATGGTAGTCCGATAATCCAGGGGAGCTAGGCAGGCCATCCCCAACGGCTCCTGGCTGTGCCCCATGGTGGTGTTAGGGGCTGGTGGGGTGGGCTCAGGTTGGTCCAGCGTCCGTTTGGTTAAGGAGGAGATGGGTTTGATAGTGATGTCCCGGTGGTGTTTGACATTCCAGCGGGAGCCACCCTTGGCAGTAGGCTGCGTGCCAGGGATATTGCTGCTCTCGGGCCGTGGTGTTCCTAGGATGCAGTAGTCATGGTCTCCCGAGCAGACATGGCTGGGGGCTGTGCTGGCAGGGACTGGCACCATGCTCTTCACCTTGTTTGGGGGCAGTGGCTTGGCTTTCATCAGCTTGGTCGTCTTCTGGGGCCCTTCCTGGGGCACGGACCCAGGTGACTTGGTCTTGGCCAGCAGTGAGACAGCAGGCAAAGGCTTCCAGAGCTGGTGAGGAGGTGTCGCTGGGGGCGTGAGGCCTGGGAGAGCACCAGAACACTTACAAGAGCAGCCCTTTGCTGCAACTCACCCAGCTGGGGCTCCTTCATGTCCCAGCCCCCCTCACTCCTCAAGGTGTCCCCCCAGATACACAACATGGCAGACTACCCTACCTCACCCCAAGTATTCATTACCTGCCACATTGGCCAGCTCAGAGGCCTGCAGGCCATCTGGGGGCTTCCTGTCCTGCTGGGTTGGTGTGTCCTGCTGAGTCTCAGGCCTGAGATTGGGAAAGGAGCTTTGTCAAACACAGCAGGCAAAGCCCACCCCCACTCCCCACACCTGGGGCACCCACTCAATCTGCCCCACTGATCAGTTCACAAGGATAGATGATCCAAGAGAGCTGCAAGGATAAAACTTGCACAGCCTGGTCATGCCCATCACTGCTTCTCCCAATTTTCCCCCCTCAGTGCCAGCTCTGTCCCAGTCCAGTGACAAACTCAGCCCCTCCTGGGCTAATGGACACGGCCCCAGCACATTTCAAACCCTGCCAGGACTGAAAGCTGCCCTGTGCCCTTGCTCTGCTGGGATCCAAGCTGGGCACCAGATGCCAAGGTCTTGATACTTACCCAGAGCTCCCCACCAGCTGCCTTTCCTCAGGGGGCTGTACAGGTGTTTCCTCCTTCTTGGCTGAAAAGGAAACAGGTAGGTGAGAGTGGCAACAAATGGAATTAAAGGACAGTGTCCACAAAGTATCCCAGGAACAGCTCAGAGGACGCTCCACAGCACCTGAAACCCAGCTCTCTGAAGATAGGAGCTACACATCCTTTTCCCTTCACAGACTCTTCACCAAGCATTTGGTTGCCACAGGGACCCCCAGGTGTTTCCACAAGCCAAGATGGAGACAGAGACAGCCTCAGGACAAAATAACCAGGCGGGGTAACACGAGCCCACAGGCAGCAGATTCACAGCCCTCCCACTACCACCCTGACACAGGGAACATGGACAGCCCAGGGATGCCAGCATGGCATGGAGGGAGCTCTCTGGGGGATGGAATGCCAGATCCGCACCTTCAGACTTCTCAAACTGCTCCAGCAGGCTGGACAGGTCGGTGGCTTCAATCCCTGGGCCAGGGAGAAAGCACAGCAAGTTAGATCAGCTACAATTCTCTCAGCACTGCAGTGATGTACCCTGACCCCATTCTCCCCCTGCATCAGCCTCCCTGGATGGTGGGGTAAGCACTGGGGAGTAAGAGCAGTAACAGAGCCTGCAGCAGCTCTGTGTCTCCCACAGTAAGGACAAGAACACTCAGCTCTGCAGTCCCAGAAAGGAGTAGTTTCAGGACAGTCAGTCCAGACCATCCCTTGTAGGCAAAATCCTAGCAGAGTATTGGGAAGAGACTGCAAACCTGTGGGTATAGCTTTGCCACCCTCGCCCCTGGAAGTGCCAGGAACCAGTCCTGCTACCCAGTTTGCCAGCAGCACTGCAGCCTTGCTGGCTGCTGACACTCAACCCAGTGTCCTGCAGCCCTCCCACTCACCAATCTCGCTGATGAAGGCTTGCACAATGTCCTTGCTGCTGTCGCTGGGCTGGGCTGGGCTGAGGAGTGGCTGGTGCCTCCATGGCCGAACAGTGGGTGCCTTGGTGGGAAGGCTGCTCTCTCGACCTGCTTTTGGTGGTGGTGCCACAGCCTGGGAGGTGGATTTTTGGCCAGGCAACTCCTGTCCAGCAGCTGCCTTGGGCTCCAACAAGGCTTTCTCCACTGCTTCCTTCCCTGGCCCTACAGCCTTCTCCATGGCATGGGTGCCAGGGGACTCTCCAACAAGGGCAGGAGACACCTCTGCTGGGCAGCAGATGGCAGCTGGGGGGTCCTTTGAGAGCTGGTTGGGAGTTGCAGCTTGGGGCTCCTCCAGAGGCTGTGTGGGGACAGCCTGGGGGATTGGCACTGCAGGAGGGACCCTGCTGGGCTGGGCAGTGGCAGCTGAGGGGGCAGGCAGGGGCTGGGCTGGGCTGGGAGCCAGAGGGGCCTTGGGGAGAGAGCTCTCTCCTGCCAGCCGTGCCTGCCTCCTGGGGCCTGACACCTTGCCAGTTGCTGGCCTGGCCGGGCCACCTGCAGCCCCCACCTCGCTGGTCAGGGCAGCAGGCGACTGGGCAGGGAAGGCTGGTGGCTCTGGACAGCTGAGCACAGGAGTGGCAGGAGGCTGCCCATGCAGAAGGGCTGTGCCAGGGTGGCTGCCAGCTGGGAAGACGGTGGTGGCCTGCACTGCTGCTCCGGGGTCCCTGTAGGCAAGGGAAGGCACCGGAGGCGGCATGGGGATTCCTGGCCAGTAGGATGGTGGTGCCCACCCAACTGGGGCATAGGGGCCACCAGGGCCAAATGGAGGCGGGGGTGGCACAGGTGGAGGGGGCCAGGCCATGGCTGGAGGTGGAATGCCAGGCACCACATGAAAAGTACTGGACGAGCTGGCGCTGGGTGGTGGGGGCAAGCCATGGCAGCCCATGGGCTGCGGGCTGAAGCAAGGCCAGGAAGGCACTGGTGGGTAAAGGGCATAAGCACCGGCAGAGGCTGGCGGCATCCCAGTGGGGGCCACCCCGGCAGCTGGGGGCACATTTGGCGCGACAAAAGGCATTAGTGCTGATGGAGGCGGTGGAGCTGTGGCAGGTGCTGGGGCTGAAGTCAGAGCAGTGGGCGCTTTGCTGGCAGGAGGAGGGACAGCAGCAGGGCTGGTAGGTTTGTCTGGTCTCTTCTGAGCACCGTCTGCCTCAGTGGCGGAGCGCATGGGTGACACTAGGCAGGGGATCTCTGCCAGCTCTGTCGGGGGCTCAGGGACACTGGGCCACTTGTTGGCCACTCGCTTCTTGCCTTCCTGGCTGCCACCCGTGCTGGGCTGACGGTGCAGCATGCGGATGCGGTACTCACGCAGGCTCAGGGCCTTGGGTTTGGCCTCCTTAGGCAGGCCCTCACTTGGCTCTGCCACTGGCAGAGTCTGGGCAGGTTCCAGCCCAACATCTTGCTCTGGGAGCTGAGAGGCAGCCTCCAAGACCCCACTGCTCTGTTCAGCAGATGGCTGCACATCTCCCTGGCCCCCAGCCTGATCTGTCAGGCTGGGACAGGCAGCTGCTGGCTGCCCCTCCACACTTGGTGCAGTCTTCTCCAGGGGCACCAGAGTCTTGTTCTTCTCCAGGGGCACCAGAGTCTTGTTCTTCTCCAGGGGCACCAGAGTCTTGCTCTTCTCCAGGGGCACCAGAGTCTTGCTCTTCTCCAGGGGCACCAGAGTCTTGCTCTTCTCCAGGGGCACATTCACGGTTTCTGGCGCTGGCTCCTTCTGCACCTCCTGCTTCACTTTCTTGGGTAGGAAGGTCCCTGCTGTGCTCTGAGGCCTGCCCCGGGGCTGCAGTGCCCGCTCAGCATGCAGCTCCATCTGCCCCTCTTTCCGGGCTCGTTCCAGCTGCTGTGCCAGGAAGTCTGAGACCTGAACAGAGGGACACTCTGCCCGCTGCCGGCTGATGGCTGGCTGTACATGGGACTGTCCAGAGCCAGTGGAACGGAGCCGGTGGGCTACACAGTCCCTGCCAGGTCTGGCCTGCTTGCTTTGGTCCTCCTCTGCTTTCTTTTTCCGACTCTTCCTTGCTCTCTCACGGCCCCGTCCCTTCTCAGAGCATTCACGTTTTCCACCTGCTGGAGCCTCTGTGCTGTGGCAAGTGCTGCTGTTGGGACCTAAGACTGCAGGTGCCGCTGTCTCCAGTGGGGAGGTGGCCTCTGGGATAGTGCATGAAGGCTCCTTCTCAGGCAGTTTTTCCTTCTCCTCCCCGTCCACTCCATTTTCCTGGGCTGGAGCTCCTGGCAGCTCCCCTCGATTTTCTGGTATTGACTCTCTGGTACTCTCCTCTACCCCCAGGAGCTGGGGCTCCAGGTGAGGGGAGCTGGGAGTCAAGGGCTGCAGGACCACAGGGATCTCCACACTCTCTCCGTCTCCAGGCACAATCTCCAGCAAGACAGGACTGCTCAGAAGTTCCTTGGCCACAGGCTCAGTGTCAGGGTCCAGGCACACAGTGAAGGTAGGCAGGCAGTAGGGGTGCATAGACTTCACCAGCTCACTCAGGGATACGTCGCCTGTGTTGATGATGCAGGGGTCTTCGTGCTCCTCCAGCACTGCCCCAGCCTCACTCACACAGAAATCCACAGCCTCCATGCTGCTGTCTAGCTCCAGGCTCAAGGCAGCCTCCTCCTCTTCTTCCTCCCCATCACTGCGCTGTGGCAGGGGCTGCTCTCGGGCTCGGTGCCAGCCCACCTTCCGCTCCACTCTCGGGGTGCTGCAGACTTGCTTCTTTGGCAGCATTGGGTCCTCGAGGCCATGAGCAGCATGGTCCCAGGCCACGTCTGTGTCAGTCTGGGAAGGGGGACCACAGCAAACATCAGTTCCTGGGCTTTTAGCAGCACTCCCCCAGGACAGCCAACTGAGTCTGCTGCAACTCTACAGCAAAGCCCCATGGCAGACAAAAAGCTGGGACACATTTGACCTGCCCAGTAAAACACAAGAGAGCTGGAAATCTGATGCTCCTGTGGGAGCATCCCCAGTCCCTGGTACCCACCACCCGAGGCAGACCCTGCTACCACTGCCACTGGTGCCTTGCAGAAGCATCATTTCTGGGAAAGGATGCCTGTGCCAGGAAGGAAGGCTGGGACTGAGGGCTGCAGCAGAGACAGTTATCCCAGCAACACCCCAACACTGCTGCTTCAGCTTCCCCTGCTCAGCTGCTCACCTTCCCAACCACAGAGTTGTTGAGAGGCCTGAGAGCCTTAGGCTGTTCCAGGGTAGGGCTCTCACACTCCAGCAACGGGCGGGATAAGGTGAGAAACTTCTGAAACTGGAAAGACGGACAGAAGATGAGACGGTGGCAGGTCTATGTTACTGGAGGGGACAGGCCACCCCCAGCTCCACAGTGCCCATGCACTTCACCCCACAAAGCCCAAGAGCAAACAGCCCTATTTCACTCACACTGCACGCAGCTCCCATGGAGGCTCCCAAAGCCTCTGGCACATCTCTGGCTCTATATAAACACCCAAGGCGAAGGCATGGCCCTCCAGAGCACTTCTCTCATGTTGGAACCATCATGAGAGTATGTCTCAGGGTACCGGGGACCAGGGTCCTACTACTTCAGGGCACCCTTATAACAGGACCTAGCAGAGCCCTGCCTGAACATCTTCCCATGGGCTCTGGGGTCAGGCAGCATCTGCCTTCCAACTTACCGAGGGATTCTCCCGCTCACGAGGTGAGGTCAGCAGCTCTGCATCCATGATGGTGTCAAAGGGGGACAGGGTCTCATCATCTGTGCTGTCCAGGATCTCTGTGATAGCAGTCAGCAGAGACAGCTCGTTCTGTGCATCCAGGCAGGCTTTACTCTGCTGCAAGGGTAGGGATGGTCTCAGAGGGTGATGTGATACAGCCATAAGACCCGGGTATGGAGAACACTGCCACCACCCCCACCCACGCCACAGCCACGACCAGCCCAGCCGCCACATCCCACATCTGTGTGTGAGCTCCCACCTCGCTCAGAGAAAGATCCTCAATGATGGAGATCACAGAGGAGTCAAGATAGTTCTGCATTGTTCCCAGGATCTCTTCAGCTTCTAAGATGGTTTCTGCATCCAATGATGTTAAGTTCAGGTCATCCTCCTCGAGGGAAAAGCACTGTTGAGGAGCATGGGGAGCCAGGTAAACACTTTGCACAGACCCACTCTGAGCACTGATTTCCCTCGGCACACGTGGGCTCTCAACAGCCTGTGCTCCAAACAGTGGCAGGGCACCCTCAGCATCCTGAACATGCAGGGGAAGCAGGTGGGACACAGCTGCAGGTCAGAAGGTGGCACAGGGCACCTTCCCCCTTGCTTTCAGGAGAGTCCACTGCATGAAACCCTGTGCTGCTTTTAGCACAAGACCCTTCCAATTACCCAGGATGCCTCCACACCAAACATTTCTGCCTGATTCACTCTGCAGCTGCATGACTGGGAAAGATGAATGGATAAAACACCAGGCTCTACCCAACATCACACACTAGTTGTGCATGACAGGGAGGGGAAAAGCTAGCTCCCGCCACCTCGTGGACTGTCACGTGCTCCTCCAATTTCTGCTGTTGGCACTTCAGATAAGCCCAAAACCATTATGAAATTCATAAAAGTGCAGGAGTCAGCAAGAGGGGCGCAGCCAGCTGCCACTGCCGGAGCCCTACCCCAATACCTCTGCTGCAGGCTACAAGAAGACATGGTCTGTGCTTGCAACCCAGTACCAAAAACCAGTTTGTTACTCTTCCTCCTTCAAATTCCCAACCTCACATCCTTTCCATTCCCCCAGCCACCTCCAGGGATGCTTGGGTAATTCTGAGAAACTTCAAAAAATGATTTCCACTGCATTCCAGGGCCATGCTGCAGGACAGCCAGGAAAAGCCAGATGCTGGGCAAGGGTAGGAGCTGCAGGCCACAGTTGAGTAGAGCCATAGGACATACAGAGCAGAGCAGCAGCACAGGCGTGTCACCGGCAGCAGACAGGATGCGAATTCCTGTTTGTAGATGGGCTTAGGCAGAGAGATAATAGAGGCTAGAAAGATAAGGGCACCAAGGACAGAGTCCTGGGAGAGTACACCTCCCTCCCAAAGATAGCCGGGAGCAGGCTTTGACCCATCTTCCTGGCCTTAGAGCAGCACCAGCACAGTAAGAATACAGCTGAACCTTGCAGGATGCACAACTGATGCAGTTCACCTGTGTTTCATGTAGGTACTTTAGCTTGCATGACTCTGTGCCCATGCAGAACAAAATGTACCTTGTCCCTAGAGAGAAGCTGCTAATACTTTGAAATCCTCTTCTAGCAAGCAGTAAACTGCACCACAGAGACAGCAGGCATTTCACAAAATAGGTGTTTCTAAAATACGACAACAGCAAAGCCACACACCCAAACCTCTGGGCCCTGGGGCTCTTCAGAGACTTGCTCCGATAAGACAAAGCAGGCACCACTGCCCACAGCACACCCAGGAGCCCTGTGCAATCCCAGAGCACAGGCACCCCAACACCAGGCTGGGAATCAAAGCCAGGACACCCACAGCAATGCCCTGAAGCTACCCATCCCAAATTCCTCTAGACTGGTCTTTAGAGCATGACAGCTCTAAAGACCAGGAATCTGCAGCGGTTTGGGGCTCAGCAGGCAGCTTGCCAGCCCAGCCTCTCCCAGGGCCGTCTGCCTGGAAGTGGAGCCTACCAGTGACACCAGGACACCACTCCACTCCACTATATAGATCAAGCTATGGAGCTGTTTCAGAGTAGTTTTCCTGCTCAGCATCTCCAGTCTCCTCCCTCGCCGCTGTTGGCTGCTGGTCAGAGCGCGGCGAAGAGCCTGCTGGCAGCCTTCTAGGCGCAGCCTGGCTGCCATTCCCGGCCAATCCTCACGCAGATACTGGGAGGACATCCAGGCTCACACGCCCAGCCGCGGCGTGCAACCCTGAGTCAGCGGTGACCGGCAGACAGAGGCACCCGGGCCACCGAAGGAGCCAGCAGGATGGAGCATCAGCAGCCCAGGGATGCGGGGACCATCTGACCTCTGCCTGTAGATGGCAAAGTGATCCAGAGGACACCCCGGGGCTGCACAGCCCTGCCCATCGGGCCACAGGGCTGGCTCTCCCCAAAGAAAGCATGTAATAAGAGGTTTCCAGCTGTGATCAGCGCTGGACATTAGGAGGGAGGGAAGTAAAACCTCCCACTCAAATGGCCTCTTCCTGTGGCTCCTGCCCGCAGCCCGAGCAGGAGGAAGGCAAGGAGGGCAGGCAATCTCCCATGCCTTCCTCGACTCCCTTGACTCAGCGCCTTGCAACAAGGAGTCCCACAGCTGTGAGTCACCGGCCTGGGCTGTGTTCCCCCAGGACTCCCTTTGATCCACCTGGGGACGGGCACCTCCTACAGCCCTCATCACTTGAGCATCGCTTGTGCTTGTGCGTCGGGGCGGGGGTACGAACCAGCTCAGCCTGCTCCAGTGTCCCGTCCATGTCGGCTCTCCTCCCTGCCAGAGACCCCTGTCACTCCTAGCCCGGAGGGGAAGAAGGAACCCCCTATGCCTCCTTCATACCTCCCTGTGTTTGCTTTACAGCAGCGCTGCAGGGAAGAGGGTCACGGGAATGTTCAAAGGACAGGCTTCGGCTCTGGCCACGCTGTGCCCAAGCAGCCAGCACTGCCGAGGAGAAGGGTGGATGCCCACAGCCCCAGAGTGGGATTTGGGCACGCGGGGTACTGGGACTGGAGCTCACTGCTTGCAATGGACACAGTCTAAGCGTGGCCATTACATCTTCCGGCACCCACCGGGCGCAGGGTACACTGCACTCACACCTCTGGTCCCCAGAAGGGACAACGGAGGCCCCCGCAGGCCGCTGGTGACACGTGTGCCCGGCGTGCTGCGGCTACGCCCCGAGCACAGGGCGGCCATGGTCCCTGCCTGGCTGCCAAGGCTGCTCTTACAGCGCCGGAGCTACCGGCAAGGGCGCGGGGTGAGCCCGGGAAGCCGCGGGGCTCCGCCCGGCCAGCGCGGCACAGCCAGAGGATGCTCCGTGGATTCCTCTGCTGCTTTCGGAAAACATCAGGCGGGAACACACCTCTCTTCCCCCACATGCAGCCCACTCTGCTCGCGTCGGGGAGGGGCGAGACGGGGCTGGCGGCCCCCAGCCCAGGGTCGGGAAGAGGGGAGGCGGGGGGTTGTCTCCGCAGCCCCTCCGCCACGCAGGAGCACCCTGGGGGAGACGGAAGCCTAGGGGTTCCCTACAAAAATCCCGACAAACGCACAACACAGGTACCCCCACGTCCCCTCCTGAGGTGCTGCAACCCCGCGCTCCCAGTCCAGACAGCAGCGCACTCGCACCCAGCCCAGCCCCGGCAAGGGCCCACCGGCGCCGGCGACAACGGCAGCGCCGCGCCCCACACCTGCCCCGGCGCGGGAGCCTCTTGCTACGGGATAAAGCCCTGCTTCCCGTGGATAAGCCGTCGGTACGGGCTCGGGGAACCTCGCTCTCGGCCCGGGCCACGTTATACACGCAGAGCTCCTACCACCGAAACCAGCGGGTGTCGGTGTCCCAAACCGCGCCAGCCCGAGCTCCTCGCGGCCGCAGGTGGCAGAGAGCGGCGCCGGGATGGAGGGACCGCAGGGGAATGGCGCGAGTGGCATCCCCCACTCCCCCATTACCCAAGGTTGTAGTGTCACCTCCCGCAGGGGACACCAAGCCACCCGTCCCGCCGGGTCTCGTGGCCGTGGTGCGGCCCCCTCAGCACCATGATCTCCCCGCACGGGCACCCCATCCCGGCGGGAGAGCTCCGAGCACCCCACTCCTCCATCCATAGAAAGGGCGCCCCACTCCGGGGCCAGCGCAGGCGCCACCGGCCCGCGCTGCGCCCACTGCCCGCCGCCGGTGC
>VWYP01021592.1:63945-74071 GCA_013400435.1 Pycnonotus jocosus
CCGCGGCCCGGGCAGCGCGCAGCGACCCCCGGCCGGGCCAGGCATGTGAAGATGTCAGTGGGCTGTGCATGCCCTGGTGAGTGGCGCGGCGGCGGGGCGGGGGCGGCCCCTGGGGCTGGGGTCCCCGCGGCATCGGGGCTGGGTGGGGAGCTGGGGGCCACTTACGGGGTGGGGGCCCCAGTGATGTCGGGGTCTGGCTGTGGTACTGGGGTCCCATGGCGTTGATGTTGGGGTCCTGCTGTGGGGCTGGATCTCCTAAGAATGGGCTCCGGGGTCCGGCTGTGGGGCTGGGGTCCCCACTGGATTAATGTTGCTGTCCTGCTTTGGGGCTGGCATCTCCAGCTACAGGACTGGGGTCTCTATGGCATTGTTGCTTGGTGTCTCCATGGTGTTGGGGTCTCCATGGCATTGGTGTTTGGTGTCTCTATGGCACTAGTGTTGGGGTCTCCATGGCACTGGTGCTTGGTCTCTCCGTGGCGTTTATGCTGGGGTCTCTAAGGTAGTGGTGCTGGAGTCCAGCTATGGGGATGGGTTCTTCATGGCATTGGTGCTGGGATCTGGCTGTGGGGCTGAGGTCTTCACGGCATTGATGAAGATGGCAGGGGTCTCCATGACATTGGTGCTGGCATCTGGCATTGGTGCTGGGGTCTCCGTGGTATTGGTGCTGGGGTTTGGTTATGGAGCTGGGTTCCTGGAGCATGGCTGCTGGGAGCTGACTACAACACAGGGCACTTTTCAGTGTAGTTGCTGAGGTTTGGCCGTAGTGCTGGTGCTAAGCTATGGGTGTCAGCAAGGTATGGGGACTAGAGTCCTAGTCACTGTGGTGTGGCTATCAGGTCCAGCCATGGGGATGGGGTCCCCATGTTGTGGGCTGTTGGAATCCAGCTGAAGGGCTGGAGTCCCTAGAGCATGGACGCTCAGGTCTGACTATGGGATTGGAACCCTATGGCATGTGTCCTGGGGTCTGGCTGTGAGGCTGGAACCCTGTGGCATGGGTGCTGGAATATCGTTGTGAGGCTAGGACTCTGGCATGGGTGTTGGGGTTCCTATGGCACGGATGCTGGGATCTGTTGGACTAAGAGATCTGAGACCCAAGAGCACATGGATGCTGGTACCAGCCTGGAACTGAGACCCCACAGGCAGAGTGCTGCAGGGGCTTGGGCAGGCATTCAGGTAGCACTGTGAAGAGTGACCCCAAAGTGCCCCTGTGGCCAGGGCAATAGGTCTGTGGGATGCCACAGCTCCCTGTGTGGGTATGAGGCACAGCGTCCCTGCAGAGGTTTGGAAATGCTGCTGGTGGACGGGGATGTTGTATGCCCCCCCACCATGGCCATTGTGGGGTGTCTGCTGGAGAGCTTCTTCCTAGTTCTGGAGCCTGCAGGCTAGCAAGGCTGCAGGACTACATAGGAGGTGTGATGAGTTGGTGAGATCTCAGCACCTGGGAGGGTGCTGCCGCAGGGATACTCATCTGCACACCTGGGCTTGGGGGCAGTTTTGGGGCAGCTGGCCTGGCTGCATCGCCTGCTGCTGTGTGCAGAACATTCCTGTGCCAGGAACAAGGCAGGGCTGGGGTCTCAGAGGGCTGCTGGAACCTTGTCCAGCACCAGGTCCCCATGGCGCTGGCCAGCAGATGGGGAGCCAAGTTTGGGGTGCCCTGGGGAGGGATTCTGCCATTTCCCTGGGCATCTGGCACATGGGGTCCTTCTGTGGGGGACAGCAGGGGTGCTCCTCAGCTCAGCTCCCGTGGCAGCATCCCTGTGGTCCCGAGAGAGCCTCTTGCCAGGCCAGAACCCCATGCTGGGGGGCTGCTGGAGGCAGCACACGGACCCCGTGCCTTCCCCGGAGCCGCCTCTGCCGAGGGGTTTGCAGCTGAATGGTCGGGGTGGGGAAGGGGTGCCCCTGCGCGGCGGCCCCCCGCCCCTGCGCTGCCTGCGCCTCGCCACCGTGTTTCTATGAAGGCAGGCGGCCCCTTCCCCCATCCTCCTCCTCCATCTCCCACTGGAAGCTGCCAGAGCGCTGCTTCCTCAAGCAGAAAGTCACGTGAACCTCCCTGCGAGCCAGGCCGAGCAACCACAGCACCCGCCCCGCAGGCACCCCGCACCGGGGGCACGGCACCCCTCCCGACACCCCCAGCCTTGGCGGGGGTCCCGCCTCGGCCGGGCCCAGGCCTAGTGACGGCCAACGGTGGGGCCCCGTCGTATTCCCCAGGAGCTGGCCCCACGCCACTGGGAATGTCATCGGCATGTTGGTGGGCGCAGAAAGGAGGGTCCTCCCTCGGTGCGGTGTTGGGGAGCCGTGGGGTCACCCCTCACCTGGGAGTATCTCTGTGGATAGCTTCACGTGTTGTGTCCCCTCCAAGCCGCCTCTCCCGCCGCCCCAGGGCAGGGAGGACACGAGGCTGCCGTGCAATGTTCGTGTGCCCCCCGCCTCTTCCCCCGCTCCCCCGCCGGGGCTGGGTGGCACATCCAGAGCCTGCGCCCCCCTCCCCCTTCCCCTCCCCGGACTGTTTATCGGAATATAGAAAAAACAAGCTCTGCCGCTGGCCTCCCGCCAGCCAGAAACATTTAATGAGCCGCTCTGCCCAGGCTGCTCTTCAGGGCTGCATTAACTTGGAGGAGTTTCCTGCTTGGGAGCTGCTGCCGGGGGGGGCGTTTGGCTGCCCCCCTTCCAAGTTGTGCCCTCCCAGGGGGATGATGTACTCCTTGACATCCCTGGGGGTGCATCCTGCTCCGCTGCAGCTTCTCTCGCACCGCTCCAAAAATGTTTTCCTGCTCCTTTCTTCCACTCTGCAAGAGCTTTGGAGCAGGGAGGCTGCTCAGCTGGGAACCTGATGCACTCTTGTGCCTGAAGATGGTGGGGAGCTACTGGGGCCATGGAGGGCTGAGGGGGGGCTTTGCCCCCGATCTCAGGTGTGGAGAGGTGAGCAGCAGGAGCGTAATAGGCTCAAGAGTGGAGGTGGCAGAGGCTGGGGCAGCAGCTGTCTGGTGGTGGTGCCGGTGGTGCTGTGCCCAGGGCTGCTTGGAGCAGGGCCGGCAGACAGGTTTTGGCATCCAGACCCCAGCGGGGCCCTGACCCCTGGGGGCACCTCTCACTCTCCCAGCATGCTCTGCACTTTCTTTCTTAATTGTTTTTATTATTATCATTATTTTTCCCCCTGTAGTGATGGTGTCAGTGCAGAGGGGGAGGAGGGGAGCAAACCGGAGTGGAGCTGTTCTCCCTCCCTGCAGGGCTGGCTCCAGCTTCATGGCAAGGAAGCAACTTTCCCAAGGTCAGCACCTTCCCCGGGACACCTTGCAGAGAACCAGCCTGTGCACTCCTCTGGCAGGAGGGAGAGCTTCCCAAGCCACATGCTTCCAGTCTGGGGATGGACACGTCCAGCCAGGGCACGGCCCATTGCCGTATCCCTCCCTTCTGCCGAGCTGGCGCCGTGCATCCCCCACTGTCACGAGGCCGAGCTGTGCCACATGCCTTCTGCGACAGATGCGCTGGGAAAGGGATGGCAGCGAGCGGGCTGAGAGCCGCGGCGGGGGGGCCAGGCAGCCCTGACCTGTGTGGACTCTGGCTCCCAAACATCTCCAGGGGTGCCTGGCACCTTGGGGTGCCCCTGGGCCTGTTGGGGAGGAGAGGAACAGTAGGGGTCCCGAGGCCTCATGGTGCATATCAGTGTGCTCTAGTCCAGGCTTTCTTCACGTTACCAGTGATGTTTGGGTGAAAGGTGTTACTTGTCCTGACCCCCTCAGCGGCGAAGAGCCTGACCCTAGATACTGTGTGTGCTGCGTTGCCTGCCCACTTCGGGCACACTGTGGCAGAGTCAGGATGGGATGTCTGGTGCTGAGAGTGGGGGTTCCTCAGGGGTCCTGTTTGCTGGTGTGAGGTACCATCACAGCACTCCTTGGGGCCAGTGTGAGCTCACCCAGGATTTGCCTGGAGAATCCCAGGTGGATTAGTGCCACACCAGTGCCAGGGGGTTCAGCACTGTGTATTTGCACTGGGCCCCAGGTTTATTCCAGGAATGTTGTTACCTGCTCAACACAAACTGCTGTGAAAGCTGCTCCCTGGGGAGTGAGGGGATGCCCCTGGGGGATGGGACCTTCAGGGCAGGGAGGTACCCTTGTGACCCTGGGGGTCCTGTGGCCAGGAATGCACTGGCCAGGTGGCTGTGTGCCCCCAGGCAGGGCAGGAGCCCAAGCAGCTCAAGTGTCCCCTGCCCATCCCTTTTTGTCAGATCACTCGATTTCATGCCACTCTCTCCTCCCCCACTGTGCTCTGGGATTCTCCCGTCATATCCATGTTGCTAGAACACAGGAGGCATGGGTCTGCGTGCTGTGCCGGGAGCACGCTGGGACACTTGGGAGCGTGGTGCCCATGCACAACTGTCGGTGTGTCCTGGTGCAGCAGCTGCACTGTCAGCCAGAGCCCCCAGCTCTGTGCAGGATGACACTGGGCCCCGGGGCTGCCGTTGTGCATGGTGTGGGTGCACCCCTGGGCCTGGGGAGCCGTGGGTGTGGGGACACTCGCGGGTGGTGGGGTGCAGGCAGGATGGGGCTGGGTGACCGTTATCAGCTGCCCGCAGGCTGCAGCTGTGGTTTCCTGCCGGTGCCGGGGGGAGGGTGCTGGGGAGCAGGCAGGGCTGCCAGGGGCTGCTGGGCCCCACCTGGAGCAAGGATAGTGGCAGCAGTCTGCCCCTCTCCCAGGGTCTCTGCTGGGCAGGGTTGGGATGACTGCAGCAAGGGATGGTGCTGGCAGGTTTTTGGGAGGTTCACTGCTGTGTGCTCATGGGGGTGTTGGAGAGTGGGCTGCGTACCAGTGTTGGATGTCCTTTTTGAGCAGAGGTGCTGGTAGGGCTCAGGAGTCTCCAAAGCTGTCAGACTAACCTCCCAGTGCAGCTCACCCCCTTCTCTCCTGGGCAGGTCATGGATGGGGATGAACGTTAAACCCGAGGCGTAATCTCCGCTGTGGCAGGCGCTGGCCCCTGTCCAGCCCTGACCCGCCCTGCCCACAGGGCGACTGATAACACCCTGCCCGCACCCCTCTGCTGCTGCTTCCTTTGGGGGACCCTGTGGGATGTAGCTCCTGCCTCCCTTTTGCAGGGTCTATCTCTGCCCTGGCTTTGTTGAACCCACAGTCAGGTAGCAGAGGTTACCCTGAACTTAGGTGACAGTGCCTGTGCTCTAGGATGGCCCCACGGTGAGAGGGTGGCAGGCAGGGGATGGGAGGGCCCCTGCTTTCTGCGGCAGCAGCAGCCTCAGGCCCTCTGCTACACACCAAGGGATAGGTGTTGTGTATGCAGCCAATATTCTGCTATACAGCCAAGGTGGCTGGACATAGTGCTTGCAGCCCAAACCAGGCTGGGACATTGGTGATGTTGGGATGCTGGACCATTCTGCAGCAGCCAGTTCACCAACCTCTGCTCTGCTATGTGCATTCTTCTCCAACCAGGGTCTTGTGCAGCCTGGAGGGTCTCCCTTCCAGGGCAGGGGTTGCCCCTGCCTGCTGTGAGTAGCTGTAGGGCAGTGGGTGCCAGCTTTTGCCCACATCAGCTCCTGCCTCCCCACTGGCAGCCCATGGCAGCTTGTGGCGTTGCAAGCACGCAACTCTGCTGGGCATGGGGCAGGTCCAGGCACCCCGACCTGCCTGCTCCAACAGGCCCGGGGTGAGCCCAGGGCAGCTGTGGGCAGGGGCAGGCAGGAGCACGGCAGCGGGCTCTCTCTCCCTGCCAGGGATGGCAACGCAGAGCTGCTGGAGGAGCCTGATGTGGTGCAGCGTTGCATGGAGTGGGGAGTAGGGGTGCTGCCTGGATGTTGGGAGTGCCAGGCTGCCAAAAGTCCTTGCAGAGGAGCATTTCCCTGCTGAGACTGGGGAGATGTTAATATGCTCCTCCCAGCTTGGTCCCCCTGCCAAATCCTTTGGGCAGCCACGGCATGCCGAGTCGCCGTGCCTGCTGCCAGCGCGTGCGCAGCAGGAGGCTTGAACGCTGGCAGGGTTCCCCCCAGAACCCCAGGCTGCCCCCGAGTGGAGTAGATAGGGCTCCATGTCAGTCCCTACAAGAACTGGACCTGGAGCTGGCATCACCATCCCAGCGTGGCTGTGTCCCTGCTTGGCCTAGCTGGTGGGGAGGAGGCAGCCGCTAACAGGAAGGACACACATGTTAGCAACGAAAACACGACAGTGAGAGGAAGCAGAAGCAATGCATTATTGATGGAGCTATTTGATGCTGCTATATTCGGAGAGCTGCTCCAGAGTGTTCAGCAGCACCGTGTGGGGGGGTGGCAGAGTCTGGGCTCAGCTGGTGAAGGGTTACCTGCTTCGAGTCAACCATGTACAGCCATGGCCCTGTAAGATGTCCTTTATCTTCTCCCAGGGGAGCTTCCAGCGTGGGAGGGCACAGTGACATGTGGGTACCAGAACGGATGGCAGCCTTAGTGGGTGAGGGTTTGGTGGGTGGCAGCTCCTG
This sequence comes from Pycnonotus jocosus, assembly GCA_013400435.1. NCBI lineage: Eukaryota > Metazoa > Chordata > Aves > Passeriformes > Pycnonotidae > Pycnonotus > Pycnonotus jocosus. The sequence continues at coordinate 70,400 of VWYP01021592.1, forward strand.
GCTGTATAAATCTGTTATGGATGCCAAGGGTCCTCTGTGGCTTGGGAGATGAGTGGAGAGAATGGAGGGGGACCAGGATGCTCTCCCACCAGGGCTGAGTTCTTGGAGTTGCAGGCCTGAGTGTTGAGGATTCTGCTTTGGCTTCTCTTTGAAGCAAAACGCCTGTCCCTTGGAGGGTAGATGGTCTTCTTGGGGGACAGAGGGCAGTCGCAGGATGCTGGGGCTGTGCAGCCGTGCTGCATGTCGCCCCCTCCCTGCTGTGGGTTCCCAGGCCAGGAAAGGGGCTGTAAAGTGAACCATTCTTGTAACATGAGAGAATCCACCTGGGGGCTCTGGAGGAGCCTTAAAACCCTGCAGCTCTGGCAGGCTGGCCCTGGGCTTCTGTAGGGGAGCTGGGGCTCACTGCTGTGGGTGGCCATGCTGGGGCTGAGCTCCTGCAGGATGTGCATTGTGATGTCTCAGGGACAGCACGGAACACTTTGGGGCATTTCTCTGGTGCTGGTGCCACGGGGAAACCCCCTACCAGCACATGCCAAAGCTTGCTTGTGGACTACACTTTCCCCTTGGAGCCTGTGGGCAGCCCAGTGGTGATGAGGCTGACCCACCACACCAGAACAAGGCGTGGTGTGAGGTTGGACACCCTGTATGAACCTCATGCACTCTGGGGTTCTGCACCCCACTGTAACCTTTCTCCACATCCTCTTGTTTTGGAGGGGATGGGCACCAGTGCACGCGCTTGGTTGCTGCTTATCCACTGCTCGCATACTCGGATTGATTTCTCTGTCCCATGCAGGATGCTCAAGATGGGCACTATAACTTCCCATCCTGCTCTGGCAGCTTTTCCCCAGCGTGTTGGCTTTATTTCTGCCTCTGGGTGTCTAGAAGCAGTTCTGGTTTTGAAGGGTTAATCCCAGGAGCCCCCAGGATCTGCTGCCTGCCTGGCATGACTCACCATGTAGTTTCCAGCCTCCCCCAAACCTCCTCTGGAGAGATGGAGCTGTGGCTTCTCCAGCCAAAAACGGGGGCCCCTCCTGCCCCAGAACTCCCTTTTTATCTGGTCATGCATAGCTTTAGCGGGGAGAGAAGCCCCTCCTTGAGAAACAGGGAAACAAAGCATATTTCTGTTTGAAGGATGGTAGGATTTGAGGGGTTGGCCCTTGTGTTCTGGAAAGCGGAGTGCTCCAGGATGCGTGCTGTGCTGCACTGCTGCAGGCTGCATCTGCGTGCAGTGTGATGGTGCCCAGCTCTGGCTACTATTTGGACAAGTCCATGGAGTTTGGAGGTGCCAGGCCAGTCTGTCTCCCGGTGCAGGCTGTGCTGTTTGCAGAGCTAGCAGATTTTTATTATTATTTTTTATGTAAGCGCGTGTCCGCGTCCCTGCTCTACGCCTGCTCTTGCCAGGGCCCCGGCTGGGTGTCAGTGTGAGCATGCCCTTCCTCCTACCCTGCTCACCTGGGATCCCTCTCACACACTCTGCGTGGCCACAGGGATCAGAGAGACCTGGGCATCCCCTGGCTACCACGGTCCCCACAGGGCTCTTCCCATCCTTTTGCCTGGGATGTATCCCTGTGCTCACTCCTGCTCCCGAGCTGCTGCCAGCTCCCTGGGCTGAGACCTGTCCTGGGTGTTGGATCAAGGCTGGACTTTGGGGAGACCAGGCAGGCATGGGGCCCTTGCTAGGGGGAGAGTGGAGGCTGTGATCTGGGGGATGCGATGCCCTACCACAAAAACTGGGTGGCCCTCTGCTCCCCTCACAGTGTGGGCATGAGCACATTGTGAGGAAGGGGCTCCTCCGCACCGTTCCTGCCACACACGCTCCCCAGCTGCATCCCAGCCCTTCTGCTCTCCATCCAGCATCTATTTAATTATTAACTCGGCTATAACCATAAACAGCTGGGGCTGCTGCAGCCACGTGGACCAGTCCAGCACTGTCGTCAGAGCTGAGCAGGGACACGTGAGTAGTCCCGGAGGGCTGCTGAGCCCTGGGATACATTGCTCCAGGCATGTTTGCTGTGGATGCACTTGGCCAGGCCGTGGGGCCTGGGAATGAATGGGGATTGCTCTGTGATCCCCTGGCCATGGCACTGGTGCCAGGAATCTCTGATATGGGGACAAAATGCCCCTTTTTTCACTGTTTCACAGTATTTTGCGGTAGTAGTATGGTGTTGAGTGTTGGTGGGTGGTTGTGCCTCGTGCAACTTTGTGCCTTGGAGTGGGAATGGACTGTGTTAAATGGCCTGTCTTAGCCAGGAGGGCTTTTCTATACTGTAGCTGTCACCAGCATTTCAGCCAGCACTTTTTTTGACCTAATGACAGTGGGGATCAGCATGCTGCAGCCCCATCTCACCGAGTGCCACAAGATTTGGGCTGGCAGGGGGATAGGCAGTGAAGGGGCAGCATGCTGGAGCACTCACAGCATCCCTGTGCCCAGTCATCAAGGCACTGACGATGTGGGTACCTCCAGCTGCATGTGAGAGAGAGAGAGAGTGAGTTTTTCTCTCTGTAAATCTGGGGTTTACAAAGAGTTTTGGTCTGTTTAGCCATATGTCTGTGGAAAATGATATGACAAGGTAGCCTGCCAGAGGAAGGGGAAATCATGATGGTATGATGTGGAGCAGGACAGGGTTGGAGCCTCACTCAGCCGATGTGAAGTGTGGGGGACAGGAGTGAGGGGGATGCTGCCTGTCTCTCTTCAGTGCTGGTCCCAGACAGCAGCATGGTTGGGGAGCAGGGATCTGTCCCCAATCTTCAGGTGCAGGGCTTTGGGGGTGCACAAGGACAGAGGGGAGGACACCCCCAAAACCTCATGGATGAGGTTTTGCACCCACCATGTCTGCTCTGTTGGGCGGTGGGGGAGAAGCTAGTGTGCTTGGCAGGACCCAACTGGCTGTACCTGCATTACCCCTAGGCTTGGGGAGGGGATGAGGTGCGGGCTTGGCCCTGCAAGCAGGGGGATGTGGGAGGGTGTGGATGCCCCAGGCATGGGTGCACACCCAGCCGGAGCTGTGCCGGGAGGCGTTTGGGAAGGCGTGCGAGTGCATGCCAGCGTGAACACCAGCCCATGTGTGTGGGGTGAGCTCTACCAGCACACGCGTGTGTGAGTGCTGAGCCCATGGGCTTGCCGACTGGGCTGGCAGCAGAGGTCTGTGCCAGTCTGACTTGCCAGGGCAGGAGCAGAGGCTGCAAGGGGCAGATGTGGGGCAGAAGGGGAATGAGGAAAATGGAATTTCTTTTTTTATAATGGAAATTTTCATAATGGAATTTTTTGTAAAATCTCTGAACTGGAAGAGATTGCAGTATGAAGGAAAGGAAACCCTGGGGGTATGATGGCAATTGCAAACTGGAGCATTTTATTTTTCATCCCCCCCTCCCAAACAAACCGGTTGTGTTTTTCTTCTCTCGTCCGAAACTGGGGGAAAGGGAAACAAGTTTCAAAAAGAAAAAAAAAAAAATCCTGAAAAAACTTCAGACACCCCTAAACAAAGCTGGGGAAAAGGTCTATTTTTATTCAAACTTTCGCAGTAGGGAAAGAATCCTTGCCCCGGTTGGTGCCGAGCTCCTCAGCGGGACGCGGCTCCCGCATCCCCATCCCGGGGAGTGCCTGTACCGGCGCCGGGCGGGGAAGAACGGCTCTCCGGGGACCCCTTTTCGGTCGTCCCCCCTGGCCCGTGG
>VWYP01021592.1:74292-107840 GCA_013400435.1 Pycnonotus jocosus
AGACCCCTGCCCGCCCTCTGCTCCCCCGGCCCGGCCCTTCCTGTCCCCAGCTCCCCTCTCCCCTCCTCGGCTCCTCTTTCCATCCTTACCCAGTTCTCCTGTCCCTCATCCCTCCCCAGCTGCTCAGTGCATCCTTGGCCCCTCAGCTCGTTCCCTCCCCTCCAGCTCCCATGTCTGTCCTCCCCTTCCCTGCCTGTGGTGTTCCTCCCCTCCCCTGGCTCCCCATTTTTCCACCACGTATTGGCTTTTGGATCAGCACCCCCAGCCTTGTGGGATGCTGCCAGCACTCCCCATGCCCTGCTGTGCCCTGCTCCATCCCAGCCCACAGCTCCCTTTGTTCTTCTCCGGGTTCCTTTCCCTGCTGAAGCCCCTTGACAGCTGCCCCACACCCTCCTGGTCCCCCTGCATGCACTGTCACGGGATTTACGGGGCCAATGCCCGGCTCTGGGGGCCGCTCACCCGCTGCACCTCACTGCTTGTTGCAACTTCATCCTTGCTCACAGCTCATAGGGTCCCGCCAGCCTCCCATGGGTGCCTCAAAGGGAATAAAAGGTCCAAGGGGTGCAAACATATGAGGGCCACACATCTTCTCTCAGAAGCTGCCTTGCTGGGTGTCCAGCCTCAGGGGGCCATGGGCACAGGGGGCTCATCCTCTCAGGCAGACAAAGCACTAGCTTGACCTGGGGCAGCCAGAAGTGGGGACCAAGCTGAGGGTGAGCACAGCATTCTCAGCAGTGGGGAAGACTCAGCAGCTCCAGTTTAGGAGTCAGCATGCATGCCAGAGCTGTGGAGGGGTATCTTAGCTGGGCAGGTGTTTTCCTGGAGCCCCTTTAGCAGAGCCTGCTGTGGTAGGCTGCCCTGATCTTGGGTGGCTGGCCTAGTAGTCCCTGCCAGCCTCTTGCTCAGGATGGGTGATAAGCACTACTGGGGCTCCCTTGGCTTGGGCAGCCCCCAGTCCCATCACTGCAGCCTTAGCTGGCAGAAGCCAGGCACCATGTCAGGAACCTGCTGAGCAACCGCCATCCCTAGCCAAAGCCAGAGCCGCAGCAGGAGCCAAAACCAGAGGTGTCAGCCACTCCCAGGGTGAGATGTGAGCAAAGGGTTCCAAGGCTGTGGGGTCTAACAGGGAGTCACCTTCTGGGGGCACACGGCATGCACTTACCCCACACTGCAAACCGTCACCTGCTTTCTTCTCACCAGGAGGGTGAGCCTGCTTGAGGCTGGGCCAGGCAGGTGTGAGGGCAAACACCCCATCCCAGGGTCTTCCCAGTTGTTCTCCACATGCTCTCGATAGCACCTTGCCTGAGCAGTTTTGCAGCAACTCCAGTGATGGTCAGGTATCAGCTCTTACTGCTTCTGTTGCAAGTATGGGTAAATATCAGTGTCCTTGTTCCTTTAAAGCCTTAACTTTTGGAGTGTTCTCATTGTGGGGGAGTTAGGGTTTTCACTGAAGTAGAACTGAATGTGGTCTTTCCACTCCTGATGCTGTAGAAATCCCAGGTTTGTGATCTGGGCACCCCTTAAAGACTGATTAGTGTGCTGAGCAGCATGACACTTAAGTTGTGTTGCTTCAAAGAGGAAAACTTATGATCCAAGGGGGACAGGCTGGTGCTGGAAGGTTTGGTGACACAAAGGTTTTGCTGTCATTTGGTGGCTTTTCCCCTTACCAGGAGCAGGTCACAAGCCATGTAAAATAGGAAAAGGCAGTGAAAAGCCACAGAAGTTCAGTTGAAGCAAAGGTGCCCCAGGCTGGGGACCTGGAGCTCTTTCAGCTTCTTTTCAGAGAGCAGTGAAAGCTGACAACCCTGAGCTTGCCTGGCCCCTCAGGATGCTGGAGCAGAGGATGATATGGACCAGTCTGGCCCCAGGATTCCTTCCCTGTTCCATGGCTGCTGGCAGGGTGGCACCAGAGCTTGCACCAGAGTGGTCTCTCTCAGCGTGCCCTCTTTCATGTGCTTGCAGCTGTTCACTGGTGTGAGCTTGACATCTGCATTAACAATATGAACCCAAAGTCCTGTGTGGTGGCAGAGCAGGATAGCATTTCACCTGGCCCTCTCCCTTGGAAACCTCCTGTCCTCTGAGTGATCTGGGACAGAGTGCTCCTGCTGTTGTTTGTTCCGTGTGTGTTTGTGGGTTGTGATGCTTGCCGCAGTGAGGTTTGCTGCCCCGTGGGTTGCTGTTGTTTCAGGTGGAGCTGTAACCAGGGATGCTGGGGTAAGAGGGTTTCCCTGGGGCTGGATTCCTCGTGCCTTTAGGAGCAGCAGGCAGGTGTGCTTGACCATACGCTGTCCTTTTGTTTCCTGGGGTTTTGGCCCCATCCTGCACTGGTTTCCCAACGGGCTGACACCAGTGGCAGCATGTGCTGCCAGTGCAGTGGGGTGAGTCTATCAACCACTGCATTTGCTCTGTATCCAGTGCTGCCGGCAGCCTGCCTTGTCTCTCCTTCAGCCTGCTCCCATGTTGCCTCTTAACCAAGTGCTGAGAAGAGAGTTGTTCTTCGTGAGCAGGAGGGCAGAAGCTTGCCCTGGCAGCTGGAAGAAGCAATGGAGGTGCTTTGTAAGCTGCACTGAGTAGGTTCCCTCCATGCTCGCACTGTCCCTCCTCTCCGTGGGCATCTGTGACTGGTCCAGACCTTGTGGCAGGCGCTGCAGGCCAGCGTCATGGTTTGCCCCCCGGGCGCATGCTGCCCCAGCGAGGCCAGCTGGATCCTCGCGGCGGGAGTTATCCAGCTTTTTTCCCCCCTCTGGAGCGGGGGTCTGGCCGGCTGCCAGGGCTGCGGGGCTCCTCCTAGGAGGCGGCATGGAGCAAGGCGGCCGGTCTCCGGAGACTACGCGTCCCAGCGTGCAGCTCTCGGCGCCGTTGGCAGCGAGGGGGAGCGGAGCGTTGCATCCCGGGATCGCAAATCTCCATGCGCCACGTGGGGGCTGACAGCCTCCTGCGCTCCGAGGCGGCAGCTCTGGGGGTCCTGCCGGCCTGGGGGATCGCTGAGGATCACCCTCGCTCACTGTAAGGACAGGCCTCAGCTTCTTGCTGCCACTTCCCTGCGCTGTGGCTCTCAGCTCCAGCTGTCCCAGGCAGATCTTGTCCCTGTGGAGGGCTGTCCTGAGCAACAACTCCACAATATCATGCAGAGCTGTGTAGTTTTGTTCCACCATGTGTGTGGCAGAAAAGCAGCTGTGAGCAGGGATGTTGGCTTCGTGTTCTGCAGGGCCATCAACATGGTTAGCTATAACTGAATTTTTCTGTGTTGCTGCAGAGCCTAGAAAACCTTTGATGATGAAAATCCTAGTTTGTCAGGAGGCTTTTATTCTAGGTATGCTGACAGGGGTTTTTTTCCAGCCCCATGGTTCCCACATGACATTGTTCACTTATTTGCCGGTGCTGCGCCATTGCATGCTGCAGGAGGGATGTGAGCCTGGTTGCTGCAGGGTGGCAGGGCCCCAGGGTAAAGGGGTCTGGGAGAGAGGGAAAGTGTCTGAAAATGTGAAAGGTGCATTCCTGGGGCTGAAACTGACAGCATTTGATTATGGATCATCTTTGAGACAGTGAACTGAAAGGAGTAATTAGGGACAGTGGGATATTTCCCTGAGAGTTGCAGGAAATGACTGGCTCATGGTAAGTTGATAGTAGTGGAGCTGAAACTGGGTTATCTGTGGGATTGCATCTGGGGCTTGCAGCCTTGGACGTGATTCAATTTTCTGGCTGTTTTGCAATTGGCAGGGTGTGCTTTTCTCCCTTATTCCCTCCTGGAGAATTCCCCGTCTACATGTCTGAATCATCTGAGGAACAAAATGAGAAAGAGGAGACTCCTGCTGTCCCTAGGTACTGCAGGGCTGTGCAGTTCCCTGGGGGCCTAGCCAAATGTCCAGCTCTAGAGGATGCCTTCGTGGGAGACCCTGGACCCTGGCAGAGCTGGGGCTGTGGGACTACGCTGAGCCCTGACCTGCAAATCCACATTCAGGCCGGGTTCTCCTCACCTGATGCTTTCAGATTGCACTGCTTTGCAGCCTACATCAAGATTGTCACTTTGTAATAATTAGCCGCAGGTAATTATCTGCTTCTCTGGCTGTCCCCCTAAATTTGTGACCCGATCTGCAGAGAAGAGCACCCTGGGGTTCAGATGCTTTGTGTGCTGGTCTGGGGGACTTTTGTACTAATATTGCAGGATATAACCTGGGGCTGGGACACCATGCACAGCCACGTGGTGTGGTGTGGGCAGGGAGGCAGCTTGGAAAAAGTGAGAGAGTAATCCCTGCATGCAGCAGGCGGTGATGCGGGTTTTGCCTTTGGACAGGTCAGGGCCAGGCAGTGTCCTGGCTGGGGTCAGCCTCTGGATGCTGCTGAGTCCGTGGCACATGGTCTCCTCCAAAAGTGGTGTCTCCTCTTCCCTGGAGAGCCCAGCCTCCTGGAAGCTTCAGCTTCATCAGTTTTGCATTTTTAAAGCAAGTGGGGTTTTTGCGAGTTGATATTGTCACTGATAATGTCTCAGGCCATATCTTGGTGGGTTCCACCTGGGTTCCTGTGGGCTTAACAACAGCATCTGTTGTTGAGAGTTTGCAACTGGCCTCTCTCAATGTCCTCTATTCCAAAGAAAAGGAGAAAGAAGAGGTGAAGGCATGCTTGTGGGGGCAGACCACAGACTGCTCCATGTGCCTCTGCCTGTCCCAGTCACTCTGAATACTTTGTTTGCCTCCCAGCCCTGCCAACTTCTCGGACACCAGGCATATCACTGGGCAAAACCATGTGAATTATTTGAGACACTGCCCTGCACCCAGTCCCAGATAGTACCCTCATGCCAATGGGACTGGCCTGGGAAGATGTGTTTCTTCCCGCTGTCAGGGCTCCCACACCCCATCGAGGCAGCCCTGCGAAACAATGCCGCTATTTACACTTTAAAGCCTCGTTAGACAGCCAGGAAGCAGGCATGGAGCATGCCGGGAAGCACCGGCTGCCTTTAGCCAAGGCTGGCCTCTCTTCTTCCCGGGCTGCTGGGAGGAGCAGGACGCTCCCCGGCTGAGCTGTAACCCTGCGGCCCCTTGCAAGCCCCACTTCTTAATTTTTTTTCATCATTTATATTTTTCACCTCTGCCTTGCTGGTGAGCTTTGCTGCTTGCACAGAGAGCGTGCTGGCTGCCCAGACAGGGATGCCTCCTGTCTGGTAGAGGGGCACCGATTCCTGCCAGCGGCCACAGGTGTAGGAAGAACATGAGGTTGATGTTGCTTTGCCTTTGTCCTCAGCAGTTCTTTGCTCTTTGATGGGGAACTGAAGTTATGGGAGTTCAGGCAGGGGGTTTTCTCCCTGCTTTCCACATCCGCTGCCCAGGCAGGCAGCTCCACGGCGCTGGTCTCTGCTCACAGTACCCTGCTATATCCTGGCTGTGATGGCTCTGTGAGATGTCCACTATACTTTTGGTGCCTTGAGAAATCTGATGTTCCACAGCTCTGTGAGCTTGTCCAGGATGTGAATCATTCCTGCTCCAACAAACCCACTGGACAGTGCACTGGATGAGCTTTCCCTGTAGGGCTGATAGTTCGTGAGCAGGGACAGCAGAGGAGAAGGCATGTGGAGGGTTGGGCAGTGCTGGACTGTACTTGAGTTATGGGCAGAGAACCTGCCTTCTGTTCCCTGGGTGGCCACCCACCTCGAGCTGTTAACTTGCCCACACTTCTGTGGCTGGTCTGTGGACCTGGCCTCTGCCAAGGATGCTGAGCTGTGAGATCCCTTCATGGGGTTCCCTTCTCCTGCACCTCCATGCTGAAGAGGAGCTGTGGAGCCGCCCACCTGGCCACGAGCACTGTGCTGTTTGCCCAGACCTGCCTGGGCTGGTAGCTCACCAGCTGCAGTGTCAGCCTGTTTTTTTCCCTTGCAGAATGTTTTGTGTCACTGGGCCGGCACCTGTGAGCAGCCACAGGAAGCATCTCCTGTTACCTTGTGTTCCACAGGGGCACTGCGTGCTCAGCCACCAGGCGGTATCTCTGTTTGCACCAAGCCTTGCTGGTTCACCAAGCCTGCCCAGATCCCGTGCTCAAAGCAGGAGGCAGAGCAGGGCCACGCGGAAACACCAGCTAGGGCCAGGCTCTGGGCTTGGCTTGGGAAGGGCCACATCCTGCAGGTCTGTGTCACTGCACCTGGCTGGACAGGGCTTGCAGGCAGCTGGGCAGTGTGAAGGAGAGAGGTGATGATGGAGGGACCAGACCAGGCAGCATGACCAGTGTGTGAGTAAAAGTTAGTGTTTCTGCTGCTGTAAAGTAATTGTGTTAATTCATGTATTAATTCATGTGTAGTATATCTACAGTGAATGTAGAATTTGGACAGCTTGTATCAAATCCTAAGGCTGTTGTTAGTGTTATTTCAAGCCACTGAATCCAGTGACATATTTTATGCTACATTAAAAATAATACGTGGTCAGGATGCTAGTCTTGCTGAGGTCACATAACAGGCTCCTCTCCACTCCTCTAGATCCTGACATAGGTCACTCAGTAGAGCTCTAAAAGCAGAGCGTGTCCATATTAACCTGCTGGGAAAGGCCCAGGATGGAAATGGAGGCTTGGGTAGAAGTGATGACCTGGCTTATCTGCTGTCCTACCTCCAGCAGCAGGGAGCTAGGGAGGAGCATGAGAAGCACAATGGATGGAGAGTGGTGTGTGTCCCTGGTCTCACTACCCCAGACCTTCCTGCACCCTGAAAAACAAGATGGTGACTGAGGACAGCAAGAAGCCATGGGAATTTAGTTTTCCCATGTCTCATCAGTGAATAAAAACAAAGAATTGAAGGATGAGACCTGCTGGGTCTGATTTTTTCCTGCCCATCAGGACATGATGACCAAAAACAAGCAGTGCTCCAGCCACTACTGTCTCTGCCTAATGAATTGGTTTGTTTTCAACAGTAGTTTTGGAGTTTTGAGAAGTTTCCTATGCAGTGAACATGCTTCAGTGTCATGTTGTATAACAACAGAATAGAGGAAATAGAAATGCTGTGTCTCTAGTACAGTTTGGGCTGAATTATTATGTCTGTTAGGCACAAGTTGATGTGGATAAAGCAGAAAACAAAAACTCCTCTGCAGCAGCAACTGACCATCACTGAGCTCCCTATTAATTGTTTTATCTATGAGAACATTCAGTAAGAGCAAGGGGCTGACATTGTTAGCAGCCATATGAGAAATTGTGCCATGTCCCACTTATCTTCAATGCAGGCAGGCAGGAGTGGGAACAGTGAGCCACGGCTGAGTGGCTGGGCTGGCTCCAGCCCCACAGGACTGGTAATCCTGGTGGGTGCTGGAGAGAGGCTGGGTTCAGCTGCTGTGGGGAAATGGGGTGAAAAGGCCCCAAGAAAGTCAAGAAGTAAAACACATATTTCCCCTGTTGCAAGTGGGATTTAATGCTCGGGATATGACCCCCTATATTTGTGACCAGCCCTTGCTCAGCAGTGTGTGCAGTCCCTGTGACTGCTGACTTGGGGTCCCACATGGCTCTGCAGGGGTGAAGGTGATGCCTTGGTTATTCACCCTTGTTGGCTAATGAGTTCTTTGTTGAAACAGGCTGGATATCTTGAGTCCCTGTGCTAGTGGCACTGCTTTCCTTGACTCTGGTGCTTTTTGCCGTCCTCCTGTATCCATCATGGTCGAGCTGCTGCTCCGATCCTGTCCCTGCACCCTTCTTGCACAGGCTGGTCGTGGAGTGGAGCCAGAGGGGCAGTGGTGCGTCTGGCGCCTCTGGGACGCTTCCCTCCGCTGCTGGGTTTGCTTTCTGCAGTACCGGGTGGCAATCCTGGCAGTTCGTGGGCGTCGGGAAGTGCCCGTCCCAGGGCTGCGTGCGTGCGGGCGGCCGATGGGGATCCCGCCTTGGCCCCGGCTGCAGCGGTAGCCCGGCATGTTCGGCTCCGAGGCCCCTGCCTGCGGCGGGACGGGGGGAGACGTGTCTGTGCGCGGCAGGGCCGGCTGAGCCGGTGGAGCCGGAGCTGCCTGGCAGCTCGCCCACTGCTGCGCCCCATCCAGGTCAGCCCGTCTGCCCGCCCGCCTGCCGGGAGGGAGAGAGGAGCGGGAGCCGCGTGCCTCAGCAGCGTCCTGGCGCAGCGTGCCGGGTCCTGCCAGCCGCGGGGCGTGCCGGGGCTCCCGCGGGGCTCGGGAGCGCTGCTGGCAGCCACTGCTCCCGGGAACCTGCCCTTGTGCTGGGAGCGGGCTGGTGAGTGTGGGAGCCCCTGGCTGCCCCGAGGGAGCCTGAATGGGGCTGGCTCTGCCCGGCGTACCTCATGTCTTCTGTTGGCAGGTCTGGGGGCCCCAGGTTGCTTTTAGGATGCTGGTTTTGGACATCGTGTGTTCTGTTGCAGACCCCATTACACCCCGTGCCCCTCTATAGGCTCCTTATCCTTTGCCCTGGACAGTGAGGCTCAGGGGTGGTTTGATCACAGCTGGGGGCTGTTGTGTCGGATCTCTCTGTCCGCCTGGATCCGGGTGGCCACTGGCCTGCCTGAGCGGCAGATGGTGGCTGCCTGGGGACCCGCCATCCATCCCTCCGGGCGATTATTCACCCGTCACCATGACGATAGAAAGGTCAGCGAAAAGATCTTGTGTGATTCCTGGGTCGGTCAGTGGGATTAGGAGCAGTTCGGGAGGGAGGGCTAGGGCCCAGCCAGCCCCTCTCCAGGCTCACCAGCTGGACTGTCCCCCTCGGGCACATCCCTAGAGCCCAGCCAGCTGAAAACTGACAAACTTTGGGTACCAGTGAGAAACCCTTGGGATGGGGTTGGGCCGCTCTGGCTGCTGATCCTGAGAGCTCAGCCCTGACCCTGTGAGTTCCATCTTGCACAGGGGAGGCCTGGAGCTGTGTGTGGGATGAAGGGAGTAGGCTGACATCAGGGGGAAGCAGAGGAGGGATAGGGCTGTTCTGATGGAGGCTTGACTGGTCTTGCATCCTTCTTCCTTCTCCTCCTCCTCTTCCTCCTCCTCCTCATCCTCCTCCTCCTCCTTGCAGCAGCAGCAGGGTGTCTCTCCTCGCAGAGTGCCCCCGACTGACCTGTGTCCCCTCCCCTCTCTCTCTCCAGGCTGTTCCTCTAAGTCGTTCAAGCTGTACTCGCCAAAGGAGCCCCCGAACGGCAACGCCTTCCCCCCGTTCCACCCAGGCACCATGCTGGATCGAGATGTGGGGTGAGCTGGGGCCCAGGGAGGGATCTGCAATGTCGAGGACATTCTGTAGTTTGCACTCCAGGGTCTCTGTGTTATGCTTCCCAGCAGCAAACAGAGACTGCAGTGCATGGAGTTCAGTTAGCACAAGAGCAAAGAGGGAATTGGAGCATGCACAGGTGATAGTGGGTTGAGAATGAGTGATATTCGGAATGAAGGAAGCCTCCAGGTCCTGAGCTCTGTCAGGCCAAGCCCCTGGGATGACAGGGAGCCCTCCCAGCTCCTGCCAAAACAGCCCCTTCTTCAACATTGTTCTGCCTGGCACCAGTTGCTGCTGCAGAGGAGCTGGGTATGTCCCCAGGGAGCAGTTGGCTAGGTCCCAGGGGTGGAGCAACCAATGATGTGGGATTAGAGCCCAGTTTTAGGCTACAGGTCGCCCCATGGAGCTGTCAGATATTGGCAGCCAGAGTACAGTCTGCACTGTGGGGAGAGTCTCACCTCCAGTGAGCCTGACTGCCTGCTGTAGCCAGGGAAGGAGGAGCTGTGGTGAGCAGGGAGATCCCTGCTAGCAGTAACTTGCCTGATTTCTTTCCACTCCTAGACCTACTCCTATGTACCCACCGACATACCTGGAGCCCGGAATTGGGTAAGCATGGGGGGCTGGTGTGGACCCTGCTCAGGAGGGTGTTCGTGCCTGTGGTGGGGGTGCCTCTGCAGGGCCAGCATGTTGGCTGGCTGTGGCTTGTGGGAGGATTGCTCAGACTCTGCCAGCCCTGGAGGGGCTGTATGTGTTCCCTCTGTGGGCTCAGGAGCCCTCCACACCCTGTGGCTGCCTTCCCCTCTGATGGCTTGCTGTGCTCTCTGCAGGAGGCACACGCCGTATGGGAACCAGACTGACTACAGGATATTTGAGCTCAACAAGCGGCTGCAGAACTGGACAGAGGTAGGCAGCTGGGAGAGTGAGGGTTGGCCAGGGCAGTATTTTGGCAGTGGGGGCCCCCACCACCTTCTCCCACATGTGGCTGTGAGACAGGGCTTACCACCCCCATCTCTGAGCATTCAGCTTGGAGCACAGTCCTCCATGGCTGCTGTGCCTGGCAGCCAGTATCTATCTCTCCTCCTCATAACTTAGCATCTCTCTGCCATCCCCAGGAATGTGACAATCTGTGGTGGGATGCCTTCACCACAGAGTTCTTTGAGGATGACGCCATGTTAACAATCACTTTCTGCTTGGAGGATGGACCAAAGAGATACAGTGAGTACCAGCTTGAGCCTTCCTTTCTAAGGGCATTGCCCTTCAGCAGGAGACAGTTGTGTGCTCAGGGGGATGTGGGTAGGGTCAGAGCTCAGCAGTTTCCAACCAGAAGATGTGGGAGAACTCTCTCCATGTACATTCCAAGGAACATCTCGATGAGCCAGGTTTGCTGACCTTATTTTCCTCCTTCTCCTGCTGCAGCGATTGGCCGGACTCTGATTCCCCGTTACTTCCGCAGCATCTTTGAAGGGGGAGCCACAGAGCTCTACTACGTGCTCAAGCACCCCAAGGAGTCCTTTCACAACAACTTTGTCTCACTGGACTGTGACCAGTGCACCATGGTCACCCAGCACGGCAAGCCCATGTTCACCCAGGTACTGCCTGTGCCCGCAGCTTCTGCTGGCCCTCCTGCCTTGGTTCGTTGTGCCCTCTTGGTGGCTACAGTCCCACAAGGCTGTGCATTTTGGGCTCCTGGGTATGGCTTCTGCTGAGACTCCCAAGAGGCAGAGGCAAGCCACTATAAGAATGTTCCAGCAGTGGGTTCCCTGGGGATCTGTGCTAGGGGAAGCTGGGGCAGCCTGTGCCTGACCCTGTGCCTGACCCTGTGCCCTGCCTGCCTAGGTGTGTGTGGAGGGGCGGCTCTACCTGGAGTTCATGTTTGATGACATGATGAGGATAAAGACGTGGCATTTCAGCATCCGCCAGCATCGAGAACTTATTCCTCGCAGCATCCTTGCCATGCATGTGAGTACAGCTCCAGGAGGTCCCCTGGGCATGAATGACACAGGGCTGCTGAACTCCTCAGGCTGCTGTGCAGGTTGGGGACCCTCAACCCAGTCCCGCATCACAGGCCAGGGCATGGGAGGGTTGTTCCCAGCCTAGATGCACCTGAACCTTCTGTCCCTCTTACTCCTAGGCACAGGATCCCCAGATGCTGGACCAGTTATCCAAGAACATCACACGCTGTGGGCTCTCAAACTCCACACTCAACTACCTCCGAGTAAGTGTGCGAGAAGAAGAGTTTGCAGCTCTGCCATGTCTTGTGCTCTCAATTACCTGATACCTGGCTGCCCTGGGGTGTGGGTAGGCTGCAAGGCCAGCCTTGCAAAAGGGATCTTGCAGAGGGGCTGTAGAGAGCTGTGGAGTGGTGGGTCTGCTGAATTCCACAAGCTCACGGTGTGGTTTGGGTCATTGCAGCACAGACACCTGCCTGTAGAGGTGTTAGGGTTATGGGGGTCTCTATTTTGCCTGGGCTCAGAGCATTGCAATCTAACCCAGAGTTTGTCTGCTCTCTGCAGCTCTGTGTAATCCTAGAACCAATGCAGGAGCTCATGTCACGGCACAAGACGTACAGCCTCAGTCCCCGGGACTGCCTCAAGACTTGCCTCTTCCAAAAGTGGCAGCGGATGGTCGCTCCACCCGGTGAGTCTCACGCTGCCTGCTGTGCTGCCTGAGGATCTCTGGCACTGCCTGCTCAGGTCCTGCCCTCGGTGCAGGCTTCTCTGAGCCCCAGAGCTCTTCTTTGCCTTGTTTCATGAGGCTAGGGGTGATGAACCAGGCATTTGGCTTCTTTCTGTGCTGGTCTCCATTCCCAGTGGGGAAGAGCAGGGCTGCAGGCAGCCAGTGCTCCATGCTTGGGGGATGCCAGCTACGTGTGGAAAGCAAAGCAGGGATGGAAATGTTCCTGCCCCCTCACTTGTCCTCTGGTCTGGGAGGTGAAGAGGGTGGTGATACAGCCTGGAGGGGGAATGTGGTCTTTGAAGAAGTAGGGTTTGCATAAAAGGGCCTGGGGGGCACCAGCTTTCTCTTATTGGGACTGACCATGTATGTATCCATCCTCCACCAGCCGAGCCAGCGCGGCAGCAGCCCAGCAAGCGCCGGAAAAGGAAGATGTCAGGGGGCAGCACCATGAGCTCCGGTGGAGGAAACACCAACAACAGCAACAGCAAGAAGAAGAGCCCAGCCAGCACCTTTGCCCTGTCCAGTCAGGTACCTGTAAGCATCCCGTTTCCATTCTCTCTTCCTCCTCTGGGGTGGAGGGGAGGGTTCTCTGCCCCTGCCCTTGGGAGCTGCTAGGGGGAGACCCCCAGGGACTGCCTATCTGAGCCACCTCAATTCTTCCCATATGATGGGGAAAAGAAGGAAGGGGTGTCCCAGTTGCCTTCCTTGAGTCCCTTTGCTGTCCTGCAAGGGAGTGAGGATGCGTTTGCCCCACTCAGCACCCAAGCTTGGGTTCTGCAGTGGAGATGAGGAAGTGGCCCTACAGCTGGAGAAAGGGGTTGTGCTGATGAGAGGGGGGTTTAGCGGCCCAGGCTCCCCCCACCTCGATTATGTTTCGGGACCGTCTCCCCTTTCAGGATGTGATGGTGGTAGGCGAGCCCACGCTGATGGGGGGGGAGTTTGGGGACGAGGACGAGCGGCTCATCACCCGGCTGGAGAACACGCAGTTTGACGCCGCCAATGGCATCGACGATGAGGACAGCTTCAACAACTCGCCGGCGCTGGGGGCCAACAGCCCCTGGAACAGCAAACCGCCCTCCAGCCAGGAGAGCAAGTCAGAGAACCCCACGTCGCAGGCGTCGCAGTAACGGCCCCCCCGCCGCCCCGTGGACTCAGTCCCAACCAATCTACCTGTACATTTGCAACGGAGAGTGACTGGGAAGCGGCGAGGTACCGGGGGCGGATCAGCGCCACGTGGATGATGGGGTGCACGGCCTGGGGTGCCCGCCAGGCAGGCAGCCCCCAGCCGGCACCCCCGCCGCCTCCCCGCACCCCCGCACCTGCCTCCCTGACGGACCCCAGGGCAGGGGTGGGTTTCCGAGGCCGTAGCTTCATTATTTCCACTTCGCTCTTCTTTTCTGCTTCTTGCCCAGAGAGCTTCTCATCCCTGTCCCAATGTGCCCAACCCCTCCCTGCCGAGTGAGGGGGCATTAGTGGGGAGGTGTTGGCAGTGGTTGACCTTACCAGATGGCATGTGTTGGGGTCTGCCACGGCACAGAGACCCTCCTCTTCCCTGGGCCCTGTGGCTGGTGCTTGCTGAGCAACCACTTGCAGGGGGATTGCACATCCCTAGTCCAACATGGGGCTGGTTGGGAGGGGCAGTGATGGAAAGCCTTCCCTGTGCCTCGGGCTCTGCCATGGAGCTTCCTCTGGCCAGGGTCAGATCCTGCAGTGCTGGGATGGTGTTGAGGATAGGGCCCTGTTGCATTTTCCCACTCTCCTGCACCTTTCCCTTCCCCTCGCTCCCCAGAGCGAGAGCGCAGCACAGCCATGGGGGGACTCTTGTATATAGGAAGTTGCGTGGTGGGGGGCTGGGGGGGCACGGAGGACCTGCGGCTCTGCTGGAGCAGCCGGTGCCCTTGTTCCCTGCCTGCAGCCCCTGTGTTTCCCTCCACCCTGCGTGACTCTGCCTGGGGCCCCTTTGCAACCCCTGGCTCCTGGTACCTCCTACTTCTGTCTTTTTTTAAGAAAAAAAATAATATTATTAAATTGTAAGTTTAAAAAAAAAAGAAAAAAAATGGGAAAATACCCCCTCAGCCCCCTTGCCCATTCCCCCCTCCTGCCCTGATCCCTTTCACCCTGTCCTGACTTTTGTACAGGCTTCTTCTCTTGGAAGTCTCATTTTATATCCCGTTCGGAGAGCTTCAAACCAAGGAGAGACTTTGCAGACTTCCTTTCTAATCCCTCCAGAGGCTGGGGGGGGCCAGTCCCCTGCCTCCCTTCTCAATGTAAATCTTGTGTGCTGTTTTCCCCGCTCCCCCCCTCGGGTTCGTGTACCTCGTGCTTGTACATTTCCGCGCTGTAGACAGTGTGTACGATACTGTTCTTTCAATGTGTTATCACTAGAGCAGGTGCCTCCATTGATGTTAGGGGAAATGATGAGAAAAATAATAATTTTTGGGGTGGTTTTTTTTGGTTTAAAAAAAAAGAAAAAGAGAAAAAAAAATATTCCCTTCCAAGGCTTTTTCCGAGGAGAAGATGGGAGGTGCCAGGGGAGGGTGTTTGTGCTCACTAACCAGTTCACCCCAGCAGCCTTGGAGTGGGGTTTTGGGGGAAGATGGGAGTCCGGGCTGCCCACGGGAACCCCCTGGCATGCCCCGTGGTGGGGTTGCAGCAAGTGCAGCTGTGGGGGGGGCTGCCCTAGTGGGGGTGTAAGTGTGTGTAAGTGTGTGTGCGCGAGAGGTTTGTGTGTCTGTCTGCGTGCGTAAGGGAGCCTGGGGCAGGCAGAGCAGCCCTGAATTTTGAGGCGTGAGGGTTGCACTCCATTCTCTCTGTCAGACAACCCCCCAGTTCCCTGGCAGGGATCCCACAGTCCGTGTCCCACTGCCCCGTGGGGTTTGGGGCTGGCAGGTGTCACTGAGGGCCTGCCTGTGCCCGAGGTCTCTGGCTGCTGCAGGGGTGCTACCAGTACCCCATGCCTTGCCCCCTTGTGGGTGAGACTGCGGGAGGTTGCTGAGATGGGGTGGGGGGCACTCTGTGTGTCCTCTCCTTCTGCTGTCCCTGTGGTTGAGCAGGGAGACAGAGCCTTGAGTCAGCCCTGCTCTGATCTCAAGCTGAAGATCCCTGGAGAGATGCCTGTGTTGGCTCCTGGGGCCCCTCCATGGGCAGGCTGGAGGTGGAGGGCTCGGCCCCTCAGACCTCCAGGCACAGAGGTCCCCACAGCCCCTTTGCAGGTGGGGGTGGGATCCCAGGGTGGGAGCCCAGTGTGGCAGGGAGGGGGGCTCTGCATCGCAATTAGGGTACGATTTTCCACGCCATGCCACACGGCTGCTGTGGAGGGTGCAGAGCCCTCACTGCCATGGGCACACTGTAATGCCTTTTGTTTCTTCTTTTTTTTCTTTTTTTTTTTTTTTTCTTCCTTCCTCCCCTCCATAGTTTGTGCCATTTATGAGTCATGTATGGTACCAATAAAATGACTTTTCAGTTTTAAGATGTCCTGATCACTTATATCTGAGCATGAGACCAGGCTGACATGGGCAAGGCAGAGGGGGAGTCCCCTCATGTCCCTGATGCCCTGGCAGGGGGTGCGGGCACAGGGCTCACTGTGCTCCCTGGATGATGCTGGCCTGCCTCTCCCTGCTGGTTCCCAGGCAGGCCACAGCTGGCTCCCTGCCATGCTATGGAAAGGAGAAATCCCAGCAAGGGTAAGTACAGGGTTGCTGGGAAATGGCCCAGTCCCCAAGCCAGGGCAAACAAGCAGCTTGAGGCCTTCCCAGATACCAAGGGGATGGGCACGTTCCCTGGGGAGCAATGAGGGCCGTGTAATCCTGCCTGGGAACAGGGCAGGAGCAGCTGAGTAGCATTGAGGTTTCCTGGGGGGAGCAAAGGAGGGACAGGAGACCACTAGAGGGCCACCCTCCATGGGGACTATGCCACTAACCTTCCAGAAGCTGGAGTGCCCTGTGCCAGCATTAGGGATATGAGGGAAAACCATGCTCATAATACAGGGCTGATGCAGAGAGTGAGAGGAGGATGGGCCTATATCTTCAAGAGTTGGGGCAGGGGTTGGCTTTGATATCTGCAGTGCGGGATGCCACCAGGCTATCCTTTCCCCTGACAGGATACAGGTGCTGTGGTAGGAGGTCGTGGCTGGGCAGGTGAGGGCAGGGTGGCCCTGGTGAGCCCATGGTGTGGCACCAGAGCATCAGTACTCTTGTTTCTGACATGCCCTGAGCTCTGGCAGGCTTAGTGGGATGCCCTGGGCGGGAAGGGAGCAATGCCCTGCAGGAGCAGATCCTGCCATCTGTGATGGATCCTGAACATGCACCCAACAACTGCTGGAGGGCCCCAAGGCAACACTTTGGGGTTGAGGTCTGACCTGGAAAGCCCGATGGTACCTGTGAAGCCCCTAAACCTCCTTCCCCACATCAGCTCCAGTGCTCTGAGAAACTCACTTGTTGCTTTTTTCCCCTCTTTTGTTGGGATGAATCTGTGTCCTCTGCTGCCCTGCCCCAGTGCCAGTGCTGTGCTAGAGGGTCCCACATGACACACTAACACCCAGCAGGGACGAGACCAGGAAGAAAACCTAAAGCAGGGCTGCTCTCCTCCCTGTGCCACCTTCACCTGAGTCACGGAGTGCATGCCTGCTTGTGCCAAGGTGCACAAGTAACTGGGAGGTGGCGATGAGCAAACTGGGGGTGCTGGAGGGGCCAGGGAGCCCACCATGCAAAGCTCACCCAGAGTCCTTTCTGGTCCCTGTCCAAAAGCCCTCGATGTCCCATGCAGGGACACAGGGTAGGGGCCAAGGACCATGCTGGGGCTCCAGCTACTCCAGGGCAGGAGGTGGGGGAGGCAGGGCACAGCTGAGGGCTGGCATAGGGGTGAGGTGGGCAGTGGGGGTGGGCTCCTGGCAAGGCTGCATGGCAGGGTGGGCTGCTGGAGGGACCAGCAGTGGCTCTGGCCCTGCGAGGTGAGTCCTGGTTCTCTTAGACGAGGAGGGAGCATCCCCAGGCAGAGGGCCTGTGGGCGGCAGGCTCTCCCGTGCGGGACAGGGCAGGGGCCGGGGTCTCTGGGGGAGATGGAGGATGTCAGGGTGGGCTGGGGCCAGGAGCAGGGGTGCCCCCCGGGTAGAGGAGGAGTGCCAAGGTGCTGCGGGGNGCTCCGCCTGCCGGGCCGTGAGCCCCGGGGCAGCTGCCCCGCGTCCACAGGGTGCGTCCGCGGCACAACCGGGAGCGACCCGCGGCACCTCCCCGCTCCTGGCCCCGGTTGCGGCTCCCGGAGCTCTGGCGGCGGGCGGGGGATGGAGCCACGAGCGTGGGAAAGCTCTGCGGGGAGTGCGGATGGAGCCGAGCGGGCGCCCAGCCTTAGCGAAAACATGCTGTCTGTGGGCCCCTGAGGCCGTTCCCCGCTTGGGGGGGCCGGGACGCGTGTGAAAAATGCCGGGTTTGCCGCAGTGCTCCATTTCGGAAGGTTTTTAGGTGCTAAACCTGCTTCTGTGGCTACAGCTGGTTTGTGTTGAAACTGTGAACGGCTCAACGCACCCCATCCCGAAAAGATGCAGATGGTGTGGGGCGGAGCGGGCGGGACGCCTGCCCTTGGGATCACCCCGGGCCACCCAGTTCTTGGGTTGGGGCAGGAGGAAACCAGCACGGGCAGGGGAGCTTAGCGGAGGGCGGGGAGAGGGACTCTTCCCGATGCCTGCGTCGGGAGAGGTCGGTGATGACCCTGACCCCGGTATAGATAGGCGGCCTGAGGTGGTGCCAAGAGCTGTAAGGGGCAGGGTGGGGCGGTGGCGGCATCGCCGCCTGCCCCGGCAAACAGCCGGTCAGCAGTCATCGCTGAAACTTAAACAAACCTGGGCGCTGGCACGGTGCAGCCGGACCCTGCCGCAGCTGTGGGTGCAGAGAGGTGTCAGAGGACAGGGTGAGTGCTCCGAATCCGCTTCATCCCCCACAGCCCCTCGGTCGCTCGCGGGCACCTCCTGCCTGGCTTCCCACCCCACTGCTCACAGGACTCCCTATCTTTCCTCGGTGCTCTCCCGCAGCTCTTTCCTTCCGGGCAGGAGCGGGCAGGTGCCTGATTATTTCTCTCTGCATTTCCTGGTCGGAGGCAGGAGGCAGGGCAGGCTGGGTGGTCCCTTGGCCCGGCGACACCGACAGCTCCTGTCGGTGCCCAGGTGTCCACAGGAGCTGCTGCGATGGAGCTGGGGAACATCTGGAATCCCACGTACGGGCCGGGCCTGGAGGCGCCGGGGGGCAGCGCGCCGGGGCTGGTGACAGCGGCACACGGCTTCCTGCGGCTGGTACAGCCCAACCCCCTGCCCATAGGTGGGTGCGTGGCGGCGGGGGCGGGCGGTGGTGCGGGGGGCTGCAGGGGCCCCGTTAAACATGAGCCCTCCTGCAGTGGTGCCTGTCCATGCAGCATTTAAAGACTGGAGTAGTGGGTAAAGACAGATATGGCTGGGGTAATCAGGAGTGGGATCCCAAGGATTGCCGGCTGTGTCCTGCTCATGTCCCATAGCAACTGTAGGGCTATCTTAGCTGGGCCCCAGGACAGGCATTAGTTGGTAGTGCCACCTTGCAGACTCCCTCCAGGTATCTTAATCCTGGGCCCCCAAAATGTGCAGAGCAAATACCACTCTGCCTGCAGGGTCTTTGCCTGTCTTGCAGCCCTCTGTGCTTGCTGGCCACCAAGTGCAGTGTCTCTCAGTGTCAGTGACAGCACTGTGTGCTCTCCCTGTGCACTGCCCTGCTTGCCAGCACTTGTCCTTGTTCCTGTTATTGTGCAGTTCTGTCCAGAAACAGCTGGAGGTTTGCACAGGTGATACCAGGACCCTGCAGCTGCTCAATATTCATGGGGCAAATGCTGCCCACCTGGAGGGGAATGCCACTCTGGCTGCTGCCACTTGTGCTTCCTCCTTCACTGGCTCCAACCCTTGCTCAGCATCAATGTGCTGGCAAAGGTGTGCCTGGCAACGTGGCTTTGTGGACTTGTGTCACACAAACATCAGGTTATATGTGCCCCATGTGCCATCAAGGCTTGTAATGAGGGCATGGGGCACAGGCAGGGAGAGCCCTGGGAGTGAAAAGGGCAGTGGGCCCAGTACTCATTCCTCACTGGCAGTGCTGTTGGGCATCTGTGTTGGGTTGGGCTGCAGGAGAGCAGCTCCAGGGTGGTGTCCCTTATGCCCTCTGTGGTGAGGAACCCCCTTGTTCTGTGGACCCCTGAGAGCCTGGGAGCTGGCAGCACTTTTCCTGGGTGCAAAAATGCTGCATGATGTGATGGCTGGGGAGGGCAGCTGCAAGGGAGAAAAATGCTGTACTCAGAGCTGGTCTGAGCTGCATCCTCGGGCTGGGGAGCAGGGTCTGGGGCCCTCTTAGAGAGCCCCACGGGGCCCAGCACCTGTTCACAGCCCTCTGTGCTTCTTGTCTCTCAGACCTGATTAAATTTGGGCAGTCCCAGAGCGAGTTCAGCCACGAGGACATCCACGAGGTGAGCAGGCAGCTGGCGTGGGGTGCCAGCAGCCCCAGACCACTGTGGACTGGGGGATGCTGGTGGGTGCTGCTCTGAGGCTGAGCCCTGGATGCTGTACAGCAGCAAGGGGACATGTTCTGCTCCCTGGGGGAACCCATTTTGTCTGTTTGGGTCTGAACGGGGTGTGCAGAGCTGAGGAGCCTTCAGGGGCACCAGTGTTACGCTGCCTCTCATTCTTCCTATCCCAGCTGCTGCTCTACGAGCTGGGTTTCCTCATCTGCGCGGCCATTGGAGTCCTCTTCATCATCCTCGTGCCGCTGGTGGGATGCTGCTTCTGCTGCTGCCGCTGCTGCGGGAACTGCGGGGGCCGCATGTACCAGAAGCAGGGCCGGCGGATGGGCTGCCGGCGCCGGGCGCTCTGGGTCTCTGTCCTGCTGCTCTCCGCTTTCCTCCTGTGAGTATGCTGGCCGGGAGGCTCCGGATGGAACCCAGGGGTGGCTGGAAATGCCGGCGCTTGGTGGCCGGGGCAGGAAACTGCCATTGTTCACGAGTAGGTCCCGGCACGGCGAGACAAAGGAGAGGAAGCAGCAGCGGTGGGAAGCTGGCCCCGGGGGGTTGCGCTTTGGCACCGTACAGACCTTTCCCGACAGCTTCCCCACGGCGTACCGGGCTCCCCCGTGCCTCAGTTTCCTGCGTCCCTCCTCTAGTCCCTCAGTGCAGGGCGCCTGCTGGGATGCACTGGAAGCAGGGCTCACTGGTGTGCTCCAGACCCTGCAGGCTGGGGTCTGTGTGGGTGGATTTGGAGGGTACTGGCAGGGAGCATTGTGACTGAGCTTCCCACATGCTTACCCTGCCACCCTTCCCTTGTAGAGCTGGTGGTGTCTGTGCCCTCATCAGCAACGCCCGCTTCTCCCAGGCTGTGAAGAGCACCTTCCCCAATGTGAACAACACTCTGGAAGACATCCACACCTACGTGGCCTCCATCCCCCAGGCACGCATGGTCCCCCTGCCATGTCTTGGGGGCAAGGGACCAGGCGGGAGGAGCAGCCCAAATAGCCCCCTGGGGAAGGGCAACAGAGGGGCTGGCAGCAGAGAAAGGTCCCCACCCTCCCTGACACCAAATCTCTGTCCCTACAGCAAGTTGATTTTATCATCAACAAGAGCGATGTCCCACTGACCTACGCCAACCGCAGCCTCCAGGGTGAGAGTGTGTGACGGGAGGGGCTGGAGAATCCCCAGGGCCCTGTGGCGAGCTGCTCCAGGGTTGGGGGTTCTTGGGCGGGGGGGTGTTGTTTCAGTTTACCTTCTGCCCTGAGGGTGGTTGCTGACCCTGCAGGCCTCTGGGCTGGTTCTTATGGGGATCTCTAAAGGGACTGGGTCTGGAGGCTCTTCCAAGCTCCAGCTTTGCTCAGTTGCTGCTTTTCCCCATTCAGGCTCCTTTCTGGGAAGAGTGAGGCAGGTGGTGGGAGGGTGGAGATATCCCCATTGCCTCCCACCTGGGAGGTGGGTGAGGGAGGGGTGCTGGTGGTGTCAGTGTTTTCACCAGCTTTCCTGCAAGTCCCAGGACCTTGCAGGGATCCTGTCATTGACACCACCTCTCCCATCTCTGCAGACATTGGGCCCATCCTGGGCAGTATGATCACCTCGCACATCAGGAACAGCACAGATGGGGCTCTGGGATCTCTCCAGAGCCTCTTGCAAGGTACTGGCCCCTTCCCTGGAAGGCTGGCAAGGGATTCAGGGGGATGCTGGAACCAAGAGATGGGGTAGGTGCATGCTTGGGTAAAGCTTCCTTGGAAGTGGATCCCTTTGACTTCCCCAATCACACCTTGGGGTAAGTGCCATGACTTTGGGGGGTGCCCCTATGTTGCATTTTTTCATGGGTTCCTGACATTCAGCTGGGTGAGAACAAGTCCCTGCCACACTGACAGGATGAGACCCTAGCTCCCCGCTATCTCCCCAGGGATGGAGACACTGAAGGACACCTTTGGCAACATTGCCACCAGTCGCTCAGACCTCAAGGAGCTGCAGAGCAACTACAGCCAGCGGTTGGTCAGCCTGCAGGACAGGCTCAACCACACCCTGCAGAACTGTGGCCTTCCCTGCAGCCAAGTGTCCCTGGATGGGCTCGCCTTCACCACCAACTTCAGCACGGTGAGGAGGGGCAAGGTGCGGGTGAGGGACCCCAGCAGCCCCAGCCCCCACAGCTCCCTCACCCCAGGCTCTTTCCCACAGATCCCAGGTGTGGAGCAGCAGCTGAAGGCACTGAGTGAGGTCTCTGACTCAAACATAGAGACTGATTTAGAAAAGGTAAGATGTGTCCCCTTCACCCAGGCACAGAGCTGGGTGCTCCCACAACTGCTGGGCCTATGCTGATGGGGAGTGGGTTGGGAAGAGCTCTGTCAGGAGTTCAGTGTGTTTCCTGGAGGGAGGGGTTGGCCAGAGGTCTGCTCACTGTCCCAACCATCCCTGCACAGTGGTAGGGTGGACTGGGTGCTGTGGGGAGCCTGGCTGTCCTCTGCTACTAGGATCTGAGGACAAGGGGATGTGCTGCTCAGCCCTGGATTGCAGGCAGGGATGTGAGTTTCGTACTGTGTTCCCTTGGATGCAGGTTAACACAACGCTGGGCATGACCCCTGACAAGGTGCAAGAGCAGTCCCAGGAAGTGGTGGCAAGTAAGCAGGGCTTTGTGTGCTGTCTTCTCTCTCTTCTAGGGTTCCCTCCTCCCTTCTCAAGCCATTCTTTCCTGGAGGCCTTCCCTGCAGCCCTGGCTGTCCCCAGGTGCCATCATGCCAATGTCATCCTTGTCCACTGACTGCCCCTTTCCTATTCTTTCTGAATCCTCACTGCCCTGCAGGAGCTGGGCAGCAGCTCACAATGTCAGCATGTCCCTGTTCCTTGCAGAGGGCCAGGACCAGCTGGGCCTCATCAGGCAGGAGATCAGAAGCTTGCAGGGACAGTTGCCGCTCCTGGATGTGGAGGAGAAAGTTGGGGCCTTTGTGAATAATGCCATGTTGGTGCTGGAGGAGTACAGGGAGCCGATCATTGCCTGGGATGGGATCAGGTGGGCGAGGGGCTGAGGCCCCAGCTCCATTGTCTGGAGAATTTTAAGGCTCCTTCAGTTGCTGGAGGTGGGGGCTTGCTGGGTAGTGGGGTTGTGAGTGCAGGGTAGTCAGAGCTGTGCCTTGCAGACACACATGCTCCTTCCTTGCTGTGGTGTCTGGGATGTTTTTCCTACCCATGAAGGCAGCCAGTGGGCTGTGGGGTGCTGCTCAGGGTCCCAGATTGTGCTGCCTGACTCCTGCCCTTTGTCTCGCCCCAGGTTGATCGTGTGTGCCCTCCTGTGCTGCACGGTGCTGCTGGTGGTCCTCTGCAACGTTTTTGGGCTGTTGCTGGGGCCACTGGGGCTGAAGGAAGGTGTGCTGCCCACACAGCGCAGCAGCCTCTCCGATGCTGGCGGGAACTTCTTCATGGCGTGAGGCTCAGTTGGCTGCCAAGGACGCGTGTGGGAGCAGTGGGATGGGTGGGCAGGGCTGGCCTGGGAATGCTCGAGCTCCTAAATCATCATATTACTGCAGCTTAACGGCCTGCCCCATGGCGACTCCCCGTGCAGGTGGTAAATTGAAGGTCAAACACGGTGCTGGGGAGAGGCATTGGAGGGGAGCCCGTTTGCCCCGTGACAGTGGGGGCTGGCAGTGTGTGCGCGGGTCCTGCAGCTCTGCGGGGGAGTGCTGGCTTGCAAAGCCGTGGGAAGCTTTTCTGGAATCCAAGCTCCAGGGTAGAGCTCGGTCATGCTCTGGGCTCTGAAGGCAGAACAGAGATGAGCTTGTGGGAAGGGTGGTGTTCCCACAGCTGTGGGGCTGAGGGGTGTGCAGCCCCTGGGCTCTGCTGGGGGCAATGCCAGCATCAGTGTTGGGCCACAGGGCTGTTGGTGCTGATGGCATTTCTGTCCTGGCAGAGGGGTTGGCTTCAGTTTCATCTTCTCCTGGCTCCTCATGCTGCTGGTGATGATCATCTTTGTGCTGGGGGGGAATATTTACGTGTTCTTCTGTGAGTCCTGGCACAACCAGCAGCTCTTCCAGGTAAGCTTGCTGTGGGGAAACAGCCCTATCTGGAGATACTGCTGCCTAAATGCTGGTGGAGCAGAGGCAGCACTAGCCATTTAGGATACTCTTCCGAGGTGTCCTGCCCTGCACTATGTCTAGTTTCTGCATCTCTTGCTTGCTCTTAGCTCCTGGACACCCCTGGCTTGATCCCTAACTTCAATCTCTCAGAGCTGTTGGGCCTGAAGGGTGACACAGCAAACTTCTCAGAGATATACAGGTGGGTCCCAGCCCTGACACTGTGTCTTTGGTGGGGGTAGAGCTACTCAATGTCCTCAAACGCTCTCCAGGAGCAGGGCAGCTTGCCCTACCTTCCCAGGCTGTGGGTAGGCACTGATTGCAGGGAAGGAGCAAGGTGCAACCTACCTGCACAGGTGAGGACATGCTCCTGGGAGGGGTTGGTTCTCACCTGCCTTTTTTTCAACCCCGTGCCCCCATCCTGCAGGCAGTGCCAGCAAAATGCTTCCCTGTGGCAAACTCTGCACTTGAACCAGAGCGTGTCCCTGGATGAGCTCTTGAATATCAGTCAGGTGAGCGTGGGGGTGCCAAAGTCTTGAGGGCAAGGATCCAGACCGAGGGCTGAGGGGACAGTGAGGGGCCAGCACATGTCCCATCAAGGCCCCCTTTGCTCTGGCAGTACACAGGAGACATCTCCACAGCTTTTGAGAAGATGAACATCACCCTAAGCCCCATCTCCCTGCTCAGCCAGAGCCAGAAAGAGCTGCTGCTGAAGGCCAGTCAGGCTGGACAGCCCCCCAACTTCACCCTCACCCTGGAGCAGGTGTGCTGGGTGGCCTGGTCTTGGGATCAGGGAGGGGGTTGCTTGTGGGTTGAGGAGGTCTACTGCTCTCTCCTTTTTGCTGCTGTGGGAGTGAGTCCTCTGCCATCTGTGTAACCTGTTAGGGTAACAAGGCACATCCTCTGCCCAGAAGGCCCTGGCTCCACTCTGCCCCACAAAGAAGGGGTATAGCTCCCCTCATGAACCCCATTCTTCATTCTCATGGCTCTGTTTCTGCCTTTTCCAGTTGGATCAAAATGTGACCCAGGGAAGCCTCCTGGATCTGGCTGGAGAATTGGAGCAGCTGGCAGAAAAAGTGGTGAGAGACCATGACACCCCAGGGCCATAGCCACCCTGTCCCCAAAGCCGCTGGTTGCAGGGTTCCTCTATGCCTGGCTGGGTGTTGAGGGGAAGGAAGCCCTTTACTCTCGCCCAGCTCTTTTCCTCAGCCTGGCCCATCAGCTGGCTGTGGTGAGGCACAAAGCTGGGCACTGCTAACTGCAGCTCTTCCAGGACACGGATGTGAAGAAGGACCTGGAAGATAATGCTCGTGAAGTGAGGGAGCTGGAAAAGGAGCTGCAGGCGAGCTTCTCTGGGCCACTGGTGAGCGATGCTGGAGGATGTCCTGGGGTTGCTGGGTTGGGCTTCCCTAGAGCTCAGAGCCTGCTAGCAGGGTCTTGTCTGAGCTGTGGGGTCTGCACCTCTGACCTCCCTTCTCTCTGTCCCCAGCAAAGTCTGAAGGAGAACATCCACTCAGTGCAGAGTGGGGCTGCCCAGCTAGAGGTAAGCTGCACAAGGGGAGTGCATGCCAGTCCCGGGCATCCTGCAAAGCACCCTTGAGGTCCTGAAAGTGGTGGTGGGGCTAATCTGCAGTCTGGGGGGCTGCTGTGGGACTCTTCATGTGCTGCAGGGGCCTGCTCATGGGGTAGAGGGAGGGAGGCCATGAATCCTGCTAGGCACAGGCTCCCTCCACCTGAGGTACTTGGTGCTACCAGTGTGTGACTGCTGGGGACACCACAGCTCCAAGAGGCTGTGTAGAGACCCTGCTTAGATCACACTGCTGAGAGCACCTTTTGCCTCAGGGACAGACAACAGCTGCACTGGACAAAGCCAACAAAACCCAGCAGTTCCTGGAGAGGGAGATGCCAAACATCATCAAAAATGTGAGCTTGCCTTGCCGTGCTGCCAGGTCACATGGAACCGACCCTGTCACCAAGACCTCCCTCTATACAGGGAAGCCAAACCTTGTCTGGCTGCTCATCCTGCTCACCTTCCCTGGGTGTCTCTTGCACTCCTGGATGTCCCCTTCCCTTATGACATCCCTTGCAAGGGACTGGGGTGGGATGAAGCATTCAGCCCTATTGCTGCTGGACTGAGGTGGTCTGAGAGCCCTGACATGGAGGGGACATGGGGCACTCAGAGAGGTGTTGGTGCAACATCTCCACTCTACTTGCCCCTCCAGGAAACATGGGCCTTCCTGGAGCAGCTGTTGGATTTCTTTGAGACCTACATTTCATGGGCCAAGAGCAGGGTAAGCTAAGCCTTCCTCAGTGAGGTGGAGAGAAGGGGAGAATGAGCTGCAGCTGGTGGATGCTGACACATGCTGTCCTCACCATGTCTCCAGGTGACAGAAGATGTGGCACGTTGCAAGCCCATAGCTCAGTCCTTGGATAATGTGGAGCTCATTGGCTGTGACTATATCATGGACTCTGTGGTGAGTGAGACAGCAGTGTGTAGAGTGACAGTGTGTGGGGGCAGAGGTCCTCTTGTCCTCCTTAGGCACAGGCAGGGAAGGATCAGGGATGCACAGGAAGCAGTGCTCAGCTTCTGCCAGCAAACTGCTGTGGCTAAGAGAAAAGGCCAGACTGTGAGGAGTGGGTGGTAATTGGAGAGTGCTGAGAGCAAAAGAGATGCTCCCGGTTGCTCTCTGGACCTAATGGCTCTTCCTCCACCCTATGCAGAATGTCTTCTGGTTCAGCCTGGGCTGGTGCACCTTGTTCCTGCTGCCCAGCATCATCCTGGCCGTCAGACTTGCCAAGTTTTACCGCCGCATGGATATTGCTGATGTGTACAGGTGAGAAGCAGCCCCACCCCCTGTGACTACACTGGGTCTGGGGTCCCCCTGCCACCTGTCCCCTCATGTCCTGTGGTGGCCTGTGGGGCTCATGCTAAAGTAACGGGGGTTGGGGAGAAACTGAGAGGTGGCTTGAGGCCGTCAGCCTCTGAGGATGGGGATGATGTGGAGCTTTGCCTGCTCTGAACTTCCCATTTGGGCAGGCAAAGGTGCATTCCCTTTAAAGGAAGGAGCCTGGCAGGGCTGCAGCCCCAGCCTGGCTCAAGTCCAGCACCTGACTCGCTCTGTTTTGCACCATTTTTGTGCTGGAGCACTGGCACGGGAGCACAGCTGGATGCTGTGCAGAATGCAATGTGCTGCGTGGTTGGCAGCATTGCCACGAGGGTGCAGTGCTTGCTCACACGCCTGTGGCTGCCAGTGTCCTGGGACTGCCCCCAGCCCTCTGGGACACTGCCTGGCAGCTCCATCACCAGCACAGACACTGACCCCTGAGGGCAGTGAGCAGTTTCTCATTGGATTTCCAACTCCTGAGGTGGAAATCGTAGCCCTGTGGTGCAGCTGTTGTGCTGGGGTTCCCCAGCTCCTGCCACTCCTCTGAGCTGTCTGGAGACACGAGCTCAGCTGCCCGGGAACCTCAGGGAGCTGAAGTTGAGGCATAGGGAGCTGGGTGCTGCTGAGTGTGGGACCCTGCTCTGCCTGCCTGGGGAAGGAGCACTGATGTTCTGGGGGCCTGTAAGAGCCCAGCTCTCTGTTCAGGATGGAGGGGGATCACAGCACCCTGAAGCCCACGTGCTCTCCTTTTTTGACCCATGGGAGACCTTGTCCCACCATGAGATGCTGAGGCTGTCCTTGGGCTGTCCACAAGGCATCTTCTTGCCCCACTAACACTCTCCTCTCTTTTTTCTCCCCTCTAGGAATGAAGACTTTGAGATGTAAGCTACTTACACTGCCAGGTCCCTGTGTGGGGTGGGGGGCAGCCCCTGTAGTACCCGGGGGGGCAGGGGCCAGAGGGAGGGGGGTGGGGATGAGGGTGAGTGCAGACCAAGGCGTGTGCTGGTACCAGGGCATGGCTGTGAAAGGTGGGGCTTTTGTAGTGCATGCAGTTGTGGTGTTCCCCATCATCTTCCCACACTCCTAAGTCTGGAGGTGCTGCTGGTCCCAGTCTCCCAAGCTGGTTGGTTTGGGGAAGCTGTCTCCATATCCTATTTCCTGTGGGGCTGGGTGATAGGAGTGGGGTGATACTTGACCATTCCAGTGCATCTTGAGCTGTCCCTTGCTCCCCTCTGTGGCTGGCAATGACATATGTGACCTTCGTTTTGCAGGCCACCAACATTCAACTCCTACAAAATCCCCAGGCCTTCTACAAGGCATTAGCCCCCATCAGCTGCAGATGGAGGAGGAAATGGACAGACCCCTCACTTGAAAAATGTGACTATTTATTTTTGCAGGGAGCCTACCTCTTTCCAAGGCTGTAATTTTTGGTGTCAAACAATAAATGGTGTGTTCATGTGCACTGTGGGATGTGATTGTGCTCCTCAGGTCTAGCAGCAATGGAAGTAGACAGGGCTTGGGCCTGGAGGGTTATCCACTGCTGGCACAAGCTGAGGCTGTGCCTGGGACCAGAGGGCTCTTTCTGATGTTCCCAAGTGTGCTCTGCCCACAGCCAGGCAGGTCAATACATGATCACTGCTCAGGGTCATCATGACTGGGTGATGTTCCCCTGACTGGGCATCCCTTTGCACCTCTGACTGGGTGAGTGCCAGGTCCCTCCCTGGGACAAGCCACACAAAGAGCCTCTTGTCCATGCAGTGCCACCCCAAGCTGCCCCCAGCACATGAGCACTTCCCTCTGGCAACCCTAGTATGTTTCATCTGTGGATTTCCAGTGATTTTATGGGGTGCCTGCAGCCCACACCTCCTTCCCTCTGCAAGATATGGTGGCATAAGTACTTTCTGTGCCCACCCCTGCACACCCCACGCTCTGCACAGAAAGAGCTGCATGCACAGATAAACCAGGAGTGACTTGGTCTAGAGCCTTGGGGCAAGTTCAGGTATTGCTTTGTGCTGTTCCTTGGTACAAGCGCAGGGACCATCCCAAAAGCCGTGTCAGGCACAGGGGATGTACGTGAGCAGCTTGACTCATTTCCTTTGTTGCAAAGTCCAAGTTTTCTCTGGAGCAGAGTGAGAGGGTCAGGCCAGCCAGCTCCTCCTCCACTACATGCATCTCTTTTTATTGCTCTTTCCGCTTGCTTGCAGATCTAATTGCTAGTTTTTCCTTTGGGCTTTATCTGAAGCTACACCAGCCTTACATTCTGCTGTCTCCCCCTCAGCAGAGTGAGCCCTGTGCTTGCCTATCAGTCAGCTGAATCTGTCGCTTCAGATTGGTTTGGCCCCTGCTTCCACCAGGGATGCCCATGCTTCCTGGTTCTTGGAGTGAGATATCCAACAACCCCTTGGAAAGCATTCAGCTCAGTTTTGTCTCGTTTCCTCTGCCCCGACCCTCAGCCTCTGAAATTCTGACTACTTCCTGTTTGTCTAGGGCCCATACATGGAGTCTTCTACCCTCAAGCCTCAGGCTGTTCCTACTGCATCATATTCCTCACTTCCTCTTCCCTTGCTGTGCCTTGGGGATGCCACCTCACGCATGACTGCTGCTGGCTTCAGTTTCTGCTTGCTGGCTTTGTGGGCATTGCTTCTTCCCTGCTCTGCTTTCTCTGCAGAGGCAGTGCTGGAAGGCAGGGAGCTTGACCCTCACTCACTGTGTCACTGTGGCCACCTGCACCCAAACCCAGCCCTGGCAGCGCAGATGTCCTCCCCAAATGACTGCACAGCCTTTGCCAAGGTGTGGGGCTTGCTCTCAGCAGCTCCCCATTCCATGCAGCGCCAGGGCAGTGTTCCAGCCCCTGGAGCCATGGCTCTAAGAGGTGCTGGGGTTCATCATCCTCCTTGCAAGCAGCCCTGGGGAGAGGTGGGTGAGACCAGTGAGGCCAGCCCATTACAAAATGGATGCCACCAGCTCTCCTTTCAGGCCACGCTCCCTCTGCTCATGTGCATGGCAGCTTCCAGAGCGAGGGAAACTCACAGTGCCCCATGGCCACAGCACAAGGCCCCCCACCAAGGAAGGTCTCTTCAATAACCAGCCAGTCTCTAGGGAACCATTGCAGCAGTTTCTCTTCCTCTTTGTCAGGCCTTTTTCCACCACAGGGACTTTCCACAGCCAAGCCCTTCTCTGGGGGAGACCCTGCCACATCTTTACAGTGGTTTCTCAAACAATAATCTCTCCAACGGCAGCTCTGACACTGTGCCTGGCAGGATTTTGCTGGGGAACCTAGGTGCTCTCTGTTGCTAGTTTTCCTAAAAAATAGACAATTTGAAGCTCTTGAGAAAAAAAAATCCTCCCTTCCTCAACTCTCTGTTGGGCTCAGCCACAGCCACGCACAGCGTGGATGGCCCTTCCCTGTGGCACACATGCTCCAGCCTGCCTATGCCTCTGTGGCTTCATAGTGGTAAGCAGCTGAGTACCACGGAGAGAATGGGCTTATCTGGGCATGCTCTCCAACCCCAGCTGTACCAGTTGTGAGCCATGCTGGGCAGCACCAGAGAGATGAGCCTGGCCCCTTTTCACCAGATGCAAAACAAGATTGCCCTCCTCCTGAGGGTATGTACCCTCATAACATTCACCACCACCTCAGCAGTGCTTAAGAATCTTTATTTTTAAAAGGAGTCTGTCTTCCACGCTTAAGACCACTCTCAAGAGGATTAATGCAGGTGAATCTCCCGCAGCCCAACAAGGGAGGTTGTTTACTCCTCACACAGCTCCTTTACACCACAGCCCAGAATGCAGGGGCAAAGCCACAGCCAGGGTCTCTCTCCTGGTGGAGGAGGCCAGGCACTGGGCACCTGAGAGAGGCTGGAACCTGGATCTTCCTGCACAAACTGCTCTCAAGTTACATTGATTTTGCAAACAGAGGCACAATATGAGCCAGACAACCCTGACAAAGCCCCTTTGTATGCAGAGGGCAAAGGTAGAGGAGATGGGAACAGAGGGCTCGGGTGTCCTGCAGCATAATCTAAGCTTCCACAAAGGAAAGGCAGGGCCAGCCCCAAGCTCACATAGGCTACTGCAAGCTTCTCAGATCAGAGGAGAGTTTGGGTACTGTCTGGGACAGAGAGATAAGGGAATTAGGCTGCTCTTTTCAGCTAAGTAGCTGCAATCAGTCACAGCTACAGGATTGATCCCAGAGGAATTGTGGTGACACAACGTGTGGAGTGCTGCAACTGCCAGCGTGTGTGCTGGGACCCCAGTGCCATGGAGCTGGGCATCACTGGCATTTAGCATCTGACTGAGCCCAAAGCAGCAGGACTCAGTGACCCAGCTGCAAGAAACATGCGCCGTTTCTCACAGGCAGAGCTCAGAGGTACCACCCAACTCACTGAGCACAGAATGGGGGATAAAGACTGTGTATCCTTGCCTACCACTCCACCACCAGTACTAGAGGATTAGGGAAGTAGAAGTGGAGTTAAAAAGGAGCCAAACAAACTGAAAACAAAGTGCTTTGGGCATGGAGCAGTTCTGTAGTCCTGTAGTGCAGCCAGTGTTTTCATCTGCAAATGCACCTGGCATTTGCTCCTCCACTGGCACACACACAATTGCACTTGATAGGAATAACCAGAAAGCCTGCTCTGGCTCAGAGGAGATCCCCAAACCCCAGCCACCCAACAGGCTCTTCGAGATGCTGCTGCAGGGATGCTTCAGAGAGGAGCAGGCTTCCATACTGCCTTTTGCACCCAGGGCTTGGGATGACATTGTCCTTCCTCCCTTCACACATTGTCATCCTGTAGCAGTGCTGAGGGTGAGGAAGTCCTTGCCATGGATGGCTGAAGAACATCATCTGCCACTGCTTTTGAGAGGATTTTGTGCTCTCGGGGTGGGGTGGGAGGGGGGAAGGTGGTGCTCTGCAGGGCATCTGAGTACATCTCATCCTGGACACTGGGACGCTGCAAAACCCTTTGCAGCAGGGGCTTAAGCAAGCCCACAGTCAGCTGGCTCCCCTCGCTGGAGAAAGGCACTGGGTCCTCCTGGGAATGAGGGAGGTGCTGCAGGACCATGGTGAGGATGTCTGAGGCAGAGAGCTCAGCGGGGCACAGCGGCCACAGCCTGTCCAGGTAAGGGTCCAGCTCCCGGTGCTGGGCAAACTCAGCCAGCAGTGTGATGAATATCTCCTTGTTAAGCAAGGGGCTGAGTTCGGAGAATTTCTCTGCCACCTCCACCACCCGCTGCCACTGCTTCAGACGGATGAGAAGGTGCAGAGCTTGCAGCACGGCCTTAGGCCTCTTGCTGCAGAGCAGCAGTTCCAGCTCCATCTCGTCATCTGCCTCGCCGTGTTTGTTCTTTCGGGCCAGCACTCCCAGTGCTCTCTTGTACAGTGGCACCCGGCCCTCTGGGCCCTCCTTGCTGCTGTATGGCCACGAGCTGCTAACATACTGCTGGGTCAGCTCCACAAAGCTGGGCAACCACTTGGGTTTGAACCTCAGGAAGGAGGCACAAATGAGCTCAAAGAGAGGGGCCATCCCATTCTGACCCACCTCCTCTAGCTGCGGCTGACACAGGACCTTCTTCCACACCTCTGGGGTGGCCCTGGCTACCAAGAGGCCATCCCCATTCTGCTGCAGCTGCAGGCAGCTCCTTGTAGCCTTCCAGGCAGCCTTGGGGAAGGAGGCAAAGACAGAGTTCAGATAGGCCAAGTTGTCCTTGTCCATGTCAGACTGCAGAATGCGGCTGATCTCCTGCTCCACCAGCTCCTTGCAGTAGCTTTCTACCTCACTCTCTGGGGCACACACCACGCAAGCCTTGAGGAGCTCCAGGCTCATGTAGCTCTGCAGCTCCAGGCTCATTGTGCTCAACAGCTTGGCATAAGTGTCTTGTAGGCCTCGGGCTGGCTTCTGCTTCTGATGGAGGCTGTGCTGCAGGATGGCAGCGAGGACCACAGGAGCCTGGAACGTACCACCTTTCTTCAACTTCTCCACTGTCAGCTTGGAGCTGCTGAGGCTTCTCCTCTGGTAGTATCTGCAGGCCTCCTCAAACACCATCTCCATCAGACATGGCTCAGGCCTGCTGCTATCCTCAGGTTTGGAAAAGCTAAAGCTGTAGATACCAGTCTGACTGATGAGCTGGATACTGTCTTCCTCTCCCTGAAACTCCAGGAAATGCACCTCTTTCATGCTCAGGACTTCCTTTTCAACAAGCCTTCCACTGTTCTGGTCGACAAGGTACAGTACTCCAGCCAGAACACAGGCCAAGATGCTGCCAAAGGTCTTCAGCTGGACAGGACTCCCTTGGGCCAGGGGGCCGCCCTCCAGGTCAAAGATATGCCTCTGTGTCCCATCTGGCTCCACGATACTCACAGAACCCTTTGTGCTCACCAGCAGCAGACCCCCGCTGTTGGACACAGAGGACGTGTGAATGTCCAGAGGTGCAAAACATGAGAGAAGGCCCACAGAATCCAGCAAGAGCTTCCTGAAGTCTGACTCGCTGCTGGAGCGCAGCACTTTGCTGCGGATGAAGCCTGCAGATGGGGCTGTGATGGTGAACTCTGCCTTCTCTGGATGCCAGATGAGGAGGAATTTGGAAGTGGTGGCAAAGCCAGCAGCAGCAGGCACTAGGAAGACGTGTTGGGGAGAGGCCAGGACCTGGTACTCGGGGCTGTTGTGCAGGACTATCCTCACAGTGCCCAGCCGCACGCCTTGCTCCCCCACCTCCAGAGCACGGGCACAGACACAGAACCTGAAGGCACACTTGCTCATGTCCGAGTGAGCACCCAGTGGCGGCCTCTCCTCACACCATACCAGGCTGGCTCCCTGGCTGCACACGGAGACGACTCGTGCCCGGGCACCCTGGCAGAGCTCCAGCGTCTGCAGCAGCTGCCAGCCCACGGCCACCACAAAGTGCCAGACCTCGGTCCGGCCATGTTCCCACACCACGGCCAGTACCCAGGAGCCCAGTAGCACAGGGCTCTGCAGGAAGAGCAGTCCCACAAGAGCCGGCTGGGGCGGCTGCCAGCTCCTCTCCAGGTCGGCTCCAGCGATGCTGTGGCGCTGGAAGGCCACCACCCGCGGCAGAGTGGGCGGACGGCTCTTTTGCAGGAGCAGCAGATGCTGCCCGTCGGGGCTGGACTGGACGTGACTGGATTCTTCTCTGCGGCACAGCAACTCCCGCAGCCAGTGGCCTCGGCTGAAGTCACTCAAGTCGGAGACCTGCCGCAGCTTCATCCTGTCAGCGACAGCGTGCACCAGGGCGGGCCGGGGCA
>VWYP01021592.1:108432-238858 GCA_013400435.1 Pycnonotus jocosus
GGGGCGGGCGCGCTCCCCGCCGCGAGGGCCTCGCCGGGTACCGGCACCCCGTGCCAGGGCCGCTCGCTGCCCACCCCGGTTAGCTGTGGGAGCGGCCGCACGCAGCCCGTGCAGCGGGAGGTGCTGCTCATCTCCCGCCGGTAACGCCGCGGTGCCCCGGTGCGTGCCCCGGGTCCCGGCCTCGAGGAGGCCTCGGGGCCTGCCACAGCCCAGCCCTTCGGCTGCTCGTGGGCCGCGCCGTCCCCCGGCTGCCGGATGGTTTGGGCTCGACATAACTCCTAGGAAAAGAACGAGCGTTCGCTGATCATTCCAGTTAGCTGGTTTACCTCACCCTTCTCCGAACACTTGTATGGGCAAAGCAAAGTGGAACAGCAAACAGTGGTAAAGCGGTGGGAGCTTGCAGTGTTTATTATGCCGAGGGCAGAGGCACTTGCTGCATGAGCAAACTGCGGCCTCGGTCAAACCCTGTTGCGTATGTCGCTGTAACAAAGTTTGCTCCTCAGCAGAGACTGTAATCTGAATGTATGATGAGAGCCAGTTAGGGTGAGCAGGTGGGTGGAATATGCAAATCAATTAGATAATTTGAATCATTGCGATGCGTGGTGATTGCAGTTCACCAGCTGTTTGAGCTCTAGTAAGAAGTGTGACAAAAATGTAGAAGAGGAATTTCGAGGGGAGGAAAGGACAGCAGTTTGGCTTTCCAGTAATAATATGTTGATCCACTGTGTCATTTATGACACTTCTGCTGTGTGCAGAGAGATACCGTGGGCAGGGTATATATAGTGTAAAAATGTTAAACAGTTATTGGCTAGCATGCACAAAAGGAAAAGTGAAGCTTTAATGAGCTGCTGGGCTAAGCATTCATCTGCTCCGTCCCCCTGCTAACACACCAGGCAGCCATTCAGATGTCTCTTAGGAGGGCAAGGGTCAGCCACTGCTGCTCAGAGTTGCTGAGTTGCTGTATTCTGGCTCCCTATTTTTGAGTTTGTTTTTTTTTTCTTCTTAAACTTACACCTTTTCATGGTTATGTTTTAACTCGTGAGTACTTGTGCTGCTGGTGGTCTGTATCTCAAAAATGTTACCCACTCTGCAGCTCCACCTTTTTCATCTTGGCATGACTTTACTGTGCAGCTTCTTAGAACATAGCAGCTACCTCAGAAGTCAGAGCTGAGGTCATGCAGCTGCACTGAATTGAGCATGGGCCTTGGATCCGCACCATCAGCTGAAGCCATTGGAAAAGGGCAGGAGAAGGTTACAGGGAGAGTGTTTTTCTTCAGAAGGAAGGCATTTGAAAAAGTCTGCAAGTGACATGAGCTTTTAGGTGGGAGTGTAAAGGCAGTGCAGAATATTTAATTATAAACTATGTGGGATGGATTCTAAAGGGCTCAAAATGTGAAAACCCAAAGTCATTTTCTGACATGAGAGAGCTGGTCATGGTAGCCAGGAATACAGAGAGAAAGTGTGGTGAAATGAAAAAATTACCTGTGTGAAAAGGGTGTGAACAGGTGCTGGTGGAAACATACAGAGCTTGTCTGGATGGACTTGACAGGAAGAAGCAAAGGTAGTTGGTGGTGTGAAGTTGATGGATTGGGTGTTATTTTAACTGGACAGATAGAAATTAAGTGCAATTATGGATGAAGTGTTAAAAATCGTAGCTCAAATGTTACACTTCTATATCATTGCTAAAGCAGGTGCAATGGAGGGTAGCATGTGTCTGTATTTGTATTAGGA
This sequence comes from Pycnonotus jocosus, assembly GCA_013400435.1. Classification (NCBI taxonomy): domain Eukaryota; kingdom Metazoa; phylum Chordata; class Aves; order Passeriformes; family Pycnonotidae; genus Pycnonotus; species Pycnonotus jocosus. Next base: position 110,164 of record VWYP01021592.1, read on the forward strand.
AGCTGCTTTTCCCATTTTTCAAGGGAGAAAAAATAGATCAGAAGTGGTGTAACTTTAGATTGTACTATGGAGAAGCTCATACACTGCTCTGAGTGGGATGGAAGGAATTTCTAGTAAAAATATATACACACAGTGACTGTGCTGGGGATTGTTGCTTTGTCTTGCAGAAAAAATAAGTAGGATCTCTATGGGTTTTTTGTCATCAGCATGCCCTCAGAATATGTTTCTTACTACATACTGCATGGATCCAGAGCTTATATGCTGTGTTACTGTTTCCCTTGGTGGGTTGAGCACCTTGCAGTTGTAGAGGAAAGCACAGTTTGAGCAGATTTTATTCCAATGGACAATATACAAATGAAGTTGTAAGCAATGGATGGGATATAAAAACATTGTGGATGTACTTGCACAATCTGTAACTGCCAATGCAAGAGTTTGTGGAGAATAAGTTGCAAAAGAGTTTGTGGCAGAAATTTGGCCGTGGTGGTTGCTAACACCTTGACAAAATCTCGCCCTATGTCTTCTTGCTCTCTTTCTTTTCGATAGTGGGCTGCTGATGGGTGGTCCTGGGGGTTTTAACAGAGGTGCTGGAACTGGGTCCAGGCACTCCCTGTGTGCTGGGATTCATGACTTCTTGTGCTGGGTGCAGGTTGTTGCTCCCAGTGATGGATGAGCACTGGGACCTGTGTTGTAACTGCCTGTTGTTCAGGTCCAGTATTTACTCTGCAGATTCATCACGTGGATTAAGTGCAAATTTTTCCTGGTACTTCACTGAAGAATTTAATGAGTACTTCTCTTATAACACATTGCTTTAGGAGCTGTGTGTTAACTTTTAGACAGGGGTTTATCCCTGCGTTTTTCGGGATGGAGGCAGTTTTTGAAAAACTTCCCTTTAATCTTGAGTGAAGTACCTGCAGAACACCTTGAAAGGCAAAGCATGATCATGCTGAGTCCCAGGTGCATACACTCTGTGAGGGAAGAGGCAACTGCTGGCTTTGAAAAGTTTGAACAGGTGAGTCTAATCTCAGTAGCTCTGGCAAGTCAAGGGACATTGGATTCTAAAAACAGAAGTATCTCAGGTCTTACTCAGAGTCTTTATAAAATTGACTGAGGTTCAGGGCTTTGACATTAACAAACTAATACAGATGACATCACTTGCACAGCCTTTTCCAGGTAGTGAATAAATGACTTGCCAAGTAAGTTGTATGTGAAAATATAATTTTGCATCATCTGTATTCTTTTTGTGTAGCCAAGAAGCATTACAGTATATTTTGTGATGGGTCCACACTGAAAAAAAAAAGCACTTATTCATGTTTTGTTGCATGTGGGGGTTGTGTATGTGCATTTATAATCTTGAAAACTTTCAGGTTTGTTAGCCAAGGCAATTGAATGCAAAGTGCTGTGCTTGATGGCCTGCATGCAAGATTACACAAGTTACAGGTTTTGGATCCTGATGTCATAATGGTGTAGAAGTGCATTAGTGTTATCCTCTGACAGTATTTTTGCTATTAAAAGATGATCTATGGAATTCTAATAAGTCTGTACACGAGCTGAGTGACAACATGGAGCATTGTGTAGCAGTTTTTAGTGTGCACAAGTCTGAGTAAATCTCAGACTCAAAATACCAGGTTCATTTTCCCTGTGGCTACTCTAACAAAAAGCTGACAGAGCCGTGTTCATTGGAATGTCATATGTTTGCTTGGAATCTCTGTTACGAGTTCTGGAATGAGACAGAAAGGAGGTGAATGTGTGGATCTGCTCATCTCTTCCTGGCTGGATCAGCTGATCCTGGGGTTGATGAGAGATAAAGCAAGAGTCTGCCTGAACTTGTGTCTGCCATGGCTTTTATCTTCCTGCCTTTGAGCTGCCAAGACTCGTGCTCTGTCAAGTTTTCTTTTAGTTCAAGATGAAGCATCTTGGATCTTCTGCTGCACAGCAAAGTATTTGTTGTTCTAAAAATCCCCATGCATGGGCTTCTCTTGGCCCTGAGGGGCAGTTCTCCTGTGCAGTCAGTGAATACAGCAGGATTCACTTAGCAGCATGTGTTAATGGGAATGACCTATTGACAGAATAAATTATCCATTTGAACCTAAAATGTGGAAAATCCACTGATGTTTTTTAAATGTGGTGTTTAAAGGAAAATTGTTAATTATCATCAGTGTCATTTTCGTAAGCTGTCATGGCATCATGATAATTTGACACCTCTACAACTTATTTCTAAGTGTTTTGTGCATTTAACTGTTGTTTTCTGCAGCTGCCTGGAAGGTCTCCATTAGCAAAATGCAGTTTTCTGTTTGTCTTTATGACATCTAGAAAATGTAATTGCATAAAGTGGAAAGAAAAAACCATTTGTATGACCTGATCATCATAGGTCATGAAACAAACACAGCCTAATAAAGCGTTGGCATGAAAAGCAAGATTTATGCTTCTCTCCTTGCTCCTCCATATGCTCAGTTGTAGAACAGCAAATTACAAACAAGAACATTATTTAATCTTTGCCTCTAGCAGTTGTCTTTATATGTGCTCTGTGCAGCTTTGGTTGAGAGAATGTGAATCCTAAGACCCAATTTGACAGAGACTAGAATTTTCACATGATCATATGATCCTTCTGGTGCTCACCTTTTGTGTTTTGAGGTATTTTGATTTTTCTGTCTTTCTGGAAATGTAGGAAAAGGGTTAAAACGCAGCTCAGAAAATCCAGGGACTAAGCAGAGCTTATTGATCCTCTCCCATTCACGTACACATTTGATGTGAGAATGCTGACCTAGAAGCACTGAGAGTTAGTTTATTAGTTTTGACATTGGGATTCATTAGCTGTAATTCAATTAGAAGCACACTGATGGATGTATTTGTATGTTGGGGCTGGCAGCTGTTTTAGGTTCAGAAACTTCCAGTTCTAGTAGAAAAATTGTTTTGTGCAATCTTACTCAAGATTTGTATTCCTAGGCTAAAAGTGACATCACTCTTGATTTGGTTTTTAATAGATTTCCCAGTGTTTCCAGTTATGTTTCTAATTAGAATAATGTCTTGTTTCCCTCGACAGTTTACAACTAAAGTAGAGTCTGTAAAAGTGAAGCTATCAAGATGATTGTATAATGTTTTCTTTTTTGTTTGTTAATTGGAAGCCTTCTTCCATCTTAGTTGGGTACATAGGCTACAGGAATAATTTTGGTCTTTACAGAAGGTTATGGTGGGGTAGGTGCTAAGCTTTCTTCTGCCATTATGTGTCTCAGGGCTCTTTCTATTGTCACCCCAGCCCATAACCAGCCAGCTGGTTCCCTTTCTATTGGGAAGACAACACCTCTCTGCCTATGTAAATGTTAGCTTTTCAGGTGTGAGATCTGCTGCTCTCTGTCCTACCCTTTCCCATACTGGCAAAACTCTTTCCCTTTGCACCTGAAACAGGGTCTTTTGCAGCAGCATTGTTTTTCCAGGCCTAAAAATGTTTTTCTGCCACTTAGAACCAAGATTTCTGGCTAAAGGGATGGATGTTTGAATAACTGGCACTGGAAGCCTGAGGGTCCTAGTTGAAAACATAGTTGTAAATCAGCTAAAACCTGTCTGCAGTGCAAAGAATGTAAAGGAGATCTGGAACTGGTATTCAGTAGTTGATGGAACTTGGTCTTTGAGGGAAAGAGGGATTTAAACCAGCTGTGATTGTGGGAGGGGGTTCAGGCAGTCTGGGATTGCGGCTACATCCGAAGGTATCTCCATGGCTGCCAGCTCAGAGAGCTCTGGGATCCTAGATTCGAATGGTGAACTTACCTCTCTATGCATAATTTATCATGGTTGAGTGCAACTACCACAAGAGCCTGCCTGTGTTTTTCTGGAGCATGACTTAAGTCAAGCCTCTGTGTGTGGTATGCTGTTGCCACGTGTGTAATTACCTTTGGAGGTATGGGAGAAAGTCTGAGAGCTCAGGGGTGTGAGAAGGGATGGCATTCCCTTTCTGCTAAGTAATTCTGACACGCTGCAGTGACGGTGGGGGTTAGAACAGAGCTAAAGCTGTGATGCTTGCCAGGAAAATCTGTGATTGCAGATGAATGTGTATTTGCAAGGTCAGAGTAGTGCTGCACTTGTTAGCATCACACATGAAGTTGAGAATATGTGGCAAGTTGTGTGTTCTGACTCAGGCCCTGGAGTGGGTTGTCTCTCACAGAAGGCTCAGGACCACATTACTTTGTGTAATGGCTCATTTTGTAATAAAGGTACTACTTTTTTTTTAAATAGTATAATCAGTAAGACTCCAATTACTGATAGTAAAGCTTCTTTGAGGTTTTAGAAAATCCTTTGCTGTCAAATGAATAATGAAATTAATCTGTTTTGTTTGTTTTTTGTTTTTTTCTAAAATCTTTGTAAAGCTTGCCCTCTGTCTTCCATCCTCCTCCCAAAACTGAAGCACACGGGATGCTTTTGAGGCTGGGGTTCCTCTCTGGCTTGATTGGCAGAGCAGCTGGCCCAGATAAGGATGCTAAGGTGCAGAGGTAGTTGTGAAGAAGGGTGGCAGGAGTGCTTTATAGAGGCTTTCCTAGTGTTGGATACCACCTAAGAGTACAAAAGCAGAATTTGAAGTGCTTTGGTAGGCAGCAAATTAAACAGGTAAGAGAAGACTTTCAAATAGTTCAGGAGCTTCTTGTCACCAGATACCTTTGAGGCTTGACCAGCATCAAAAAAGTCTGGGTACCTATTTGATATCAAGTATCACAATTCCTCCAGTGAGATTAAAAAATACATACTTTTCTAGGTGTAAACTGCATTGGTCTGGATAATGAATCAGTTTCTAACAGAGAACAGTTAAGAAAATTTATCCATAAAGCACTTATTCTGTTTCTGCCTGTGTGTGGACTTTTGCATGGCTTTGAAATGGGATATAGAACTAGATGGGTTCTTTGATCTGATTTCTTATCTGGTATAGTTATAAATGCCCCTACTTACAGCTTGAGAGGGACTGTTAGTATTTCAATGCAATGAAAAAGTCTTTCATGGTTGAGGCAGGCCAGATATGCCTTGAAGAAAAGTTCAAGTTTTCTGAGCGTTTTTGTCTGTTCTTACATCAGGGTATAAAGCATGGCCCAAACAGAGAAGAAAGGTGGGCTGCTGCGGAAATCTTCAGCCTCCAAGAAGCCATTGAAAGAGAAAGTTGTGTTGATGTATGATGAAATTTTTACAGTAAGTAGTTGAGCATCTCTTTTCTTCTGAAGTGTTGTATTAAATTTTCTTGGTTTCGTTTATGCTGAGGGTTTTTCCAGTGGATTTCTTTCCTCAAGGTAAGGCCTGCACAGTGTAGGCACATGCTCCAGGCTCTCCTACTGTCATGCAGAGCTCTGTATTCTGCTCTCTTCCACAAAGGCTCCTTATTCTCTTGCTTACCAGAACCGTACCATCTATGGGAAGTCATGGCTTTCTCAGTATTTCTCAAATAACAGTTCAGAACATAAACAGAGGCATCCCACTTGAGCGCTGCTTCTGTTGTTTTTTTATTTGGTTGGTTTGGGGTTGGGTTTTTTTGGGTTTTTTTTTGGGAATCTCTGTAGGCAGAATTCTGCACTTTGAGACCTCTTGGTTATCCAGCAGAGCAGCTGGCTCTGAGCTACCCATGATAAAGACTTTCTTTAAATTCTGCCTGAATGATTTCCTTGACCTCATACCTGTTCCTTTTCCTTTCAGACAGAGGACCCCAGTAAATGCAACCCCAGGTTTTGGGAGGAGCTATTTCTGATGAAGGTAACAATGTGAACATCCTGTTGCTGTTCTGCCTACCAAGTGGCAGACTGTCAGTGCAAGGACTTCTGTTTCTAAGGTATTGGTGATGGTGTAATGTGCATGAACTGCTTCTTAACCTGACAGGTCAACCTGGAGTATCTAGAAGGCAAGCTGGAGGCTCTGGATGGGGAAGAATTAATGAAGATAAAAGATAACATCAACTGCTTGTTTCAGCACTGCATCCAGGCCCTGGGTGAGGAGCACCCAATCAGAGTGGTGAATGCATTACAGGTACCACGCTGGGAGACAGGGAATGCTGTTTTTCTGCTTCTGATGAGCAGATTTTGTTGCTGATATCAAACACCTTGTGCTCGTTTCTTTGCTACTGAGAAGTGGTGATGTCTACAGAGCAGTTGCTACTTGTTTTCTGTGGAGGTTCAAAACAGTCATAATCTCTTTACTCTTGGCAGAGCAATAGATGGTTTCAGAATTCAAGAGGATGTGATGATGGAGGATCAAGTGTATGGCCATGAGCAAACAAAGGGAATTGTTCACATTGCAGGCTGTCAGTTTGGGGTCTCAAAAGTACTTAGGCTGTGCAGCTTTGTGTTTTACTTTCACCTCTTCTCCCTTATTTCAGCTGCCTTTTTCAATTTCCACATGGGTCAAAAAGGAAATAAAGCTCTGGAGAAGTTAGTGTGAAATTTACGCAGGAAATTGCCTCAGTTGGACACTTCCTAATTGGAAGCTGTGAAGAATTATCACTCATAGCCATTTTTGTGCAGGTTGTTCCTTACCAAAGCTCTGCTGTTCCATATCTTGTGTGGGAGACTCCCCTCCTCAGTCTTGATATTTGATGTTATTAGTTCACAAGCTGATTCTCACAGTTTGGTGAATACATTTGGTTTAGAAGTATGCAGAGTGCATCTCAGCTTTAGGAGTACAGCATATGAAATTCAGGTTTGAAGAAGTCATCTGTAGGAGACATTGGACCAGCAGTGAGCTGGGAAAAATTGATTTAAAACAAAATATTTACATTTCTGATATACAATCTTGCGTTGTTTTATTTTTATTTTTAGAATTAGTTTGAAAGTGTACTTCTAAAATTGTAGTTACAGTTTCATAGACAACTTAGACCAGCCCCGAATTTCTAAACTTGTATTCAGACTCTTGGAAGAACTTAGGGCAGGTCACAAGAATCCTGCTGTGTGCATATAAATAGGAATCAGGTAATATATCCTGAGCTCAAACTCACAGAATGTTCCCTTAATCAGACTATGTTAATGTGGAAAGTAATCCTGAAGCCAAAACTTACTTAAGCAATCCTCTTTTTGAGAACCAGCATGGCGACCAAAGGTTTGTTTAGCCTAATATCTGTTTCTGACAGTAAGCAAAAAAAGGATATCTACCTTACCTTTTTGCTTTTGTGTGGTTCTGGAGGTCTGCTAATTCCATCAGGTCTGTTTTGTCCCAGTTTTATATCTGAAACTAATTAGCTCTCACTGGTCAATTTAATCTAAATCTAATTTAGATCTAAAACTGCAGTGGTTGTATTCCTGCTCATTCCTCTCTTCACAGGCCTGAGAGGTGCCTGATGATGAATGCCACCACAGACCTTTCGCTCTCGTAGGACAAATGAGTAATTTGCTGCCCATAAATTTTCCAGAGATTCTGCTGGAAGCATAGTATGCTACCTGTGTATCTTCAAGAGCATGGAATGAACCAGTAATTAGGCTGCCTAATAGACTTGGAAACTCTTTTTTTTTGTGGGAAGGTTGGTTCTTGTTGTTGACAAAGACACAGTTTATTGGTCCAAGTTGGTACAGCAATGTTAGTATAGCAACCAAACAAATTTGTGCTCAAACAAGAAAAATACAGACAAATATATTCTCCAATTTTAATGAATTTTCGGCATCCAAGATCCCTTTTAGAAATGACAGAGCTGGAGGAGAAGTCAGACAAAATGTATGGCTTCCAGGCTGGCAGTATTAATTTCAGTATCTACCACTGCTAGGAGAGGATCATGCTGTGGGTTTTGCTATTGAGTTGGAGGTGTTGCCTTACATGTCACCTTCTGTTTTTACCCTTTGCAGACTTTATGTGCATTAATTCGGGGTGTCCATCAGAAGAACAAATCCACTTCTGGGTTTGACATCATCAACATGCTTGTGGGTTTTGACAAGGCAGAGTTATGCATGAAGGTGAGGCCCTGGCAGTGCAGAGAAGCAGTTTGCACAGCAGCTGAGTTGCAAGGGCAGTGACCTGTAGATGGGTGTGTCTACCAGGCATCAGCTTTTGGGGGAAATATTTGAGCCACTTACTAAAAATAGCTGTCCTGAAGTTCTGTACCTGCCAGTAGCACAGACATTTGGGGTCCCTGGGTTGGTTAGTGATATAACAGCATGTTCTTTTCCTTTAGTTTCACACTGTGTAGTCACTGTTGTTGAGAAAAAGCCAGAAAAGGCTTCAGAGGTGATTACCACCTAGTATTGAACCTCACATCTTGCTCTTTATCTGAGAGTCATACCCTGTGTTTTCACACTCCATCACTACATTTTAAATTTACTTGATGCTCTTCATGTTAAGATGAAGATGTTAAGTTTGGGAAATGACAAAGTAACCTGTGATAAAGCTGAATTCTTGTTGTATCTTTCATCTCTCTGCAAGAGTAGCAATTTTTCTTCTCTCTACAAACTGTAGTACATTTGGGGAAAACATTAAGTAGTAATTTTTAATAAAAAGCCTATCAGATTTTTAATCATAACTTACATATGTATTGTTAATTGGAGGTGTGCTGCTGCATTTAGAGAAAACTCATGGAAAATGATCATGATGTTATACCAGTAGTCATTAAACTGTAGTTAACACAAAACAGTGTTGAGAAGCAATAGTATGAATATGGCCTGTGTAGCAGTAGTAATGGCTCAATTATTGACTCTGGAATAACATGGCTTTATACTGGTGCTCTGCTACTTGAATCTTCCAGAAAGCTTTTTATAAAAAAACCATTTCAAGTAATTTAAAATACTACTTTTAAATCATGTGACTATTATTCTTTAGAATCTGATGGAGAGCTTGGACTCCCTCCTCTGTGCAGAAGGTTCTGAAAGCCTCAAAAGCTTGTGTCTGAAGCTACTTCTCTGCTTGGTGACGGTAAGTAATTAACAGCTGTATAATAACTTAAGGGCTTATATGAGCCACATCTGAGGGATGGAACTGATTCCAAACTTAGCAGAATGCTGCAATGTGAAGCTTAAAAAGGGGAAAGAAATTGTGAATGAGAACAAAGGTCAGTCCAGAATATGCATGTTGGCTCTAACCATGATGCCAGTGCAGACTAGCAGACACTTTTCATCCTGTAAGATAGGTGCCAACTGGGGCTAAAGGGGAGAGGCAGGAGGTAGATTGGATTCACAGGTGTGGGGTTTTTTTAAGGAAAAAGATATTTAAGAAGTCTCAGATAAATGGAAAGAAAGGGAGAAGGGTTGAGGAAAGACAGAAAGTGTGGAGTAGACCAGAGTGGTGAGGATGTGAAGAATGAGGAAGTTGTAATAAATGACCAGTCATCAGCTTTTGGAGATGGTCAACTGTGAACTATTTTGGCTGTGATAATTTATAATTTATAATTTATGTACCTCTTCATGATGGGAAGGTTCTCAGTGGAGCATATGTGCCCTGTTTTTCATTCTCTGCCTCCTGTGTAGAGCCTGCAACAGCTGATGGCTGTTGTCATTCCTGCAGCTGTGTAAAATACCAACGTGTGGGAGAACAGGGAGCTCTTAGTCCGTGGGTGGTGCTTCTTAGCAGAGAGAGGGCTGGCAGGCAGGACAGATATCTTTTACTTCATGTCTAGCACTATTGCTAGGCACACCTTGACTTGCTGAGTGTGAGATTCTGAATAAATGTGTCCATCTGGAAGCAGAACTCTCCTGTTCCCAGTGTGTGCCAGAGGCAGCTACAACATTGGTGGAGGTTTCAAATGAGATTTTAAAACTTGTGTTTGTACTCAGGTGACAGATAACATTAGCCAGAACACCATCCTGGAGTATGTGATGATTAACAGCATATTTGAAGCTATTTTACAGGTAAGGGTTCTTCCTTCTACCGTGAAGGCTCTTCCATAGTGAGAACTTTAAGTAATGTGTTTGCTTTTCAGCTTTTTCAGTGTGGTGTAGTTCACTGGCACTGTTGTTGCTTCCATTCATAGCTCAGTCATACATATATTTTGTAATGTTCTGTCCCCTTTACTCTAGTCTGCTGTTTTTAGTTGCTACTGACTATTTAAAGTATTTTCACTTGAGATATTTCTGCACAGTTAGAATCTGAACAGATTTCTGGGCTAATTTAACACAGAATTCCTGTATTGGCGAAACTGTTTTTCAAAAGGTAGAGTGAGTATATCGAGTTTTTTTCTGCTCTTGGATAAATTATACTTTTTTCAGTGGAACTGAGCCTTGGAAAAACCCAGAACACTTGCACAGGTAATGCTGGTGATTCACTGAGATACTGTACAATGCTGTTGTGAAATATATTTGCCCTTTATGCCCTGAAAGCCTATGTGCATCCTTTCTGTGATAAATAAGCTTCTTTGTGCAGAACTTCCTTGAGGCGCTGACACTCCCTTCACCCTGAATATCCTCTTTCAGACAGGACATTATTTGTTCTTACACATACATTTCATGGCTATGCTGTCTGAATCACTGCAAGCTTCCTGAAGCAGGCCTGAACAGAGCAGTGTGATTGTTTATTCCAGATCCTGTCCAGCCCTCTCAGTCGCAGGGAACACGGGTATGATGCTGTTGTCCTTCTGGCCTTGCTGGTCAACTACAGAAAGTATGAGGTAGGTGTTCTGGGTAACAGAAACATCACTTCTCTCTTCTTTATTAATTTAGAGTGGCCTCTGGATTATGAAGGCAGCACGCAGTACCGTTTTTAGCAGTGCACACTTTAGCATCAGGGCATCAGCACAGAGCAGGAGAGGCTTTGCAAGGCAGCCTTGTAATGCTCCCTGTGTCTGTCTCTGATGTATGTGTATAATCAAATGTGTATGATATTCCTACAGCTCATTCCATGCCGTCATGAAAGAAACTACCTAGGGAATTTGCATTTATTTGTGGAAATAGTCTGAGGAAGGTAGTTTTGGATGAGTTGCTGTTGTGCCAAACTGCATGTCTTCCTCTGTGTGTGTGTGGTTATACATAATCTCCAAAGTAAAATGAGCTGTCAGTTATCCTGGGCTTTAGACTGAATTTGTGATTCAGAACCTGACTGAAAGAGCACAGATCCCCAGAAGAGATGGTGAAGCTGTGACCAAAGAATTAACAAACATCACAGCTAGTAGTTCCAAGCTAAGTCTCTCTCAGTCTCTTTGATGGATTCCTTTTTGAGGAGCTTTATTCATCATCCTTTTAATGTTTATGGTATATTCCCTTTTTTTTGCATTATTCATCAGCTTTGAAAAAAACACATTTTGAATGTCAGAACAACACGTAATGTTGGCTTCTCTTTGCATCAGGCATGATGCTTGAATAATCAGGGTTTTTTTCTTCATAAATAGAAATACCTTAATACACTTAATTAGGCAGCAGATAGGAAAGTTCTGGAACAACCTGCCCTTCAACAGAATTACAAGGAGGGATCAGGCTTCAAAACCTACCTGATTTTATAATAGGTCTTGTTCTGAATTATGAATAGACCTAGAGAATATGCAAGGACAGGAACTACACTTAGTGTCAAAGTAATGCCTGTCAATTCCTCATTCCTATCAATGATGTCAGAATCATGAATTGCAGATTCTGTTCAGCATTCTGTGCTGTGGTAGCATGGAACAGGAATGTGGAGTTTGATTTTGGTAAATGGCTATTAGGGATAACTGTTGGGAATGATCTGTAAGGAGGGTTACTTATGAGGGCGGACTGGGAAGGTCAGATATTCAGACAAATGGTTGAGAACTGTATAATCCCTGAGGCATGGATCCCTGTAGTTTATGTCCTTAGCAGGGTAGAATGCTATGAGTGCACGAGACTTGTCCTTGGCTCTTTGCCATGGCTTTCTGGGGAGTATTGAGTTGGAGTTGAGTGCTTTGGAGAACACTGTCTGAGATGTCTTGAAGCTGGGCACTCTTAAGGAAGTCGTGCTGATGCTTGAAAAGTGCAATCCATACAATCCAGCTGAAGCAGACATGGAGCAAGAGGAACTTCAGCTCAAGCAGCTCCTCTGGCAAGGCTGAAAGCTGCTTCCAGAAGGGTGGTGTGTGACAACTGCTCAACACTGCCCTTTGTAGTAGTGCTACAAGCCAAGCCTGTAGTAATGCAGACATTGTCCTTGAGTAGCTGCTTTCATTTGCTGTTCCTTGGCCCTTAGGGTCAGCATGGTGGTTGTCTGGTTGTCAGTGAATTGTAGCACACTTTCATGCCTCAGGTGCTCTGGAGTTCTCTTTGTAGCTAACTGTGGTGCAGCTGAAAGGTTCTCTTTTGGTCTGAACTCCATCAGTTAAGTTGGATGTTTCCAACTGTTTAAGAAAATCTAATAAGGCTCAAAATTCATCAGCTGACTATGATTTTGTGTCTGTTTTTAGTGTAAGGACAGTGTGTTTTACATCAGGATGTTCTTTTGTATTTTTGGGATGTGGATTTTGTGATCTTCTCTCAAATTCCTTGGATAATATCTCTCCATGTTGCCATTACCTGTGTTTATGAGATCTTGGCTTGCTTATTAACTTCTGTTCTATGGATTTACATATCTTTACTTGGAACTTTTAAAGGGATGCTCCCAATTGAAATCCTAATAATTTTCAGAAGTTGTTCCAACTATATACTTATTCAAGCCTTCAGCTGTATATATTTTTTAATACTAGTCCTGATTTCAGAGGAAATACTTTTGCATTGATACTGTGAGAAAGAATATGCTATGAGAAAAAGTATTTATTTGATCACTTTCCCAGTGTTTTAAGGGATGGCTGATAGGATAGCAAGTTAAGACTCGAAATCACCTAGTGACTTTTGAATATGTACTCATTGATAACATCTAGGCAGAAGTTTATTTGCCTCATGTTCAACATGCTAGAATTGCATTGTGTCTTTTGTTAGATGGAGCTGAAAGAAATTAGTTAAAATGTGGGATTTTCCCTTTGTGTGCTTGTCTGGCAGCATATAGTGTGTCCAATACCCTTTCATGTCCAGTTTTGTGCACTTGCCTCTCCTTGGTATACACAGCTACAGGTGCTAAAGAGACACAGCTTTGGAGAATCTCAGAAAGTTCATGTTTTTTTCTTTTTTTTTTTTCCTCAAAGATCTTGCATAACTTAATTTTTAAAAAAATCTCTTTAACAAAAAAAGTAATTATTCAAACTCCCAATTCCCTGCAAAATGACCTGCCTGCAGATGAGACTTTTCTGTGTCTTGATTCAAAATCAACTTTTTTGGTCTTGCACTGACACATATAAACCAGGAAAAATGTGCATTGCTAATCTGAAATGCCTCCTAAATTATTAGCATTTGTCTTTATAGATGGAGCTTGTGTGTTTTTGTCAGCTAAGTTCAAGGCATTTATATTCTCCAGAGACTTCCAGCTCTTAGTAGTGTACACAAAGTGTTCCTCTCTAACCCAGCAGCAGATGAGTCTAGAATGTTGTCCTGCCTTTCTGGGTGCTGCTTTAAGCAATCTTTGCAAGGTGTTGTAAAAGGGAGATAGCAGAGCACTAATGTTCCATCCAGCTTCACTGCCTGTTACTGCTGCAAAACTGTGTGTGTGTCACAGATAACAGGCTTGCAGGATGGCTGCTCCACTTTCCAGACTGACAGATGAGCTGGTGGAGGGACAGAAACTCCCTCTCTTCTCAATAAAATCAGGAGACTGCCTGGCTGAGCTAATAAAGGGAACATGTCCCTGGCCTAATGGTCTTAGCATGTGCTGTGATTCCTGCTTATTTGTGTATATTCTGTTTTATGGGACAGGACAGAGATTGTTCCCAGGTGGTTGGGTAAACTTGGAAACATAATAGTGTTTTTTTTTCCCTGAAGGCTGAACTTAAAACCATTTTTCTTTCTTCTTTTTCCCCTCACCCTGAGCAGTCAGTGAATCCCTACATTGTGAAGCTCTCCATTGTGGATGACGAGGCCACACTTAATGTGAGTACTTGGTTTGATTTCTCTGTGCTGCTGGAGATGCTCTTTCACGTGGAGTGTAGGGTAATGAATGCAAGCATGGTGTATGGTAGAAATCAGGTCTTGGAACAGTGCTGCTCTAAGGAGCACCAGTACAGTGTTTGTTCAGCCCTAGCAGTGCCCTTGCAATGGATTAGGCAGCTCATGATTTGGAGAGTTTGTTCACCAGTTAAATGGTGGGGGTGGTTAAAAAGCTAGGTAGCAAGGAACATGCTAAAGTTGTTCTATTATGCATTCATGAGCTGTCTCTACACTGTTTGCTGTCATGTGCCAAAGAGACACAGCATGATTTATGCCAAAGGGAATCTCATTTCCAGTGCTGTGTCACTTGATTTTACCAGTCCACAAGTCAATTCTTGTAAGTCAGTGGAAGATTGAGCCAAGAGTCCTACAGTGTATTTTGGGTTGTAGCCACAGTCTGAGTTTTTCATCCAGGCCTGGATAAAAATTGACAGCAGACTGAGATATGTGAGTTCTGGACTTGGAAGCTGCTCTTTAGGCATGAAGTAAAAAGCAAGCTCCATGCAAAATAAAGGTTGAGAACTGTTAGTAGTTCTGTAATGGTGGAGGCTGTTTGCAAGGAGTCAAAGGTTATTAGTGTCTTTGACTCTTTGTTTTGAATTTTTATATGTCCTTTCTCTAACACCAACTTATCTCTAAATTTCTTGATGCTTTACTGAGGCTTCTGGAGTGAGAGCTCTATATGGGGGTCCAAGGAGAGTAAACATTCTCTGTCAAACTTAGTAATTAGATAAATAACTTTAAATTTTGTTGTCTGGGTTTTTGTATTATAATGTTGTTGTATCATAGCACATCTTTAATAGTTCAAACAGCTTCAAGGGAAATTCTGCATAGCATGCTGGGTTGTCTTGAGTGGGGGGCAGCATTGCTATGTCTGTTCAGTTTGTAACTTTCTCCCTTGAGATTTTAATGTGAAGTTTGTTTGTTTGTTTTTAATGACTTTTTTTTTTCAGGGAATGGGACTTGTAATTGCCCAGGCTTTATCAGAATATAACAGGTAAAACCAATTTGTGTCTTGTTTTTCAATACATAATAGTTACTGTACATTTTCACTTTTTTTTGTGTGTGTGTGTTAAAACACTTGTTTATCACCTGACTGACATGATACACCTGGAGAGGCAGGGAATAGTCTTATGCTTTGAGGTACTTTGGTTCAATTGATGTAGTCATTGCAAGTCTCAATGCATCTGTACCAGCTAGGCTTACATGCTTCAGGAGAGGTTTTGCTGTAGGGCAAGATATCCATTTTATGTTTTTACTGTCATGGATTTTACCTCTGTATGAACTTTACTTAAAATTTTAGTCACAAGTGATAAATTAATAATTTGCTGACAACTTCTCTGTTGAAAAATGGAATTAGCTGAAACACTATCTAAAACAAATATACAAATGTGTCGAGGGCTGTCCACATGCCTGATCAGAGACCATTAGGGGATGTAAACTCTTCCAAATGGTGAAAAGCAGTAACTGCTGCTGAAGAAAGAGCCAGAAAGTCAGCAGAAAGGGTAGCATATTCTTAGCCTCTGCTTCATAAGTACCAGCATAAAACATGTAAGCTTTCCTAAGAGGAAAGTGTTTTAGAAATATTTGGAAGCTTACAGCAATTTCACCTGAGAAACTCAAGATTTTCTTTGTGCAGTAGGGTTCACAAGGTATCCAGAAAAATGTTTTAATTCCTTTGAAAGTCTGCTGTGATAGTTATGCAGGTGACTTGCAAGATCAGCAAATCATGTAGATGTATTTAACAGAGTAAATGATTAGAGTAAAGCAGAAAAAAACTTCAATCACCCAATTTCAATTCCGATAAAAGCTGTCTCAGATCATGGCCTGCTTTGCTTAGCTCATTCCTTCTCCCTTTCCCAAGAATTTAGAGTTGGTTTCTTTGCATGTTACATTGTGTGTGATCAGATTCCTATGTGACAGATGAAATAAATGGCCATGTGAGCTTTGCTAGTCCCTTTGAGTGCCAGATGAAGCAGTGTAGCTTAAATCTGAGGTACCCAACCTGTTTGTTGACTTCACCTGCTCCAGAAAAGTGAGATCAGGCCATGAACCATAAAGTCCACATGGTTTCTGCTGGCCATAGAGTGGCCAACTCTGATTTTTTGTGTAGTGGATGATGCAATGAAACTGTTCTGTGGTTACTGACTCTGTGTGCTCATGTGGCTTATTACTGTTTGTGCAATGCAGAACAAAAATTCCTAAGTCACTTGATCCCTTTCCTTCAGAGTTAGCCCAAACTGTTTGTGTCCTCTGTAAAAGCACAAGCTTGTTCAAGTTTCACATCTTTCAGCACCTCTACTTCAATTCAACACTATTTACAAATATTTTAGTACTCTTTGTCTCTTCTTTTGTGAGTCTTGAAAAAGGCTGTTGAATGTTGAAGTTTCCCCCATCCTATATTCTTGTCAAATAAGACAAATGCATAGGGATTTAGGTGAGGTAACCCTGGTTCCATTTCTAAACCTGAAACTTCATCCTTATTCCTTTTTGTTCAGACAATACAAGGATAAAGAAGAGGAGCATCAGACTGGTTTCTTCTCAGCCCTAACTAACATGGTAAGCAAGGAAGTGGTGTTTTTCTATTCTTAAAAAGGTGCATTTGTGCAAGTTCAGCAGGAGAGCGTTTCTAAAAAGTTTGAGTTTGGAACGTAGTTCTGGAGGTAGAGATGGATTGACCGAATCAAAACTAAGTAAACTAAAATGGTTGTATTCTGAGGAGTGTGTTGTCTGGCTGGGAAAGCACTTTCAAAGGACGAGATCTCTACTCTTGTATTGATAATTGAAATTCTTTTCCTGTATTTTCTTCACTCTAGTTGACTTTATTTTAAAAATCACCTTATTTTAAACTTGCAATAATTTTTTAAAAACTCCATAATCCTTTTAAACAGCTATATATTTTTAAAAACTAGTTGCTACTCTGGTGATGTGGCCTAAAACATAGTGGCACATAGTCTGCTCTGTCACTAGTCTTTGAGGTTCTGTTTCTTTACTGTTTTGTTACTCAAGCATGGATGCACTTTAGCTATGGAGTAAACCTTGGACTTTGCAGTGGGCAGTGTCTGCATTTTTGAAGGGCTACCCTTCAAAAACAGTTGTAAATTTCTTCCTTGTAAAGAATATCCACTGTTTCCCTTGTTCAGTTTGGATTTGCTTTAGTCAGAGATTTCATTGTATTCTGAGATCTAACTGACAGAAAAATTTCCTCTGGGGAAGGGTAGTTCAGTGTTGGCAGCTACCTGTCAGGAGTGACTTGGGTAAAACTGTGGCCACCCTGGGGCAAGCAGAGAGGAAACAATCTCTCTTGTTCTCTGACAGAATGGCAAACTGATCCAGGCTGGGATTCAAGATCCAGTCTTTTATTTTTTTTTCCTTTTTTTGTGATTCAACAGGTGAAGCATTGGTCAGTGACAGTACAGCAAAATAAAACATGTTTGTATCCATGTGTTGTCTCTTGCTGTCTAATAGCTTTCCCAAATTCCTGCTGTGCAATGCTCTCTCTCTCCATAGGTGGGCAGCATGTTCATAGCAGATGCTGATGAGAAGATCTCCGTCCAGTAAGTGCATAGTTGTTATTTACACAGTGAACTGGTCCGTGTGATCCCTTCCATCACGGAGCTCTTTAATGTCACAAAGCAAACTAGAGGAGCAGGTTCTCCTGTCACTAAAAGGGTACCACACCCTGCAAACTGTAGATTTGCCCTTCCATGGGAAGGGTACAGCGGGAGACATAGCTGAACTGCTTGTAATGAAGTCTATAAAAAAAACTCCAGTGGTTTTTATGAGGCATTTAAAACATATAATAGGTGTGTCAGAGGTGGCACATGAGAAGCAAAGGTTTGTGCACTCTGGCCCTCACCAAAATATTTTCTGAAGGGAGCAAGTGATAAATATGCTCTTAAAATAGAGGACTTTAAATGGAAAACACTGTGCAACTAGGGACACTTTCAGTGGGAAGGCAACAAAGATTGTAGCTGTGCTCTAAAAATAGCTATTTTTATGGATTGCTACTACTAGTACTGTTATAAGTACTAGTAGTAAGCATATTACACAACTCTATAGGAAGAACAACTGGATTGCAGAGGCAGAGTTTTCCGTAGTTGAAATTTTTTTTTTTCAGATAGACCATACTTCTGAAAAACTTGGCTCCTGGTATTCTGGTCACTAACTGCCTTTGTCTGTATCCTTCCCACAGAACAAATGAAGCAATCCTTCTGGCCCTCTATGAAGCTGTTCACTTAAACAGGAATTTCATCACAGTTTTGGCACAAGTGAGTTTCAGTAGAATGCTTCCCCATTCCTCTGTAGTGGATGTGTTTGAAACCAGAGAGCCAGAAATTGAATTGGTGAAAAGATATTTTCTTTTGTTTTCCCCCTTATGTACTTGTCATAGGATCAGCACAAAAGAGCAGAAGCAGGCCAGGGCCGGGGAAGAATTTTATGATATACTTCCTGCCTCAACAGGAAATGAGCAGAGTTTTGAGGTCCCAGTTCATGTTGGAATAATTCATTTTTGCCACTGAATGGAAAGGGTTGCATGGAGTGCCTTCTGTGCCCTATTGATAGTCCACTTAGGGGGTGAGCAAAGCAGTTGCTGTAGCTCTCAGAGCAAATCACAGTTTTGTTAAGTTAGAGTTGAGAGAGAGAGGCTGATTCAGCTCCCAAATTGGATGGATTGTCCTGTATGGGTGTGCATGGACTGTGTGGTGTTGTCTATTTGGGTATTCTTCACTTAGGGACTAATTGGCATGTGACAGTTGTTGTTTCAGATACTATTTTGTGTTCAGACTTTGAAGAGCCCAGCCCCTTTGGCATGGGAGCATAGCACTTGTCCTTGGGCTTTTTATGGTGGAGAAACAGCCTTCTGAGGGGCAGCAGGCTGCTCTGATCACAAATCTCTGGATGCTTTTCTAAATGCTACATGTGTTAGCAGAGGTGATTGCTGCTGGGAGGCAGATAATGAGCCTGTCTGATCCAATGACTGTGCTAAAGGGTAGCCTGATAAATTTAGGAAGACCTTCAGGTTCAGGCTTTTAATTTTGGTTTGTAGATACTGCTTGTAATCTGTGAGAAAAACAACATCAGCAAAACAGTTTAACACCTTTACCCAGTTTATTCAGGTCCTCAGAGTGCAGCCATACATCGTGAGCTAGACTTGGCATGACAGAGGAGACCTTTGGGGACTCCTGACAGTAGTGGTGGTGGTGAAGGTCTGATAAGCAGATCTACAGCCTCTGAAGAAAGCTTCTGTTTCATGGATAGTTAATTTGCTGAGGTTGACTGCTTGTCTTTTCCTAGGTTATTCATTCCTACCAATTCTCAGAGATTTCTGCTCTTTCAGTTCTGTGCAATACCAACTTAGGCCTTTCTGTGGTCAAGCTATTCCTGAGGGAAGAGAGGCATTTGGCAGGGCAAAGGAGCAGAGCAGAAGATCAGCTAGAATAAAAGCTCTTAAAAATAGAAGGATAGACTAGTTACTTTTGGAAGTGATAGTTGAAGCAGCCACTGATCAGTGGGTTGAATTGGAGAACTGATATTCTTGGATGGATTGTCTGTAATCCTTCATTTTAGAGAGGGCAAGGTAGGTCATGTCATGTTGAAAAAACCTCTTAAAAGCTGATGAATGCTCTTGCCTAAGCTGGTGTCCATTGCTTGGTGCTGCATGAATGGCTTCCTGCTGCTGTGTGTGCTTTGTGGGAAGAGCAGGGATTCAGTTGTGTGGATATCTGGAGCGTTGCTCACCAGCTGTGAGTGCTTTAGTTTGCTGCATGGTGGCACTCTTGTCTCTCAACTGCCAGTTACTGTTCTGGAGAAAGAAGGTAAGCCCCCAAAACCTGTCTAAGGAAATCCAGCTTATGTAAGACTTTCAGTGAAAAATTGTATTTTAAAGTGTAAGTTGGTAGCTGTAGGGATGTAAATGGTCTTTGAGTTGTAGTATGTGTGTGTCTGCTTCTTGTAAAATATATGCATTTATAGTTGCTCATAAAATGAGATATTCAAAGGCAGTGTGGAGGATATCCACTTGTGAAAAATCCTATGGAACTAACGTCAAATCAGCAGTTCTGTATCTTCCTTTTATTTTGAAATTGTGATGATATATTAAGGCAGATGATACATTTATGTAAAACTTGCCCTATGAAATGGACACTTTCCTTGGCAGCCAGACTCAAAAATAGCATGGCAGATTGCCTACGCTCTCACCAGTGTGGATAGGTCCGGAAGCTTGCAAAGAGTGAAAGTCAAAGCAGTAATTAGGCAGGCAACTATTAGCAAAGATGAAATGGAGAGAGTGACTGGCTGATGGAAGCTGAGAGGATCAATAATGATCGTATTATTTATGTTATGCACTGTTTTCCTGCAGTGTCTTTCCTGCAGGGCTTTACAGTGAGACAAGAAAGTAATAAATTGCCATCATCTTTAAATATGAACAGGTGGGGGGCAGGAGCAAGGACAATTTGCTCTTAAAAAAAAGACGTGAAAGGATCTTGGAGGAAGACTTCAAACACACATCCTTAGCGTGTTTTAGGGGGAATTAGAAACTATTAACATTGTAGGCTTTTGCAAATCTTCTCCCATTCTTCGTTAGGGAAGGGCATTTTTTATGTCTGCTTGGGAGAGCCACCATTTTCTGATGTATTTTTGTGTTTTATGGAATAGAGAAATTGATGTACAGTTTAATTATTAGACATCCAAGGTCAGGAACCATGGCCTGGCTCTTTGGGGAAGCGGTTGAAGTTTCTTGAGACTACTTTAGCCATGTTTGTTGTGCAAGAGCATGGAACAGTACAAGTAGTGGTCTGTGTTTGTAGTGCCTGGGGAAGCAGTTGACCTGTGCATTTGTGTTTTCTCTTAGAGCCATCCTGAAATGGGCCTGATGACAACACCAACGAGCCCAGTTCCAACGACACCTGTCACTCCACTTGGAACCACCCCACCTTCTTCAGATGGTAAGAAATGTAATGATCTCCTGAGGAAAAATAATTTCAAACTGTGAAATACCTAGCAATCTATTTTCTGTATATTGCCACTAATGAGATCTGTCTGGAGCAGATGTAACTTGGTGGTATCTTCCTGGAGTGACTTGCCTTACTAAATGTGAGCAAGATTCTTTGACTCAAATTTATTTTTATTTTGCCTTGTGTATTGCTCAATGAAATTATGCTGATATTTCTTCTGAAAACAGTACTGCCCCAATATTTGCATGAAGGTACACCCAGCTCATTAGTTATTCTGTGTAGGCTTTTACTTATGAATATTTCTAGTGTCAGGTCCTTTGCCTGGGATTATTTGTTATTGGAACAGATTTACAGAGAATCACTGTGAATTCCTGCTTGTCGTTAATGCACTTGTCCTCAGCTTTGAATTAATTGGGATTTGAGTTTAGTCTGGGTCTGGAAGTATTCCTCCCTCTTATTACTGCCTTTTTTGATAGGCTTTGTAAAGGACTGCTTACCCTGAGATCTTTCTTCTAAATGAGATGTTATGTGTCCAAATAAATATGCTTTGAAATCATCTAAAATAAAACCCTTTCATTTTAAGGTATGGACAGATATAGCCAAGTTTAAGAGAAGAAATGAAATGGCTGTTTTCACATATGTTATTGGCATCTGAGCTGAAGAGTGTTTAATGAAGGAACAGAGTCAATTTGAATAGAGCACAGTTTGGAAGTACTTCTGGGAAAAAGCAGCCTGGGTTACTCAGTTATATCAGCTATTCAGGTCATTTGATACCCTAGTTAAGGATGATCCTCCTCATGCATGAATTCTGTCTGGTTGCCATGGATAACAAAAGCTTCAGATAAAGAGTCCCCTATGTCTCACGTCTCTGTATGCATATAACATAAAATGTGGAGGGATGGGTATTTTGTGGGCTTCTGTTCAACGTGTTGATTGCAAATGTATCCACCCCCACAGCATATTACACAACTGACAGAATTTGTGCTTACCTACATCTAGAGCTTGCTTGCACTTTTTATTTCTTTTTTTCATTTACCACAAGGCAAAAAAAAATCAAAACAAAACCTCCATCCTGCTTTCAGCAGAGGCAATGATCTTGTGAAGTTTGAGGCTTCTTGTGGCTTGTAAGGTTACTAAATTTTAAAAAAGGATCTGATCTTAATGTGCAGCAATTATATTGGAAGCTTGCTTTATTTTTATCTGCTGTCACCTTGTTGATCCCTACAGTGAGATTTTTTTTGTGGCCCTTGGCTTGGTTTAATT
Source organism: Pycnonotus jocosus (assembly GCA_013400435.1). NCBI lineage: Eukaryota > Metazoa > Chordata > Aves > Passeriformes > Pycnonotidae > Pycnonotus > Pycnonotus jocosus. The sequence goes on from VWYP01021592.1 coordinate 132,269, forward strand.
TGGTGGTGCTTGAGTACTGCTGTTTTAAAGATACATCAGAATTTTCCTCATTTACTAAGGTCTTGCAACTCAGCTGTAGAATTTGCCTATGGCTGCCAGTTAGCAGGAGGCTTTTTGGCTTTGGAATGAGAAGATTGCTTTCTTTTTACTGCATGAAAAAAAAGTGTAGCTGAACTGTTTTCAAGTCACATTAACTAGTAGAAATGTAGAAATCCATCTCTGAATTTCAGGTGCTTTTCTTTTATGCTGTCTGGGATTAAAAAATGAATTCATATTCTGGCTTGAAATTTCTCTGGCTGTTAACCTATAGTGTAAATTAAGACCTTGTAAAGTTTCTAAATAAGTGTTAAAAAAGGTCTGTATCATGAACCAGGATAAGCAGCAATGTGTTCTTCAGAATGATTTCTTCCGTTTTTTTTTTTCTTTTTCAGAAATGAGGCTTTTGCTAGAAACTGTTTATCCATAATATGTAAATCAAGTGTGCCTGTCACCATAGTTATCTAAATGTCAGTTTGCTTACTGTTGTTAAATATTCATTCACTACGTTCATTGTAACAGCTCAAGAAGGATCCACTGGGGATATAAATACATTTTTCAGACTTTTAGCTAAATCTTTGAGCTATTCATAATATTGGGAGTGAGAAAGCTTCCAGTCTCATTGCACAGACTTTGCCAGCAGACGTGGCACATTAGTAATGTGTCAGGAGCCCCAGGTCTTCAAAACTGAATGGACTAAGCCAGCTCACACTTGGGAATGTGCAACCTTTTTAACCTAAAAGCCCCATAGGATTTTTGATGTGATTCGAACAGTGAAGTTACACTGATCTATTTGACCTGTTGTTTCCAAGTGCTGCAGTTTTGTGTTGAAGTAGGCTGTGTAATCCTGAGTTCCATGGGAACCTCTGCTGTACTCTCACTGCACAGTTTAAAGAATCCTGCATTTTACTATTGGCTTGTCTCCTTCATCCTTCTGTGCCTGCCCTTGCCCCAGTTGAAGCCTTACTTGCCTCGTTACAGGGTTGTGAGATCCAAGCAGACTTTATATTGAAGCAGACTTTCTCTGAACCAAAGTACAGTTGTTTACAGGATCAAATTACTTCCCCTCAGAGCCCCCAACCTAGTCATCCAACAATCAAATGTATTTCTTCACTTCTTAGGAGATCCATTCTCATGATAAATACCTTTTTCATTCCTCAAAAGTGTGAAAAGCCTTGAGCATTCCTGAGGATAAGCAGAAAAGAGATGATATAATACTTATGATGCGGGTACTAGTGGTCTGCAGATCTGTTTCCGGTGTAAAGGGAGCCCTGTCTTAGGCTGTCTTTGTAGCATGAGAAGAAAGAGACTTTGGTCAACTGTAATTCAAGCCATCTATGACCTCCTGAATGTGAGAACCTGTGGGTTTGACCCCCTAGGCAGCCAGAACAGTCATGTTATTGTCATGTCAGGACAGTTGCGTAGAGCTGGAGAAGGTCTCCTTAACTCTTGAGCCAAGTGTCCTGTGCTTGCAAGCATATCATCATACAATCCCTTGAATTTATCAAGCTCTGACTAAATCTGTCAGATTTGTTTCCCAGTAATTTCTGTTGGGGGGCACTTTCAGCATCTTGTTCCTTTGTTAGAAATATTCCACTTAGCAGCCTGGACTTTTTGTCAATTCGTACCCATTTACCATGGTGTTAAGTCTCCTTTGAAACAAAGGTCACTCTTCTTCACATTTTGGTTTACTCACCTCTTTGTTTTGCTGTCTCACAAGAAAGGTACTCTGTTCTTCTGATCAACATACTAGCCTGTCTTTAAACTTGTTCAAGTTTAAGTTTATCCTCTTTGAACAGGGCTTCTGCATAATTATGTACAGTGTTTGAGACAGGGCCTCACCAGCACCTTGTGCAGGGCATTATGGTGTCTCTGTTGGAAGTGCGTTTCTGGATCTCCATTGTAGAACTGGACTCTTGAGCCCTTCACGTTGGTAGCTTGTCATCTTGTGACCTGATAATGGTATTTTGTTTGCAGCTGATGAGCTCTCAGCTTGCCATGGAAATAAATCCCTGAATTCCTGACCCTATGACTTGCATTGTTTAATTTCATCTTGTGTTCATTATCTCTTCTTGTTTTTAGCCCATTCTTTGTGTGCAGTCTGATGCTTCTCTGTGTTTACATATCCCAACTTTCTGCCATTAGCAGGTTCATTAGCAAGCAGCTGTTTCTTATGTCCAGGTCACACAAAAGAAAAAAAAAAAAAGGGGGCTATTCTCTAAACTGATGTCTACAGAATTCAAGCAGTATTTTTTTTCTCAGATCAGTAATTTCTCTGATTATATCTTCTTTGCCAGATCTTTGATGTACATAAAATTTCTTTATGGATTCCCACCAATTTCCTTCACTTTTAATTTTTTTATACATAACTATATTAAGTGCTTTAGTGAAATGTTCCTAGGCTAGCTCTGTCAGTTTGGGGATTTTTTTTGTCTGAGCTGCTTTATCTTAAATGATGTCAGACTTATCTGGCAGGATCTGCAGGTAAATGCATGATGCATGTTTCCCACTGATCTTTCTCCTCCCTTTCAATATTTCTTGTAAAGCTTTCCAATTGGAAAGGCAGAGAATGGCCCTTTAGGACAGCTCAGGCTCAGTCATCAGTAAAAATGTGTCTCAGTCACATGACAGAGGCTTGACAGCTCATGAACTCCGTGCTTCAGATGGTGCATGGGGAATGGGGGAATGAGCAAGGAGGCACATTGTGCAATTAGCTGAGGAAATGAAATAGCTCCTTGTAAAGTCTGAGGCAGATGATGTCCACTGTTAAGGTGTCAAAAGTACACCTGGTGTCCTAGAGAAATACCAATGAACCGCCGCGGGTATGGAAAGTACATTTCTGCTCCCTGCTGGGTTGAGATGTATCTAGCACAAGCTGTGACTGCTTTTGCTTCTTGATATTTATAAAGCTTCTGTTTTGCCTTCCTTTTCTATCTCTTTGGATGTGCAATGATTGTTACATTATGTCTTGTGTGTTGCTTCTGCAAGAGAGACTGTTGTTGAGAGGGAAGAATGGAATTGACACAGGCCTTTTGGAATGAACATTTCAAAAATGCTGAAACAGAGAAGGATCTTTTCTGGGCACATTCCTTTACAAAATGAGAATTGTGTGACTGTTACCTGTGTTGCTTGTAAGAATTAATTGGATATCAGTGCAAATATCCTGATTTCCCTAGGCTGGGAATGTTGATGAGTGCTGAAACAGTGGGCTCATCTCCCTGAGGAGCACAGGGGCAGGAGAGAGAAGGATATCACTTTGCAGGGTAACACAGGCTGTGCTTAGAGCAGGAGAAATGGTCTCTGAGGGAGTGGTACCAGTCTTCATAACAAAATCTTTCCTGAGTGGTCATGGAGAAGGAGATCAGGTGGCCCTGCACGTAGGCTGATCTTATCCCAGACCTGTGAGTCTGTGTCTTAGTTCTCTGTATAGTTATTTCTTGTATTTGTGTAGGATAAATGTGTCTTATCTGCTTTGTTCCAGTTATAAGCTCTGCAGAGCTGCCTTTGGATGCTGATGTGCAAACTAGCAACCTGCTGATAACCTTCTTGAAGTACAGCTCAATTGTGATGCAGGACACAAAAGGTGAGTGAATTCTGTGGATGCAGCAGACAGTGCTTCTGAAGTCAGGAGGGCATGAGAATGTGACCAGTGACTCCAGAAATAGGAGTGGAATTTCTTTATAAAAAGATTGAAGATTTCAAGATTTTTGAAAAAATTAAGTGATTTCTTATTGTGAGATAAGACTTATGAAAGCAGGAGAGACCTAATGCTGGCAGGAGAGATGTCAGGTATGGAAAAAAGGTAATAATAAATGATGATACCTAATAACCAAGCTTGTCTATATGCTGAAGGTGTGAGTATATCTGATTCACAACTATCTGTCAGAGAGGGGAAGTCTGAGAGCAGAGAACTGTGTTTTTAAGAACACTTAGAAACTAACAGAGGACAAAGCTCAGCATTAGAAGGAAATACTTCCTTTATCCTTTGGTTAAACAGGTAGCTCTGTAATTACAAATAGAACAGCAGCAACTTGGACTGCACTGGCAGTAATTTGCTTGAGAAAGTATCTTTCTGTGTTGTGCTTCTTGTTTCTCCTGTAGTTCTGTGAGGGTTAATTTCAGCTTGCTGGAGTTGAAGTATTGCTTAATCTCCTGCTCAGGGTACCCAAGGGTGCTGTTTTGCCCAATGGTTATATGGACAGGACCATAGTGTGAACATAACAAGTGATCTTTGCACTGTATTTCAGCCTGTTACCGACTTTCGCTGTTAAGTTAGATATAACAACAGAAATGTGAATATATCTGCAGAGCTATGATACATCAATTACTGTATTTCATGAATACTTCACATTGAATAAGAGAGCAGGCAGTTTCCTTTTATCTACTAGCTTGCAGTGAAATTGTATTTCACTGTCTCCCTCTTGTTAGTAAGCAAGCTAGTTGAAGAAAAAGTAATAATTGAAATTAGGACCAAATGGAGTTTCATGCATCCCTATCTGGTTTTGGCTGGGACAGAGGTAATTTTCTTCTTAGTATCTGATACAGTGTTTTGATTTTGGATTCAGTATGAGAATGATATTGATAACACGGTGATATTTTGGCTCTGACTGAGTAGTGCTAACCATGTGTCAAGGACTTGTCAGTGTCTTGTGCTCTGCCAGTAAAGAAGTACACAAAAAGCAGGGAAGGAGCATGGCCAGGATAGGTGACCTGAACTGGCCAAAGGGATATTCCACACCATAGAATGTCATACCCAGTATATAAACTTGGAGAGTTACCCTGAGGGGAGACAATTGTTGTTTGGGGATGGGATGGGCAGCAGGCATTATGCAATCGTGTCATGAACTGTATTGTGCATTACTTGTTTCTCTTTGGTTCTGTTACCCTCTCTCATCTGCTGATGATTATTATGATTTCTTATGATTATGGTGATGAGGTTTCAGTTACTAAATTGTTCTTATCTCAACCCACATGATTTACCTTTTATTTGCAATTCTTCTTATAATTGTGGGGAGAGGAGAAGCATTGTGAGTGATTGAGCAGCTGCATGCTACTTAGTTGCTGTCAGGGGTTAAACCACAACTCCTTGGAGCCAAGGCAGAGTCAGGTTTACGTGTATCTTTTCTCAGGTATTGCTGCCAGGTTGGATAAAGATATTGTGATAGTGGAGCACCATTTGCAGACTATCCATTCCAGTACTTATTGTGAGAAAGCTTTATGTGCTTCCTAAAGTCTTTATGTGATTTAAATTAATTGCTAGTTATCTTTTCCAAGATAGACATCAAGAATGGATAATTTTTTTTAATGTGTCAGTTCTTATGTATTTGAAGTCTGCTTTCATGTTTCCTCTTGCTTTTGTCTTTTGAACTAGACCACATCAGTCTTGGCTCAGTCATTTTAATAGATTGCACACGTGAGGAGGGCTTACCAACTCTCTAATTTGCTCATTCTCATTTGCTTTTCTGAGGGTCTGTCTTGCTGATCCAAGACTCTGATGGAACAATTTTATGTTTTTCAATGTAACTTCTGCAGTTATTAGTCACTGTAATGTGGAAAGTCTGCACAGAGCCTTGGAAACTGCCACACTGGATTAGTTTCAGATAGAGTGAAATCTGATAGAGGGGATTCCTTACTAAACAAGCCAGTGAGAGATGAGTTTATTGTGTTATGAGAGAGGAGTTGATGTTTCTTTCTTTTTTTACTTTGGTTCTAGCTTGTATAAGGTCTGAAATTTGTGCAGCTGCTAGACCTCCTTCCCACCATAGTAGTTTATGGCAGTGAGCTCCACTGATTGGTCATTTAAAACATGTGCCTTGCAAACCAATACTTACTAATTCTAGTGGGTATATTCCTGACCTTATATTTTGATTATAGATGGAGCACTGCCTAATTTTTTTTCTTGTATAAGAGCATGGAATAGACTGCCCAGGGAAGTGCTCGAGTCACAATCCTGAAGGTATTTAAAAGACATGTAGATGAGACAGTTAGGGACATATTTTACTGGGAGATTGGCAGTGCCAGATTAACGATTGGACTCCATGATCTTAAAGGTCTGTTCTAACCTGAATGATTCTATGCTTCTCTGTGACACCAATATAGCGAGAAGAATGACTAATTCTAATTTACTCCATGTGTCTTGGGACAGGTGGGAACACTTAGAGGGAAAACTGTTTTGTTCCACATCCAGGACTAGACAGTTGCTTTCGTCCTGTCCCAGAGAGCATAATTTAATAGATTGTGTTTACTAGGTCTTCTCTTATCCTCTCTTGTGTCAGTCAGAGGCAGCTGCCTTGGGAGAAACAAAACCTCTGTGTCATTTTCTCCCATTTGCAAAACAGGTTTCATAGTGATACACCTCCCTGTAGAAAGTGCTCTGCTTTGTTGCCTTAATGAGTGTTGCTGTGCGAGTATGAAGTGTGTGTGCAAGTAACTGCTTGCATAGCTGTGCCTTAACTCCTGCAGATGGTCTGATGTTCACAATACACTGGCAGAGGGCAGAGTTCGTGGTGTGAAACAGGAGCCTTTGCAGCATGCTCTCCAGAGAGAGAAGTGGTAGCAGCACCTGCAGAAATATACAGGGAGGACTTACAATTTAAAAATAACAAGGCTCTTGTGTATCAGTTTTATTCTAGGTCATTTTTTCTTTTTACTGGAGTGCAAAACTTCACACTTAAACATTTTAGCTGAGGTAAGGAGATAGGAGAGACTTTTAACTCTCCCATTCCAAAATTCTTCTTCATCTTACTTAGTGCTACAAGATGAAATCAGCACACTTCAGGACACATCTTGTTAGTAAATATCTGTCCCTGAGCAGCATAGAAAAGAAAACAAAAAAGGTGTCAAACTAGACAGAACAGCTAGCTAAGCCCATTCTATCTGTTTTCATAATTACCATATACACACCAGCTAGCAAAGTGTTTGTAAAAGTCACCTGCAAAGAAGGACTTTGGCTGATGCTGTCTTCTGCTTTGTATGAAAGTGTATCTGACAGTTTCAGATATCCCCCTCCTTTGAGTTTGACTCTAAGGCAGTGTCTGGGATGGCATGTTTAGTAGTCCTCTACTTTAGAGGAGCTGTTGGAAATCTCGGGAGTACATAATGTTAAGCCTCCTCAGAATATAGTTACCAGTGTGTTGTTCTTTGTTGGTTTATTTTTGTGCGCATTGGGGGTGTGTGGTCCAAGTCCATTGTTTTTTAGAATGAAGATGTTTAAATGTGCTTGATTGGACAGTGCCTTCTACAACCTGATCTTATCTGGCCCTGCTTTGAGCAAAAATTGAACCACAGGTTTGTTCTATCCTGTGTTACCCCATGACTATATGTATCTTGGGTTTTTTTGATATTCAAGGTTAAAATTGAGAGGAGTTTTAAATAATCCAAATAAAAATTGCATTCTTCTGCCTTAGTCCCTCTGTTTTGCTCCAGCTGTCATTCAAGGCAAAAGCTGTTTGAAGTTGTGACATGAATAAGAAGTTGTGGAACATGAACAGGGTGAAACTCTTGACTTAAAATGCTAAGTCTTTGCAGACTCCCTTCTTTCATGGTTTTGCAAAGAGCGAAGTAGGTCGTGTCTCTCAGTATTGGGGTTAAAACTTGGAACTTAGAGCATAATGTTAGCACTTTTCTGCTACATAGTGGTGTGCCTCTGTGAAAGCTTTGCTGCTTGTTCCATAACCTACAGCAAAGGTGGTGTTTTGCTTTCCACCTTGTCTAAGAGGGGGAACAGTGTGTCTCTGCTGTAACAGAAAGACAGTATTTAGAATATCTGTGCAAGTAAAACTGAGGGAGACAGAAGCCCAGCATATAGTTACAATGCTGTTGGAAGTTCAGATCTGAACATTTGCTGTTGGTGCAGACTGGTGACAATGAGGTGGAATTTGGTGGCCAGGCTGGAGGGTGAGTGCTTAATGAGAGTAGATTAATAGCTATCATGGAGGAAGTAGGACTATGAAGAATCTCCAAGCTGGGCTTTTCTTCTGCTGCAACCGCTATCTTGCTCTTCAGCCTTGCTGGGCTTGCGTGGCTCATGGAGGACTTGTTTTTTCTCCTTTGCAGATGAGCACCGGCTGCACAGTGGCAAGCTGTGCCTCATTATCCTGACATGCATAGCAGAGGTAGGTTCCTCGCATGAAGCTGCTCAGCAGATGGTGTGTTACAGGGCTCCATCGTCCCGTGGAGCAGGAGCTGAATATCCATAGTAGTGCTGAGTGGTGAGGTCCTCAGGCACGTACTGCTTGCTAATATGCTTGATGCAGTACTGTTAAAGTTGACTTGAAACTTGAAAATTGGATCATCTTATTTGAGTTAGTCAGGTCCTGGGGATGGCGAGAAAAAATAGTGAACCTAAGCCTTTTGTGTCTTAGCTTTGGAGTGACCCTGTGGTGTGGCTTTTAGATGAGTAATGCGCTAATGGCTTTCAGCTCTGTGCTGTTCATGGTAAACACAGGCTGTGCCATATCCCTTCTGCCGAAGAAGGATATAAATCTGAAAGTAAGTCATGTGTTTGTAGGTCCCTACAAGCAAGACAAGAAGCAAATGTGGTGGTAGGATGAGAAAGTAGCATCACAGAGCTATGTCAGCAGTCCTGGCTGAATGTGGCCCTGTCTCATGGGGAGTGTGTTCTAATGGCTGACTGATGTCCTGAATGGTTGTGTTTGTGTGGCATTTGCGTTTTGCTTGCTTGCAAGTAAAGACCTTTCATCCTTAAAGAATAAAAAGCAGTGAGGTTGATAGCCAGTGTAAGGATTCTGTAATAATGTTTCTTCAGGGTGCCGCCTGAAAACTAATAATCTACAATTAAAATTTTTCTAATTAAATGGTTTTGGCACTTGTTCTTCAGGAAGATGCATAGATAACGCAAGATAAGAAATTCTGTTCATGCATAACAAGGACATTCTTTGGTTCTGACATTAAACAGAGGGTATATTTATTACCTATTCTGGCTGTGCATTATCTGGAGTAGCCTCTTTAATTTAGAGGTGGTCTTGGAATGAGATATGATTGAGAGGTGGAACAGCTCATAAACCTATCTGCTAGTACTGCAGTAGCTTCTGGCATCAAAATGCTAATGTGAACCTTTATCCACAGAGTCACAGAACTGGTGTGCTGGGGAACCACCTCTTATATTATACACCTGGAGCACTTGTTAAACTTGTGACACCATGGTGTGTACAGTCCAGAGTTTAAATGAGCTAAGGGGGAGAAAGCTAGAGTGAACTACTGCTTTGTTAGCAATTTAGTTTTCTAAAGTGAAATTGGGATCAGGAGGGGTTTACTTTTGCGTGGCTGGAATTCTGGGTGGGACAAGAGGGAATGGACAGATGGCTTTTTAACTTTATAGTTGTGTCTTGGGAGTTTTACACTGAAACACGTGTGATTTGAAAGGCAACTTGTAAGGTGCTGGGCTTTTCATATCTCCTCCCTTTTCTTGCCCTTTTCAATAGGATCAATATGCTAATGCTTTTCTTCATGATGACAACATGAATTTTCGTGTAAACCTACACAGAATGGTGAGTCTTTTCCTCCAGATTGTTTTCTCTTTAGGATGCAAACACAGAGGATTTGAGTATGTATGAAAAGTATATGTTGAAAATTGTGTCACAGACATCTAACCTGCATTGCTAAGGCATGTGGAAATATTGTCAGAAATGCAGTAGTTGCAGAATGATTTTTGAATTGCTCCCGGAATGTCTCTGTCTTCAAAGAACAAAGAGCTCCTTGCCCTGTTTGTGAATTCAGAGGCCTGTGTAGCTGGCGATGAGCTGTGTATTACAAAGTCTCTGAGGAAATCAGTGATAAGGGAGAACTGTTCTGCCTTAATCTTCAGTAAGCATTAGCCCTCATGATACATAATAGCCAACTGGAGTTACACTGAGTGCTCTTCTGTGGCTTAGGCTTCATTCTGGGTGGAGTAATTCACTTTCAGGGAGGAAAGTATTTTTTCTAGAGCTTTTTCATGTGATGGAAGTGTGCTTACCTGGCTCATGAAGCTCTGCAGTTACAAGTAATTTGAATGGTTATTCTAACGTGATGTATTCTGTCTTTGTGGTACTGGCAAGTTCCACCTCTTCTGACAGTGAAGGAAAGAAACAAACATCTTACTTTATGGAGATTGCTGCAAGATTGCTAGTCATTACCCCTTAACAACAGATTTGCTATCCAGTTAGCCTTTCTGTCTGTTACAGTGAACACCAAAGCCATTGACTACTGTACACACTGTTAAGAATGCCAATCAGACTTCTGGTCAAAAACAAATCAGTATGTTAACCTAGGGGGAGGAATTGCTGTTTGATTTGTTTTTGTTTTGGGGTCCCTCCCCTCAGTAGAACAGTGCCCTCCAGCCACACAGCTAGAGAAACAAACCCCCAATATCAGCATGCTGGAAAGCAGGCACAATTTTGCTCCAGCCATGGCCTTTAGGGTTAGTATGTGTATGATTGCAGTTGGAGAAAAAGACAAAAGGAAGCCTGTGCTGATGGTAGTATTTGCTTGAAAAATACAGTAATACACAAACTGTCACTTCATGCTTTTGCTGACTTCTTTTCATCTTTGTGTGTTTGAAGCCAATGAGACATCGGAAGAAAGCAGCAGACAAGAACCTGCCCTGTCGCCCGCTGGTGTGTGCGGTGCTCGGTGAGTGTTATCAGAGCATGTGTGTGCTTGTGCCTCCTGAAGCATCTCTTATTGAGCAATAGAAATATGAGATTTGAGGATTAAATGGAGCAGTGGATGGACTTAAAAGAAGGACAGTTGCATACTAAAGATGTTTCCAGCAATCTATGCCCATCTTTATCCATGTAACCTCTCAGAGAAACCCAAGATTGCAGCTCTGTAGCAATAAATCTTATATACTTTTGCAGAAAGTTTTGCAGATGCTGCTTGGCCCATTTGACCTGAGTTTTTAACGAGAAGGAGGGCAAGTGATTAATAAATTCAGTGTTAGGTGAGTGTGGTAGCAGTGACAAGTACTTTGTAGATGATATGATGGTGGCAAATCTATGGTTCACAAAAACATATTTGTGAACATGTTTGCTGGGCATTGAGCCTTTTCTGAGCCAAAAACCCCCAGGAATCTAAGTAGCTAGGATTGATTTTGCCTGTGGATGTGAAGGCGTAGTTGAAAGCTTTTCATGCAGCACATGATTAAGTTGTGACTCTTGTTACTGTGGAGGCCAAAAGCATGTACGGGTTCAGAAATGGATGGAGCCTGGATCCCTGAATGGCTGTTCAGCCTGATGGTACAGAAGCAGTCTTAGACTTCAACATTTTCAAACGTGATTGTTGAAGCCAAGACACAACAGCTGCATGAAGGATCTTTCTAGAGCTATCAGATTTCATGCACTCTTCACCTACACTGTTTTTAGTCACTCTTGAGTCACGCTGCTGGGCTGTTACTGCCCTAGGAGGCTCCAGCTCACGATTGTCACCAGTGGCTTGTATAAGCATTTCATGCTGAAGTTGGTTTGAACACACACTCACACACATTCATTTACCATTGATTACCTTCTCTCAATTGTATTTCTATACTCTTTGCCTCTTATCTTCACACTGGAAGCCCTTAAATATTAGACACATTCTCCTTTTTTCTTTTTTTCCCTGAGTTAGTGTTAAGCAGAAGCTTAGCCTATGTTGAGATCAAACTAGCTTTACTTGCTTCAGAATTTGTTTTAGGAAAAGTAGATGTTATTTACAGTGTCTCTTTAAGTAACGTTGAGGTTGTGCATTGTTTCTGGCAAGAATAATTTTCTAAAATGTGCTTCTTAATGGAATTTTCCCTTAGTGACAGGGTTTGAAATATGAGAGCAATTCTAAACATCAGAATTCATGGTATAGTCCTCATTTAACTAATATGGGGGAAACCATATAGGGAAGCAGTGCCTCAAAGCAAATTACAGTATGAAGAGCAAACTACAGTATGTAGTTTCTCATAGTTTCTTTTCTAGTTCTAGCAAGTGTCTAATGTTCTTTAGAGCAAACAAACAAAAAAGTGAACTTTCATCTAAGCAGGACTATTGTCTGGTTGAGATAGGTAGGTGGGGCAGTTTGACTTCGTTGTAGTCTACTAAAAGTTAACAGTAGTCAGCTCAATACTTACTTTATAATTTTCTCTTCTGTCAGATTTGATGGTGGAATTCATTGTAACACACATGATGAAAGAATTTCCTATGGATCTCTATGTGTAAGTGTCTGTGGGGTAACTCACTGTGATTTCATTTGAAGTTTGAATTTAGGTAGAATCCTGCTCATAGAGCAATCTTCTGGCTGAAATAACACTTTGTGGCTGGTGGGGAGCAGGATGGCTTTTCATGAACTCTTCCAGTAACTTTTTCTACTTCAAAAATCCTCTGTGTGCCAGAAAATTGAAAGCAATTCAATTTCAGACTGTTTTCCTAATCTGCTTGATCTAACACAAAGAGCTTTTCAGTCTAAAAGAAGTTTCATAACACAGAGTCATTGCAACAATCCCCACTTCCCAGAAGATGAATCTTGGTCTAGAAACAGAAAAGACAGTTTTGAAAAAACGAGGATGACTGACATGAGGCCTGGAAGGCAGAGTGGAGAGGGAGGGAGGTCTGAGCCTGAAACAGCCTGCTAGGCAGCAGAGGTTAAAAATTAGCAATGGGCAAAAAGAGACAAGAGGACAGAGCTACTCATGAGCACTCCATGTGTCCCACAGGGGCCTCTCCAATGCTTTGTACTGCTTTGGCCTGGAGGGCAGAAGTAAGATTTAGACAGTTTGTTGGCTTTGCTCTGACTGTTTGTACAGTGGTGAATTTCCCCAAGGCAGGAATAGCACTATATTCTGTAGGGAAGAGAAAGACACATGGGATGTTTTCCCTTAAGGTAACTTCTCAGTATATTCTGATTTTGCCCAAATAACCTTGCAATTGCAGTGCCTATTCAAGGGTTGTACAGTTCAACTGAGATTGTGATAAATTTTTTTTTTCATGATAATTGCAGAACTATTTGTAGATGGGTGTAATGCTCTGGAGTTTCACAAAAAAGGTGGGAAATGCTTGGACTCAAAAGCAACATCACATCTAGAAACCCCATAACACTAGAAATAATGAGCACTAGCAACCATCAGTGGATATTTGTATCCATTCATTTTGGCATGTTTGTGCAGTCCTTTCACTGTACTCCTGTCTCAAACCATCCCATAGCAGACACAGTTATTGCAGACAAAGTGGGTGTTCTGAATACACAAGTAGTGTCATAGTTCTCTGCAGTACATTTAAGAGGTGACAATATGGAGCTGCTCAAGGCTGGGCATACTAATATTTAAAAGAGAAAACCAGATTGCTTAGACTAAGGGTACTTTTTGTCCAGTATGTGTATTATGAATCCTCAGCATGAAACTTAAAAAACAGAGACATCCCACCAGGATGGATAACTTCATAATGTGACTTACATTCAAGCAGATACAAAGGTGAAAATGTGATGGGCATTGTCCGGTACCAGTAAAATCAGAAATAGAAGGTTGCTCCCTATAGGGATTGCTGCACCTGATCTCAAGGTAGCTATCTATCCTAGCTGGTTTGCTTCCTTTTTTTTGTTGGATTTATGAGAATCTAATTTGAAGTGCAATACTTAATGTCACGCTCAGCGATTATAAATGGTTTTACCTTTATTCAAAGTTAGTTTCAGTTCATACTTCATTGTGGTATTTTTGGGATTATCTATGGATCTGAAAAGAATAATGTATAACTTCACCATATTTTTTGCTACAGCCTTGTTTTTAAAGCCTTGTCTCGAACTTTTCACCTATTTTTGAATAAATTCTGTACAAATTTTTAGAATTTGGCTTCTCCATGTTTATCTGATGTGCAATGTCTTTCATCAGTATCTTTTCAGAAGGATGTGGGTTTTAATGAGATAATGTGTTTTTGAGAAATAGGAATTAGGGGAAAAGGGATTTTTCCTTTTTCTAGTCTTCCTTCTGTTTTTTCTACCTATCAATAGCTAAAAATAACTTTGCCTAACAAATTCAAATTTGTATATATTTTTTTGTCTTGTCCTTAATGGTAGTGTTAGAGAGTTTACTCATTGTACTGTATTTTTAGTTTGGATGTTATTTGTGAAGAGTGTTTGTGCACCTAGGAGTTTGTGTGAACACTAGATACTATAGAGACTTACAGGATTTGGAGATTTGACAAGTGCACTACCTGTGTGTTGGGGGATTCCAGAGCTTGCATGTGTATTGCATGAACATTCCAAAGCTCATACTTCAGTTATTTTTTTAAGGAGACTGGAAAATTTGATAGAAATATAATTCTTTTTTAAAAATGTAATTAAAACCTCAGTCATACTAAGAATACACTGCAGTCAAACTAAGAATCTTGTAGATTTTTTGAGACCCTTGTTTCCTTTAGCCTCATCATTGGGACAAGAGAAATGGAGAAGCTCCATTGTGTCCAAATTTTACAATAACTTGCAGTATCTCACATATATAGAGCCTGCAAGTTAAGTAACTTGTTTTGTAGAGTTTATGAGGCCCTTAGATTAGGGTAGCAAAGAATGAAAAGTATTGAACAGCAAACATGCATTTGTGGTCAGTCCAATCCTGTTGAGTTTAAACTGGCAGAACAGGCCCCTTTCTTTCATTTTGTCAGATTCTTTTTTTGTGAGTGTTGATTCCTCTTAAGAGGCCAAGGCCACAGGACCCATCCTCCTCTGACAGTCTTTGAATTTATCTATTTCCCTGCTGCTGATTTCAGGGATATTTCCGGGCTTGATGTAAAATTGTGGGAAGATGCAATGTCATTAATCCTTTGCTCTCTCTTTTCCAGACGATGCATTCAGATTGTGCACAAGCTGCTGTGCTACCAGAAGAAATGCAGAGTGAGGCTTCATTACACTTGGAGGGAGCTCTGGTCAGGTACTTGGCCTTTGCAGAGACAGTCAGATAGGAAAAACTCACACTCATGATTGTTTTGTGGCCGTGACTGCTTGTTCCATTGCTACAGGGTTGAAAAGCAAGCAGCAGTTCTGTTAAAGCATCTTTATGTTGTTTCTTAGTTGCTACATGCAAATTGCCTTCTTTGGAAAGCCAGTTCATTATGATAATGGTAGCTAATTTACTTTCCTGTCTCTCCATGCTCACTGTGGTATCCAAATGTCTTTGTTTTTCTGTTCCATTACCTGAGTCCCTCTTTACCTGATTGGAGAAAATGGAGTCATGTTTTATGGAGTAGTGTTTCTCTCTCAGATATTTGTGAGTAGAAATAAGGTAGGCTCTTGGATAAAAGGAGATGGACCTTGGTTTTCCTTTTACTGTAAGAGATAGAATAGTGTGTGCAGCTTCTGAAAAGAGCAGCCTTGAAATGTCAGTGTGAGGGAAGAGAGGCTTTTAGCTCTGACCTTTGAGTTGATGGTAGATAGTCTGGTTCGTGCTGCTTGCATCCCAAGATAGATAAATAAGTATTGTGGAGTCTGACATAATACAGTGGACAGCTTTGTAGGACTCTTATATGATGCAATCATTGTGTGAGAGGTCTGGGGAAGGGAGTAGCAGAGTGGATGATGAGACCTAACAAGCATCTTTGGTGGATATGGTATGTGCTTCAGTTCTTATCTAGCAAGCAGTGAAGTAGCATAGCCTGGAAAGTACAGTTAATCCCCTTGATGTTGTGGCTTAAACAAGAGCTTTATGAAAATCCAAGGGAACATGGCCCTAGTTGTGTATTCCTGGAGCTGTGCTTGAGACCTAGGATCAGCTACTTGCCTGGTGTAATGCAACTCCCATCAGAAATTTGAGCGATGATGGCTTTTGAAAGAGGCAGTGATCAGTGGTTTGTGAAGCTGTTCTCAGTTGACACTGAGCACTTCCCATCAGCAGCCTTGCCCAGCTGAGATGTAGGCACAGAGAAATGAACCAACAACCTGAGTCATTTTCAGTTATTAAATTTTCACCTTGTGTGACATGTGGCCCATTCAGACTTTCTCAATTATTCCTGCAGAAGGTGAAGCGGGTGCCACTAATTAAGGGATTAGCAGTTCCTTTTCAGTTGTTTTCCTCAGAACAGAGCCCCTAGAGGCATGGCTGTGGTGTAGTGCCAGTTCAGGAGATGAGTGTGTACAATGTGGATGTCTATTGTGAATGGAAATTGCATCTGACAATATGTGTGGTATCTTCTCAGCAGTTACTGTGAACCAGAGGCATTTCTATTTGGCCAGGCTGGCCTGGATCTTTTCTACACACTGGCAGAATGGAAGTTTGAAATATAGCACCTTCTGCTTGAAAAGTATTGTTCCACAGTTCAGGGAGCACACACTCTTAAGCATCTTTCAATCCTTAACTTTCCCTATTTTAGGGGAGGAGGGAAAATTAAAATACTCACTACACACTGAGATTCAGCATCTTGGGATGTGCTTATAGCTGTTTCTAATTAGCTGATGTTTATATAGACCTTTGGAAACATAAAGTGCCTCAGAAGTATTAAGTACTGCACATGCTTTGAAAGCAAAGCAGTGATATAAAAACACTTGGGTTTATCAGGTTTCTGTGAAGGAACTGGAATGTCAGCTCACCTGATGTAGCTGAAGAGCTCCATGATTATGGTAGATTTTTATGTATTTTAGGTGATCCTCTCCTGGGAGTAAACTACCATAGAATGTTTCAACATTATTTTTTTTTTTTTTTAATGGGATGTTGAGGTGAACAGAGATTCTTCTGTAGCTGCTAAGTGGTTTACACAGGCTGGAAGACCCTGGGTGAAATGGTCCATACACCTGTAAAAGGGCAGGTCCTGGCTGCTCCAGGTGTGCTTCTAGAATGCTATATGAGTTGCAGAATAAATGCTAATTGCCAGCCCTGTCTCAAGATCTGTTTCATACTTAACTCTTACCTTGTCAAGGTTGCTCTTTGATTACCCAGAATGCTGCTGCCTTTGATGTGAAGGAATGTCACTTTCTGTGGTCTTGATCTATGTGACAAGCAATTCCAGTCCAGAGCACAAGACTTTAGTGATTGGTCTTGAGTTAATTTCTGTCCTTCATATGACCATCAGGCTTTTATTTTGGATCGAAGAAATAGTTATTACTGCTGGATGAACAGCTAAAAGGAAGCATCTATTTGCTGTAAGGTCTGAGATATCAGGTTGCCCTATCAGGTGTGCTTTACAGAAGGTCTTCAAGCCCACACTTGTCTTCTGGAATGACGAAGTGTGTGATGACTTGAGCAATGCCCCTGCGGTGCAGTATGGATAATAGCCGTGGAGGCCCCCCAGCATAGCTGAGTGGAACAAAGAAGCTGGAGGGAATTTATGGAAGGAAGTATTGAAAGAAAGGGAGAGAGTTCTACCTGGCACATAAAAGGAGGAGAGTTTTTTCAGGCAGAAAATTGAGTGGGAGAAGAAGACAAAGAGAATACTGTGGGGTAGGTAGTCGGTATAGGGTGCGGAGGAACTGAGATAAAGGTTGTAGGTGGAAGCAGTAGCAGTGTATGGAGCCTTCTGTTCATTTGCCAATTCTAATGTTAGCTAATCTCTAATTAAGGAAAGCCACTTGTGTGTCATCTGATGGATTGATGCTCTTCCTTTGTGGATGCTTTGTCTTCGGTATGGAAGGCCAGCAGCATTTTCAGAGTTTCTGCATTTACTTTGTTTGATTTTAATTTACAATGATGGCAGATAAAAGCAGTGAAGCCAGGTGCTTTGGCATCTCTCAGGACATGTATCCTGCTGTTTATGCAGTCTGTAATGCTTTATACTTTTTTGAATATGCCACTATTTGGCACACTGTTTCCATATGATCTTACTTCTGTTGAACTTTCTTCTGCAACATCTGAGCTTAAAGAAGAACAATATTGTTACAGTCTTTGGATGTGATCCAGCCTAAGCTTCTCTCTTAGAATAATTTTTTCATATTAAGTCGAGGAACCAGGGCCATGGCACTCAAAGCAGTATAAATCTCTAGCTGTGCTGACCAGATGACCAAGAATGTTTAGGTGACAGAGAAAGATGCAGTGATTTGAGAGCTGGAAACAGGATTGACAGAAAGGGAAATCTGTGGGTGGCAAAAGTAGTGTGTAGAAGCTGGTTCTGGCTAAAAGCAGTGTGAAAATAATATCAGATTGCTAGTGGAGCTAAATTCCAGAACATCTTAAAAAGAGGGCTAGAGAATGAAAAGCAATTGTAATCTGATACATCTATGAAAGTGATTGGCAAATGCAGTTACTGATAGGTAGACCAGACGTTCAAATCTAGAGATGTCTGTTGATCTTGGTTGCTTTTTAAAAGCCTTTTGCAGCAGTCTGTTCACTGCTGTTCCACCAGTGATTAATGTGCAGTTCTTCCCTTTGGGTGCTGAAGAAAATCTTCAGGTTTTTCACCACGGACAATGTACCATTGCTGGTGACTAGCCTGGAAATTTGGCCAAGGTCAGAAACTCTTAAGTGGATATGACTCTGTTGACCTGTTTGCTTGCAGACATTTTGGCCAACTGGAAATCTCCTGGATTGTTATGCCAGGTACCTTATACTTTTTAAACACTGATTAATTGAATGTCAGGTGTAAGGTACTTCATAGAACTGATAGGAAACTTGGGAACAGCCAGTTCCCTCTTCTCAGAAACAGTCTGTTAGGCCCAATATTCTTGGGCTAGTTTGTGCAGCACTTGAGTGATGGGCAGTGCTATATGTGTTGTTGTTGTTGTCAAGCATGTATGAGCTATGCCAGAAGAGTTTTCATGAGTCATTTAAGCTTTTTATATAAAAAGACCTCATTTCTTCAACTCCTCCCACTTCAAAATTAGCAATGCTTGAGCAATTCACTTGGAGCTTAGGGGGTGCAGGTAACTTCTTTGCAGTTGCTATGGTTTGCTTTAAGCAAAAGCTGTGTTTAAAGAAGCAGAAAAGCAATATTAATAGACTTCTAATAGCAAGAGTAGAGCCTAAAATCTGAACTATGATAATAATGGTGAAATAGCTATTTATTGGGGCAGTTGAATGCAAAGTAGAATTAGAAGTTGTATTGCCATTAGTAAGTGTCAAAGATCAGTTTCCAAATTGTTTCAGCATAAGTCTGTAGTTCCTTATCTTCTAGCTTAGTTAATTTGGTAGATGCAGAGTGCACAGTTAAAATAAGGGTTTTTCAAATATGTAGCACCATCAAGAAGTTAATTTTTCTCTTTTTTCATTTTAGGGTTATCAAAGCACACTTTTATAATGCTACTAGACAAAATATAGGTTGGTTTTTTTTTTCCTTTTTGTACACTCTTCAGATCTTTTTGTCAGGTTCTGTGTTTATAGCAAGGATAGTACTGCATTCAAAATCTTTTTGGGTGAATGCTAAAAACGTGAAAGCTTCCTCTGTGGAAGATTTTAAAATAAAGAAGCATTTTTTTGTTGGGGAGAATCTCCCCCACCCCGACTTTCAGTATATAAGTGTGCAGTGCATATTTAAAATGGTATTGTTTAATCACTTTGCTTTATTATTTCTGTGACTGAAACATTGATTACTAAGAGCATGTTATGTATGTTATTTCTGATTCTACAACTGTTGATCAGGTCTGCTTCAGCCCTCTGATTTATGTTGCTGAACAGACTGGAAGTCAGGTGATGTTGTGTCTTCCCTTCATCTCTAATCTGGCTGTCACTGTCACATTCTGCAGCAGTTACCTTGCAAGGGAAGCTTATCATCTTGCAGCTCTTGTGGAGGCAGGATTCACACACTGGTGTACCAGTCTAGTTCACTGGCAAAGTTCCTGGTCACTAGATGCCATGAGAGTTTGGAAGACCCTAGAGCTGCTTGGCCAGTTAGCAAATGGCTTAGTTTTTCACACAAACTAAAGACTGTAACTGTTGTGTGCCATGGAATACATACTGGGAGTTTGGAGCCCTTAGAGGGTCCTGCTTTCTTTACTTACAGGAATGTTGGTGCTTGTGATATGTGGTATTGTGTTGGTCCAGGCTGGGTTCAGGAATGCAACAGTTAATCCTGTTATCTATTTTACAGAATTCAGGAAAGGATTGGAATTGAAAGATTGTTTTATAAAATAATTTTTGTTTATAGTTGTGGTGTGTATTGTTGATTGAAATTCGTTGATTTATTTAATTTGTACTCCTGGCAGCACTCCATGTTACCCCAAAGAAAACCCCAGTCCCATTTTACAAAGCTCACTTACAGACAGCAAGATGGGAAGGTCAGAAGGAAGATTGCAAATGTCTGCTTGTAGTATTCTGCTGTCATTCTCAACTGGTGGGACAATGTCATGCTCACCTTTCCACATTACCTCCTTCAACCAAAGCTAGAATATTTTCATGGGAACATTCCAGCCATTTAGTGAAATCCCTTGGTATTAAACTCTTAAAGAAGATAGTGTAAGAAATGCAGAAACTCAGTGGCTTTCTTGTAAAGGAGGATGTTCTAAATTCCCTGCTTGGGTCATTTTTAGGATGCCTCAGCTTTTACTTAATTCTAGTTTACCTTTACTTTATGTTAACATATTTTAATACTGATTATAAAGAGTTTGACCCTGATAGCCAGTGAAAAGAAAGAGAATAATATAAGATTTGTGGCTATTATTGATCACCTGGTGAGATCAGGATGGGAATTTGTCAACATAGCCTTGCTCTGATAAGCACAAAGAGAATTTAGTCATTTGCATGGATAAAAGTCTGGCAACCTTTTGGTCATCCTGCCTCGGCCTGGCAGGTCTCTTCCAGATGTGTTGCTCTGTCCTGTTTTAAACAAAGGTAGCAAATACTGGAGAATTTGATTGTGAATCACACTGACAGTTTGCAGATCATAGTGACCTAGTGGAGATAGTGTGATAATTTCTCCTGGGAAATGGTCCCATTGATGATAGAAGTGTTACAGTCAGCTGTTCAAAGCTGTTTCTTTATCTGCATGGAGGGGTTGCAGCATCAGAATGCAGTAATTTATCCTGTGCCCCTTTTTGTGTTCAAGCAGCATCACTCCTGGGTTCCTTACCTTACAGTCTTTCCATATTCTCACACAATATTTCTTCTCTTTCTCCAGATTCTCCACCTTTTCTGTTTTAAAACCTGAGGCAAAAATGTGCAACGTTAACTCCCAAGCTGTTTATCAGTGTGAACCTACACTGTCAGACAAAACAGAATTGAGCTCAATACTACCTTTTCCTCTAAAGAGGGATGAAGCTTGTGGGTGTGTGGTTTTTTAAAATTTATTTATTTATTTTTAAGAAAAAGGCATATTGTTCATCTGAGCTTTAGCCGAAGTTGGACAATTTGTGTTATTTCTTACTGCTTGCTGGATTGCCGTCTAGCAACATTGCTTTGGCATCAGCAATCAGCATTTCCATTAAGCTTGCAATTTCACACCGTTGGCTCCATTTAGGTGGGAACAGTGAGTACTGGGGATGGGGGCTATATAAAGAAAGTAAAGGGTTGGGAGTGAAGTAGCCTGCTTGACTGATCCTGGGAGCGATGGGTTGTGCCAGCATGTGCTCCAGCCCTCTGGCAAGCTGTTGATTCTCATTAAGAGAACAGCCTGCTTTCATGGATGTACCCTTGAGAGCGAGTCATGGGGAAAAGAGAGAACAGCTGCAGAGTGCTGGTGGTGGGGAGCCTGCCAGTTACCAGCTGCTTTTTGCCACAGAGCTGTGGTGGCTGGGAGGAGGAACTCGGCAGCAGGAGGGAGGGTAGAGGAGCAGCCGGGCAGGTGGTTGTTGCAGCAGTGAGCAGGGTGCTCCTTCTTGATCAGAGCAGAGCGAAGGAGCTGGACCATGTTGACTAGTGATGTTGGCAGAGCTTTTATTGCTTCCCCTGCTCCCCTGAGAGGGGACTGCAGCATTGGTGCAAGAGTCTTGTTTTCTAGGGCTGTGGGTGATTGACAGGAAGCTGTAAGTGCTGTCCCTGAGTAATTGGTTCACTTGTCCAAGAGTGCTGGGATAGTTTGTGCCTCAGGGAGTTCTGGTGTGTTAGTTTGTAATAGCAATGTAACTATTTCTCAGACATGCTTCCTATTCCTATAACTCTATCTGGAAAATACCTCTGTTGGTTTTTTCCTGTCAAACCCAATCTGTAGATACTCATCTCCTGCTGAGTTTGTTTTGATCACTGTTCTTCTGAGTGCCTGCCAAAACTGAATTTGGCCAGATCTGCACCCTCTTAGCACTTAGGTGATCTCAGAATGTCATATTTGAGCCTTTTGCTTCCTTAAATCTGAATTGCCTTTCAGGTATAGCATTTTCTAGAGGTGATTACTCTGTTTTGGGGTCTCTTCATAGCTGCACAGTGGGCTGTATAGTTATCCTAGCTTAACCCCTGTGATTTCCAGTCTGGAACAAGAGAGTGGACTGGTTTGTGGTTATGGTATTGTCATGTTGTAAGAATCCGCTTTTTCCACATTCTGTGCTGTAATTTCCCTTGTGTAAGGGAATCATGATGAATTTTGGAATCTGGAAGAGTGTATAAGAAAGCATTGTTTGACCAATTGTTTTTCAACAAGCATTTGATGTTGACCATTTAGAGTTCTGAACACGAAGGGTAGGCAGACATTTGATCTGGCCAGGTACAGCCAGGGCTCATCGTGTTGCTCTATTTATACTTCCAGTGCTGCTGCAGATAGAATAGTCTTGTTTTCTCTTGTATGTTGGAAGAGCTGAAGCACAGAAAGACCAGTGCTATTTCCTGAAGAATCTAATCCACTCTATTCTTAGTTGCACTAAGCCTTAACCACATCTGGCTTACCTTGTGCTACAGTGAGTAGTGTGGACCTTGCCTTGGGAGTATGTACATGTGAACAGGGTGGCTGTGGGAGGTCCAGAGTGGCTACTGTGCTGCTGAAGCACTTGTAGGCAGGTGACTTCTCTGCAGTATGGAAGGATTGCTCAGATGTCATTATCATCTGCCTTCTAGTTATGTATGTGTGGGATTCTTCTAAGGGAATTGTGATTTGAGACACTGGAAGGAGGACAATGAATACACTGTTGGTTCAATGGTAACTTCTAGAGGGAACAGGAAAGTCACTGTTCTTCCCCATGTGCCCTGAAAGTTGAAGGGTAGAAAATTGGAGAATTTTCGTAGAGCACTAGATCCTGTTAATGGATGTTATATTGCAGCTGAGGAGCCCTCAGATCTCTCTCTTCCTTGCTCTCTTTTTGAGGGCCATTATATGCACCATTAGAAGATTCTTGACCTGTAAGTGCAGCAGATGCAGTGACAGAGGCCTCTGTACTTTGCTCAACCCATCCAAGCTCTCATTGATGAGTGTCTCAGGGCTATTCTCTTCTGCTCCATTGTGCAATAACACATCAGAGCCTTCTGATGCTCCTGGCAGAGTCTGTGCTATATTCTGACTTGCCCAAGGGATGATACTACTTCCTTTTTCCCCTCCTTTTCTCTTGACCTACCTCCATGGTCCTGTTACATTACATGTGATCCAAACAGAGAACACTGAGACACTAAAAAACCAAAAACTTTGTGTGAATCCAAATTCAGCTGGGGCTGAATATACTTCTGTTTGAAACAAGGCTTATGGGGTGAGAAGTAAGTCTACTATGCAAATAGGAATAAGGGAAGGAGGGAGTGAAGGGCATCTGTGAAACAGGAATTACCTCCTTCCTGGTAGAAGAAAAGGAGAGGTGGTGGCTGCTCACAGTCTTCTTGTAGAGGATTGGCTTGAGGGAGGGCAGCAAATAACTGAGCAGGTATGTACTGGTGCTCCTTGGCAGACAGAGTGGCTACAGAATCTGATAAGGGAAAGTGTCTTCAAAAGCAGCTGTGCAGTGAAAGAGCTAAGAGGTTCTTTCACTGCAGTAATTTCATTTTAAAAAGTAGGGAAGATATCTATGATGTCACTTTTCATCCTTTGACTGTAATAATCCTTTGGAGAGAAAATTGCCCAACCTGCTATATACCACTTTTCACATACAGCCTGTCACATGGCTCTGTGTCCACTCAGCCTGCTTGTCTACTTGCATTTGAGGCTGTAAACATAGGTGTCCAAAGCTGTGTTTTCTTGTTGTTTCAGGAAGCATAGCCAGTGTGCTCAGCTCAGGTCACTTACATGAACATACTGGTGGCTGCTTGTTTAGTTACAGCCTTCTCCCCTTATTACTCAAGAAGTCGTAGTGACACTGTTGTGTTGTGAAATTAGGGATGTTTCAGGATTCACCGCAGTGGGTGTTTCGGGTCCTGCTAATGAATGCCAAGAACAGATATCTTTAGGGAGAGAAAAAAAGGCTCTAGAGGGCCATTGCAAAAGTGGTGCTGTTTTACCGTTAATGTTGAAATAGGTCTCATACCCAAACCATCCCTTGCTGTTAAATCCTGGAGCATAATTTGGGATAAGGTGGCTGAGCCCAAGGGAGGATTACATTGGTGTCTGGCTGTGCAGCTGAGAGACTGAACTGCTTTTCCATTGGGGAGAGAAAAAAAAAAAAGGATAATTTCCTGACTAGTGTGAGAGGGCAGCCTGCAGGTGGGGTATGAGAGGTGAACAGTTGGTTGCAGCAGGGAAAATGTGACACATCTGGTTTGGCGTCAGATTGTTTAGGAACAGTAGCATCAGTGCTCTGTTGGAGCTCAAGGGCAGAGGGGTGTTCAGTCAGTTGGACTTTCCTCTAAAGATTTATTTTGTGTGTGTAATTGTTGCTGAAGGCCACTAGGCATGTGAAGCCAGATCTAAAAGTTGTTAGTTCTGAAAACTTCAGGGCATAGCTGTCCTCATTTTCAGTGCAGGGTCTGCCTTACAAACTACAGAGACATGGCAAAGGGATTTAAAGGTTCCACAGTGTTCGTGGTCCTTAGAGACACTTGAGTAGAGGCTGCTGCAGAATGTGCTCCCATGGAAAAAGATAGGTTGCTCTTTTAGCATCAGTGTAGTGTATATCCCAATTAGGAACACTGCACACTTTTTTAGGAATGTGTGGTTTCCTAACAGTTGATAAATTTGTCAGTGCAGGGCACACAGTGACTGTAAACCTCTGATGGCTTGGTTCTTCTGATCAGGCTCACCTGGTCACCAGCCCAGCACTCAATTTCTTCTTTATGTGAAGCATGTCCCTCTCCTTCCTAGTTCTTAGGGAAGGAACAGCACAGATAGTTTTGAGTGGGCTATGACGCAGTGCAATTCAGGCATAAATACTGATTTCAAGCAGAGGTAATCTCTTGTCTTCTTTCTAACTGAAACAGGAAAATTAAGCATAGATTCATCACAATGACTGAAATAAATGTAGGGATGGAACAGAGAAAGTTCTCCTTCCTTAAAGTATTGTCAGCAATATAGAGCAGTACAAGTACTTCAGGGTGGTCTATGAGAAGTACTCCAGTGGGCAGTTGTAGGGTGCTTGTCCTTGTTGTTTGGTGAGTGCTTGTGCTCTGGACAAATACACTCATTCTTTTAAAAATAGTTTCTCCTCATCACAAACAGCTTTCATGTTCACTGTTTTTGGATGTTCAGCGATGGCTTCTTGTCATGCTGTGCTATGACCTGCTGACAAAGGCCATCCAGCAGAGCTCTTGTGGGAGAGCAAGAGACAAAGAAATGAACACGAGGCTTCTCACAACTTGTCATAGGAAATCCAGAGCTCTGCTGCTTTGCTTCCACAAACCCTAGCTGCTAGTAGTTGTACAGCAGCACCTGGCCATGAGCTGTGGCCCTGTGGACTTCTGTGGCTGGGAAGGAGGTAAACCCAGTCTTGTAACTACGAGATGGAGAAATGGCCCATGAGCTGCTATGACAGAGATGCAGGGCAGCTGTCTGCAGTCCAAGGCACTGACTGCAGGAGACTTTTTGCTGTGGAGGTTTGGTTACCTTGGCAACCTGTTTTTAGCTGGATCTTTGCTCTGGTGGAGAGCCCATCTGTACCTGCTACTTTGTTTTGAAATGTTTGTTTAGCAGAAAAATAACTGATGAGTATTTTCAGAGCTGTATTATTGTGGAATCCAGGCTCTGCTTTTGGTCCCATGAGTTTGTCTGATGATGGGGTGATGATGGTATGGAGCATTATGTGGCTGGATTGAAAAGGTGTTAATGTATCTGCTTCATGAGGTGAGCTGCTGACATGGAAGGGAGAAATGCTGTTACTGATGGTTAATCCTGGAACAGCTCTGAAAGATGCATCACTTGCATGTCTGGAGTTTGCAGAGAATTTTGTTCATTGCTGGTTTGCAGTTCAGCATCAGCCACCTGCTGGAAGTACCTTCTGCCTGTGATGAGTAAATACCCACCTTGGGGCTGTAGGCTTCCCTTTTGGTGTGCATATGTAAACTTGTGATACTCATGGTGAACTTGTAGCATTGTAAAGTAGAGGTTGCAGGACTCCATTCAGAATGTGACAGTTTTGTTTAATTCAAGATCTGACCAGTGTGTTTGCATTTTTTTTTTTTTTTTATTTTACCTTTTGTGGATACTTTGTAATCTTGAAGGGGATGAGTATCTAAATACTGCCCATACCTCATTCCTGTTCCCTGTGCTTTATCTCTTCCTTTTTCGTAGCCTGTACCGGGGGCTGGATGGTCTTTTCTGCGTTGACTGTGGAGTTCTCCCAAACCACAGTTTATTTTTGAACCATTATTTTTACTGGATAGTGTGTGACACCTGTGTAATGGTGGGGGGGAAAATGGATTAACAAGTTCTACTTGTGCCTGTAAGAAATTGGAGTAATGCCTGGTATTGCTCTGTTGGATGAAGTTACTAATTAGTAGATAATTAAGAACCTTTTTAAAAAGGTGTGTACACTGTTCCAGCATTGACTTTTCAGGACATCTTAATTCAGATGTTTTAAGTCTTGAAATGTGTTGACTTCAGAGCAGAGAGTACATTAAGAACCTCTTCTAGTGAGGTATCAGCTTTCACTCCTGAACAGCTATAATGCAGAAGAAACTAGTTTTCTGTAAATTTCAACAGCTAGGGAAAAAAAAGATAAGAAACTTTACATTTTATTCAAGTGCATGGAATGCAGTTGTTTATTGTAAAGTTTGATTAAAGCATTTTTAGCCAACCTTTTTGTTAATTACCATTGTTACTAACTGATACTGGGTGGTTACAGCAGGAGCTTTTGTTGTTTTATTATTTAAGACAAGTGTGAACCAGATCTGTAATCTTTATGGCACAGCCCCAGATAACTGACACAATAAAGTACTACATCCTTCCTTTTGCTAGTGCATCAGCATTGACAAAGAACTACAGAAAAGCTGTGCTGTGGGGGTTTTCTTACCTTTTTTATTTTTTATAACTGTGTGTATCAACAAGAGTGACAGTTTGGGGCTGACTATGCATACATCATGTTGGTGATACATGAAGCAGAAACGAGACAGTTGGATTCTCCAACCCCAAAGCTCCCTCCAGGATCCAGCAGATAGAAAAACCTCCATGAACTGACTGATTTAACAAGAGATGTACCTTGAGCCTGAGTAGATTTGATTGGGAAGTCAGTGAAGGAGAATAAATGTGGGAAGGTAGAATAGCTGTCACTTACCTGTTCTGCAGGGTATTTTAGCAACAAAAAGCACCACCAAACCCTACATATAAATTGATATATTTGTGAGGTGAATAGCTGGCATTTAGTGTAATTTACAGTAGATAATGTAAATGCATCTCTATATAAGTGACTTCTTGAGAATGGCTTTGCTTTTATAGTATTTAAAAAATACTTACTATTTTCTTCTAGCTTTGATCAACTTGTTGAAGTTCCTCATGTCTAATGAGACTGTGTTGCTGGCCAAGCACAACATCTTCACCCTTGCTCTTATGGTGAGCATCTTTACTCTTGCACAAATACTCTTATTTTTAACAACTTAATTTTGAATTAATATTAGGAAGAAATTGTAATGCTGAAAGGATTTCAGAAAGGATTTCTGGCCTGTGAAAGAGATATGGGAACAAGGCCATGGAGCAGAGGAATATCATTGTGGTTAGTTTCACTAGGTGTTTGGGAAGGGCAGTGATTGGACTCACTGTAGGGTTGGCTCATTGGAATAAAGAAGTCTATGTGGGGAAAGGCCTAATTTAATTTTCCAGATTTGTTAATTTTATTTTTTTTTTGTTTTGTGGTCCTTTATATGCAAAATAGAAGCATGTTTTTCTGGCCCCAGATAAAACAGTATTTGAGTTTCTTGTCTGTCTCTCTAGTACTATAAGGAAAATAAGAGATAAAGCAATGGAGTAACGTAATACTATCTGCTGTGACTGCAAACTATTCCTTTGAAGGTTTTGGATGTAATTTGTACTGTTTCTGTTGCAGAATAGATTTTGGATAAATGTTCCTGTTGCAACTTCTTTTTACTTGTATAGGTAGTGAACCTGTTCAATATGTTCATCACTTATGGAGACACATTTCTACCCACTCCCAGCAGCTATGATGAGCTGTATTATGAAATCATTCGGATGCACCAGAATTTTGACAACCTTTATTCCATGGGTGAGTACCTCCTGTCTTGTCAGGACTGCTGCTGCCTGGAAGTGAAGGTGGTGGAAGAGGGATGTTTGTGTCAGGTGTTTCCTGTCTACTTGCTACTGATGCATGCTGTGCTGGGTGAACATGATTGGTATGCTAGGGCATGCTGGTAAATTAAGAATTGAGAGACAGATAAAATTATTAAAAGGATAAGTTTTTTTTAATCTCACAAAAAAGTGCAAACAGGCTCCTTGCTCCTCCCTCTCTCACTTAATATTGGAAATACAGATTTATTGTCACAATGGAGTATGTGGTATTTTATGCATTTTGTTTAGTTTTCCTCTATTACCCATGACAATTCCAAGCCAAAAAGCAGGTACATGCTGCAGAACCACTCAACATAGAGAAACACTGAATGCAAATAAGAATTTGAGAAAGAATTTGAGAAACTTAAAGCAAGAAGTTGTCTTGCTGTGCTAGACAAGTCACATCTACTTCACTCATTGCCAAAGCAACCGAGAAAACAACCCTCACAAACCTGCTTGCAGTGACAAGTGAATCGCTGGACTGAAGAACATGCCCCCTGGCAAAACAGGGAGAAGCTGCCATCCTTCAGGAGAGAGGGAAGGGAGCCAAGTGACACCCAGCAGGAAGGAGCAACAAAGAAGAGCAAGGAATGCATGGAGCCATAATCAGGCAGTCTTACACACAGAAACTTGCAGCCCAGGGTAGCTGCAGCAGCACTTCATTCCTCCACCCTCTGCTCCCTTCTCAGAGTGACCACCCAATGAACAACAGGAGTTAATATAAGCATATAAGGAGAGTTAAAAGGACAGACAGTTGGCCACAGCCCTCTTCTGACATGAGAGAGAGACATACTCACCTAAATAAAAGTAGCTGACTACCCCCTGTAACTGCAAGCAGAAACAAACTGCCTTTTTGTATAAATTTCCCCGTTTTCAACTATTACATAAGGGATCACTTGGCCATTTTTGTGCCCTCTGAGTGCTTAAGATTTTTTGCTAACCCATTTTCTACTCTTGAAGGTTGCAACTAGTAAGATGAGGTGCTTTTACTAGGTAATAATTTTTTCAAACCCATCCCCTGTGGAAGCTGAAAGTAAGTGGAATAGAAGAATGATGCACTAAAATACTTCCTCAGTTGGGTTGCGAAAGGCACGCATGACCTGTTGAAACAATTTATCACATGAATGTTTGCCATTCTCCTGTATAGAGTAAACCCCATTGAATTACTCTTGCAGGTGCCTGAATTGAATATATTACTTGAGATATTCAAGTACAGTTCCTCCTGTTTGATGAAATGGTGTTACTCAGAGCTGACAACTTTTTTCTGCAGATGACATGTAATGGTAGAATAGAAAGTTAGAAGATAGCACTGTCTCAAGCTAATGAAAGCTACCAGGTGTCCTGATAGCTTCCCTTTGCTTGTCAGCCTATCTCTGAAACTACAGTGACCATTCTGTCCCCTAGTCCTGGGGTGTTTGTTAGTACAGATGAGAAAGTTACTTGATCCTTTAGTTTTTCTGTTAATGTGGTTGAAACTTTCCATGTTGGGAGTGGAGGTGGAATCTAACTGACTTGCTTTTTTTTCCTCTTGTTCTGAAACTGAACTTCATCCAGATCTGCAGGACTGAAAGCTTCTGTCCTTCAATTATAGGCATAAGTATGCAGCCACTGTACTTAAGCATTCACTTGTAGCATCCATGTTTCTGGATGATCCTAAATTTGGATGGTGAGCTGTTCCTTCACTTCTAAATTGTGGATGATTCTTTCTTGTGGAGTCTAACCTTCAGAAAACTCTGTATGTACGAAGTCATAGAAAATTCTCTTTGTTCAGGCAATATGGAAATTAATCAAAACATCTGCTAGAGGATCTGTTATTGTTTTGATGCTCACCAAGAGTTGTGCAAGTAACTGCCACCATAAAAACACTACATATTTTGACCTAAATAAATATTTTTGGTACTCTGGCAGAAAAGAATTGGATTCCCTAGAAGTTCTTCCTCTTGCAGAATGTTTTCAGATCTGCTCTTAAGTCTGTCACAGACCATCTGTGCAAAAGAACACCACCCTCCTTGCTACAGGCAGTGTTTTTTCTTTACGCTGGTGTGTAATTCCTCTCTCCAACTCTAGATAAATGGGCATGTAAAGAACTCTTTGTTGCTGGAGAGGGTTTAAACTGCAGTATGTAGTCCAGTTCAGATGGAACCTTGAGTAAGCAGGAGCTGGAGCACAGCTATGTGTGGAATAAAAGCCATTCTAGGCTTGGGACACTGCTCTGTTTCTGGGGAAAATGAATTGTGTGTGATAATGAAAGCACTTCGGAGGACCCAGCTTCTTCCATCCCCTTTGCCTCCCCATCATTACTCTGTTCTGCTCATTCTTTCCATGTTCCTTATGTTTCTTAGATGGGCTTTGAAGGGAACTTCTACCCTGGATCTTTGAATTTCTCAAAGATAACCTTTGTTTTGATGTGGTCCCTGGACTGCCATCTTGCCAAAGTGGATTTTATTTTTTTTTTCCTGTTTTGAATTATGAAACTGCCAGTTCTGTGCCAGCACTGTTAACTGTCTTCTCTTTTCAGTTCTAAGGCTGTCTACCAATGCTGGTCAATGGAAAGAGCCTGCAAGCAAGGTGACCCATGCATTAGTCAATATTAGGTAAGGAGTAGAAGTTAATTACTCTTAAAGTTTCTCATTTCCTGTGTGACTACATTTTTATCATGACAGTTTCACATTTGCTATAATGAATTTTGTTTTGAATTTGTTCTACTTGTTGGGCTAAATTGTTGTTCTAAACAGGGCTCACAGGCATAAAGGAACGATCACCAGGATTTAAATGATTGTCTATTAATTCTCTCAGCTCTTCTGTAGAGTGAGTGCTTTCAAATCATAGCACAAACTGTAATGAATTAATCCTCACATCATTCTTGGGAGAAGTTATACAGTAGAGAATAATGCTGTGCTGGCACAACAGTTGTGAACCTAATGGATTTCTATTGTGTGATTGTATTGCAATTCCACAAAGCTATGAAGGGGACTGTAAGCCTGCTGTAATAAGCAGATTCAAGGCCTCTTAACATTGCAAGATTTTTGTGTGTGTTTAAAACTGATTATTTAAGGACATTTCAATGTTCTCTTAAACCGCCTCTTCCTGTTCAAGGGCAGAAGGGGAGAAGTTATGCTTTACTTGTAAGGCTAAGGAGTGTAAATCTAGGTATGTATTCTTTCCAATGGCAATAATTTCTTTTTCTGGCACTTGAACCAGCTACTACTGACCAAGCTGGGTAGTGGGCAAGAGGATCATGGATATGATTGATTGGAAAATGGAGGAATGTTGAGAGGGAAAATTTACTTTTTAGCTCTGGCTTGTAAACAAAGCATAAAAGATAAGAGTACTTAATACTGAAAAAAAATCTGTCTTATCACTTCCCTAGTCACCCCAGACTCTTGGTGTCTGTGCAATACCAAGTAGCTCAGTAAATGTTGCATTGCTGGTACTCGTTGTTTTCCTCACTACAAAAGACATTGTGTAGGACAGACTCCCTGAGAGCATTTTTCAAGTCAATATGCATTTTATATGTTTGAAACCACCTTAAAGGTTCCCTTAATAAGTCTGTAAGCTTGATAACATCATATATGATTCTAGACTTATTTTGGTACTCTCCTTATTTTTGGGTTTTTTTAAACAGATGTAAGTGAACATGTGTGGGTAGATAGTGCACTTGGAGTGATGCAGCAGAACAGGTGGCTGTTGACTACTGTCACTTAATGTGACACAAAGTGTCTGCTTTGGGAATGCTCTGTATAATCAGCAAGAGAAGTCTAAACTCAGAAGAGAGAAAAACCAAGTGATCACAGGGAGGTTGTGCTCACCTCTGGTTTGTGGAACCAAGACTTTGCATGGGCTTATTTCCTGTTGGCTTTGCAACTGCTTTTGTGAAGATCAGCATGCAGGTGAGACAAGATGCAACCAAAAAACTGCCACCATGATATGCCTCCAAGGACAGCCTGTATCAGAAGGTGGTGATGTCTGGAATCACTGAAGCCTCCTGTCTTTTTGTCTTCTGGACTTCTGGTAGTTTTCCTCTGCTCCAACCAACTGCTCATCTATGTTGAAATTTCACGAATGACTGCTTTTCATTCAATGAAATTAGTAAAGGTCTAAATTACAGATGATTCAAGGCCTTGAGAAGGATTAGAATTCTGAGAAGTTAGTCCAATTTATCCCATTTCCCCACTCTCAAAAACAAACAAACAAAAGGGTAAGGGAGAATTTTGTCTTCTGGTTTGTTTTCTTCTGGTGGTAAAAATACTAGGTTTGAAGGGTTCTTTAGCTGAATAGATTTCAGAGCAGCCAGAGGAGTCCAAAGGTAGTGTGATTTTGTTTGACAGTGTGATGGTTCAAAGTGGTGACTGGGACTAGAACCTGGCTTAGCTCCCCATTATCTGTGTTTCCTTTTTGTTTGTGCCCCTTTGGTTTTCCCTTAGAGTGGTCTTAGTATACTGTGCCTTATTTGGATGCTTTTGCCATGAAGGAAATGAATTTAGAGATATCCACACTGGATTTTTTCCTCACCTTGTTTTATCATTCTGTAAAGTTTTTATGAGCAGTGATTACCTGCTTTTTGCTGTAACTGTGCGGTGCAAAGTCATGCTTTGGTTTATATCTTGGTCTCATTACACAAGCTGTTTAAAAATAAATAAACATTGCAATTTCCTTATCCTAGGGCTTTTAGTGGGTTTTAGAAATGTAAAAGCATCTGCCTGCGCATGCATACAGTGGGCTTTAACAAGTGTCTTAAATCTTAGTGTACAATTTTATGTGCATTTCTGTTGGGAGAGGAGTGGTGAGTTGTTTACAATGTTTTGAGGATGCAATTCCTTTGTGTTGCAAGAGTAACTGTTGAGGAGACACCAAAACAATCCTGCTTGTACCCCACAGTGCTGGATTGATGAGCTCTACTGATTAATTGCTTAAATAGACAGTCAGGATGAGTAATACCTAGAGAATCTTAGACATGTTCTTCTTTAAACGCAGCTGCAGAGAGATCCCACTTTGTGTGTCCTATTATGGTATGAGCTGTACCTTTTAGTTGGACTAAAAGTTCTCCAGTAGACAGTCTGAGTTTTGTTGTTGCTGATTATTTGATTTTCGTTGTCCTTACGCCAGTCAAAAAAGCACTCATGAATATTCTTTTTGAGTATTAAGAGATAGGGAGGCTATTTCTGCCTTCTCTCCTTTCTACAGATAATTCATAATTTCTGTCCAACCCAAAGAAAATGAAAAATTGAAGAAGAAAGAATAATAATATCCTTATCTGTCTGAAAATCTTACATACCAAACTGAAGTGAGTGATTTTGATTGCTGTCCTATCTCATAATAGTCATTATAATTTCTGGCTGTGGATTTGTCTCTGGTTTTCATGAATAATTGAGATATGATAGACTGCAAGATATAGCTGCAGCACTGATGGGATTGAAACAGGAAGAAGCAGCAGCTGGTGGTTTGAAAACTCACCTTTTCACCTATGAGGAAATAAACACATTTTGAGACAAGTAGTTTTTTTTTTTTTTTTAACTAATGAGCCTCTTCAAGATAACATTGTGCAAGTTTGCATTTAACGAGAATTATTAACGCAGGGTTCAAAGGGGCATTTTCTGATTGCCTGTTCAGTGAGAAAGGTGGCAGCTGAATCCCTGTATTCTTTTAATAGACTTTCTCCAGATCAGGATTTTTCCAAGGTGAATAAATAGATTAACTCAATGATTAATAGTCTGAATGTCTCCCTTGTCTGAAATTCAACCCCATCATAGTTTTTAAGGTAATTTTATTTTTCTCACTGAAACACTTTTAATAAGCAGAGAGTAAGTTTGTAGCATGGAACTAGGTGATAGGATTAATTTTTTAGGTGTTTTCTGTGCTGTTGTAGCATATGCTGCAATCCTCACTTGGGTGCTTTCATTCACTCCTCCACCTTGCAGCTACTTTTGTTCCAATTGAGCCACCCTGTGTGATGGTTTTTCCTTGAACAGAATGTGCTGCTTTTCCCAGGGCTGCTTTTGGGGTTGTAAAGGAGAGACTGAGGATTTGAGAGGAGCACTCAGAGCATTGCATGGATGTGTATAAAATGGTTATTCTTGGTGCCAGTCTATGCAGGAGCACTCCGAAGGTACATTTGCCATTTTACTTAGGCCAAATTGGGCTGTGTTTGTTGTAGGACAGTTGTCATCCTGGCCCTGAAGCTATAGCTCCTGATAAATTACCAGCACTCACAGAACTGCCCTTATTGAAAACCTTGACAGAGGAGAAGGCTCCATTCAGGTATTTGTTAGAAAGTGGGTGGCTGCAAGCAGTCCACCTAGAACCTTCAGGATTGTTCCATCAGACTGAAAGGAATTTAGCATTGTTTAAGGGGAGAGAAAACCAAGATGCTGCTGACCTAGTCATGTTACAATGGCTTTTATGCAGGATATATGAATGTGGACCTGCTGGTAGAGAATGCATTTATATTTGTGGTGTAGGTGGTGACCTACAGATTACAGTCAGCTGAGACTGTATGCAAAGTATGTTTATATCTGTACACACACATTTTCTTCCTTCCTTCTCTGTACAGACATAATAGACATACAAACAGATTTCTTGCCAATATGAATCAGACTCAAAATGGAAGAGCAAGTTTAAAGCCTGTTTATGAAAAGAAATGGTCAAGAAAATCTATGTTCATATATATTAAAATACAGATATCTGTATCATTATAGGTATATGCACCTATATAAATGTGAATATCCATATATGGATGTCTTTGTATATATAAATACATATATAGACATATACAGACATACACACATATGTATGCTTAAATTCTATATATTTATTTACATATAGGATACACAGAGATGTGTTTCCTCTGACAATGGGCTAATTAAAGCCATAATCTCCAAGCTGAAAATACCAAGCACCTTCTTTTTCCAGCTTCTCCCAGATGAACCACAAGGGTTGGCTATAGATGCTCAGGTGTTGCTTCCTCCAGCAGTCCATTGCACTGGGTGAGTCCCCTGGGACTGTGGGACCCTGTGGAACTGCTCAGGGCCAGCCAGTGCAGAGCAGCAAAGGGTGCTCAGGCATGCAAGTTACAGCCCACAGTGATCTGGAGGTCATTCCCTGCAATTCTTAAAACCACCTGTGAGGACTACACTGATGGAACAACAACTCCATTGAATTGTTCACTGAGGTGTGTTTAATGGTAATGACCTCTGACATGCTGTCACTGCTAATCAGCCTGACTGAACTCAGATCACAGGATAGTACAAGACAGTCAACAATTATTTTTTAATAAGAAAGAAGCAACAAAGCCCAAAGAGAAACTCAGAAATGTATTTTATCAATACTTCTAAATTGTGACAAAAGCTTGACAAGATTATGGATTAAATTCTTACTAAAATGATGTAAGAAAACTTCTGAAGTGTGTGCATCCAAGCTATTTGAAGAATTAATTCATTGCAGTTTTCAGGTGGTAGCGTGGTAGCCTGAAAAAAATCTGATGCTGAAAATCTGAAAGCAGATTTTAGAGGAGGATTCTGGCTTTGTTCTGATTCTTTTTTAGTGATCTGTGGTCACTCCTCATAGAAGTAGCAAAACTAGCAGACCCTTCTTGTCATTTCATGTGTTTCTTGTTGCATGTTTTTTTGACTGCATAGGGGCTTTGGCACAACAGAACAGTTCCTGAAATGCCACAGTGGTTATAACAGTTATAGTGGTTACTCAGAGTTCACCTGCTACCATTGCTTGTTTTTTCACTCGACCTTGCAGTATCGTGGTAGGGAAGGTTCCTTTGCTAGGAATACTGATGAGAACAGGTTCTGGCACTACCTGGCACCGGAACAGAGAAGGCAGGTGGATTGAAAGGGAAAAACCTTATGACCAGCAACATATTAACAAGAAAATCAAAAAAGAAGGAAAGAAGCATTCCTATCTTGGCTTGCAATGTCATCTTTTCACAGCAGTCTAACCCATGTCTCAATTATTTTTATTGGTATTTAAGGCTTTCATCTCGTTGTGTAACTTCAGCTCTTTGTATCTTGTACATTATCTGATTTCTTCTCAAGACAGGAGTGTTCGTTTTCATTTATTGCTCTTTATTTACTAGCTGATTCATCTTGGTTTGTTTCTTTTACAGAGCCATAGCCAATTTCATTCCGCTGTAATTTTCTTTCATTCTTTCTCATTCATGCAGTGGGTTAATTAAATGTTGTCTCTGCCACTGGCCCAAATCCAGAGAGCAAATCTGTTGGTTGAGTGGCATTGTATGGACCAGTTCCACAAGCACAGCAGCATGGTTTGGCAAGTCAGGTACACCCCCAGGTCACCTTTTCCCTGCTAGTTACTTCCATTTCAGTCATGAAGGGACTCTGACAATGTCAAGCTTGTTTTCTCTTTAATGAACTTCTATTTTCAGTAGGTTTTCAGAAGGATTGATTCCTTTGTTGTTTACTTCTTTTTGTGATGGCTTACAGTTTCTGGAGCTGATGCTGATTTTAAGCAAAGATGCTTGTATGGCAAAGAATGCCTCTGTCTGAGATGCCATAGCTTGTTTTCTTCAGTGCATTTAGATGCCATTCTGCTGAGATCACTTTCACTCTAAAATCTCATCTTCAAAGTAACCAAGGCGTTTTGGATTGGGTTGAGGAGGATCTTGAAGTGATTTATTCCTAGGATGGTAGCCTCGCTTAACTGGCTTTCTTAACTTTTTTCCAAGGTCTGGAAGTTTCCAAAGCTGCTTGTATCAGCAGCTTTTATCTCCTTTCCTCATGTCTCAAAGGCAGCAGGCTGGCCTTCAAGAGGGGCCTGGGAGCAGGATCCACTTCTGTACTTCAGCTACTCTGTAGGGTTTGCTGTGGAGGTGGGGCCTCTGTACAAGTGGGGATTGTTTGCTGGGTGGAAAGGAAATTCCTCTGCAAAACAGCCACTGCTTGGTGGCCTCTGTTCCAAAGTTCAGCAGTTTAGTTTGTGTGATTCTTGTAAGGTGAACGTCTCAATGCAGTTTGCCCACTTGTGAGCTTTTGTCCTCCTGGACATTTCGTTGGAAACATTTCTTCCTTGAAATGTGAAAGATCTGCAAAGTTAGGCAGGATCTGTAGGCTGCTTCTCAGTTTGGTGAGAAATGTTGCCTCCATTGCTAATGTATTAGGAACCCAGATTTCATTTGCTCTTTGTCAAATGCAACTGCTCTGTGAATAGGGAATTCCTGTCTGCAGATTTGTGCTGGACTCATGGGTCCAGATTGTAGGCTTACAAGATGGAGTTAGTTAAGCTGCTTGCAATTTTATTTTTTTGAAAGCTGTTTTTGCAGCCTTGTAAGTGTGATGTTGACACATAATTTCAGCTTTTGTGCCGATGAATTTGGGGTGTGAAGCTTTGGGAAAATAGTAGAGGAGAGAACTCAGGGACTTCTCAGTGTAGTTGTGGTCTCCTGTTTGATTTATGTGAGTGACTGTGCACTGCCTGATCTGAAGAAGTATGGCACTAGGCAAGAAATTGTTTTTTGTTTTGCTTGCCAAATACCTTTCTCCATAGAAACATAAAAGTAGTAGAGAATATATGTCAGCATGGGGAATACTTCTGGTTTATTTCAGAAGTGGATATAATACTTACTGGTCAAAAGTTATTTTTCTGTCTCATTTGCAGATATTTTGGTCTTGAATCCCAGTGCTGGACACAGGCAAGTTATGTTTGAGCTTGGTAATGCATTAAAGCGGGTGCTGCAAACCTAGGACGCAGACTTGTAAACATCTTGGTTTTTTTGTTGAAGCTCAAAATCCAGAGACCTCTGCTGTTTCTCTCTGATTTGTCGTATTGTTTCCTCCTGTTTATGAGAACAATCTTCATTATTTCTCTGGTACTGTGGCTGGCATGAGTTCAGTTCCTAATTGATAGATTTCAACCTTACAGTCAACGTTTTTGTTGGTAGCTCTATTGCAGCCAGGAAGCAACCAGATTCTTTTGGCCCCAAGAACTGGCTCTACTGGAACATGATTGAAGCACAGTTTGAAACAGCTGTTTATAGCTTGTCGAAACTTTGTCCATGCTGGTTTTATTCTTTGGGTAAATATAAGGGACTCTGATCTCTGCTGGTCTCAAATCTGGCTTTCAAGATTCGCTTCAGTGGAGAAAGAACATTAAGCAACTTTCTTCATAACCCAAACAATGTAAAAATCATTGTGAGCTTAAATAACACCGTTTTCCCTTGAAAAGTGATGTAGTATAATGCTGTTTTGCTTTTTCTGTTTAAAAGAAATCTGTTGCTCACAGCAGCAGCCAGAATTATTATTCCCTCTGAAAGTCTGGGCTGTGGGATGTGTACTTAAAGAAAAGCTTTTCAAAAGCTAGTGACGTGTATTTCTTATTATCTTACACTAGTGGGGGGCCTAAAATTTGGGTTTGCTCTAGGAATGTAAATGCTCTGTTCTCTTAATCTTCCTTTAGGACTAAACTGACAAAGTACCCACTCATTAAGTACATCTGCTCATTAAGGTAATGAAGTACCTACCTTATCTTGAGCTGAAAGCAAGGATAATACATTGTTAGCATGACTGCAGAACTGCAGTCTCTTTCAGTTGGGTTTTGTTTTCTGGTGCACTCCAGATTGCACCAGAATCTAGAGCTTAGTTCTCAGGGAACTGTGAGAGGAAGACATCTTGTTTCTAAGACTTTGTTCATTAAAATAAATACTCATTCTAGCTTTTAAAGTTAAGGTGTTGGCTTTTTAGGAGCTGTTGCCATGAAGGCAGAGAAGGTTGTCTCACCCTACCAATAGATTGTCTTAGCCTGTTTGGCTAGGAAAACAAGAAACCAAATTCTTGCCTGGTGCCACATTTCTTCAAACCAGCTAGTGCACAGTCACTCACATAAATCAAGTTGCAAAGGGGCTAACTTTGCAACTCCCTGTAAACACCAGCTGGCTAAGGTGAAAGTAAAATGCTGCTTGGAGGGGAGGGGAAAAACAACTTGAGTGTGATTTCCACACATGTGACTGGTTGTGTCAGCCTGTAGAGGGTGGAGGCACAAAACAGCTCAGTGTTAGGAACAGGACAGTCTCTCCTAGCAGCATTGACCTGATAAACTACTTTTAAACTGAAATGCTACTGAGTGTTTTTTATGTTATGTCCAGAGTCATCAGTGGTCACTGATGTGATGCTTTGCAGGGTCTAAACACATTCTCTTGCTTGTGCAGGTATAGTGCAGGGTGGTTTTTGCAAACTGTTCTTGCTGTTGATATCAACATAATCATTGCTTAAAGATTTGCCTTAAGTACTGGGTTTGAGACAATAGTACTGTGAGCCCAAAAAGTGAGAACTTGGGTTCTCACTAGAACCTGAAGTAGGAGATCACTGACTCATTGAAGCATCTCACTCCAGTGGAGTCCTGTTTGATAGGATATAAAAGCATGGTCTCAAATCTGTCTCATTTTCAGGGTGACCAGAAGTGGAATGACCTTAAAAGCTCCCTGGCAATCCTTTTGCCTGACTTTGCTAGAAAACTTTGAGAGCCTAAAGCTTTTTCATGTTGCTGCTGTAGTGATTAATTAGGTCATCACTTTGTGTGTTAATTACAGTGACATTTTTCTTCTCATTAGTTGGATTATGGAAAGTTTTTGAGTCTGTGTGGGATGGGAAGTAATGCAACCTTTGTGGCCAAGGGGAGGATGATTTAAACTTTAGAACATTGAATTTCACTGGTAGCTTTGACTACTATAACTTTCATTGGTAACTTCGACTGCTGCAACCCACTATCCGAAATGTGGCTAGTAAGTGCTCTGAGGGCAGGGTAAATGCCTTTTATTCTAAACAAATGTGATGTTGCACACACACTTTGGATGAGGAATTTTAAACTGGATCCTTCTTCTGGAAGATTGTGTAGTTGTGTATTATGTTAATTAATGTAAAGCTCTTGCTGCTGACAGAGGGGTGTGAATATGATATGCTTCATATAATGTCCTTCATGGTATGTCTGAAAAGACTTTACAGGGAGGTCATTAAACAAAGCAGTGTACATGAACGAATACCAATTGCTTTTACTTACAATTTTTTCTAATTATTTCATGTCCTCCTTATAGTTTTGCAACACTGTTTGCTTTGAAATCTGAGCTTTGCATTAACTTTTTATGGTGTTTGAGATGAGCTTGTCTGGGAGAGACATTCCCTTGTAAACTTAGAAAGCAATAGGTCTGCTGTACGTTGTTCTTGATTCCTTAGTTTGAAAGCTGTGGTTGCTTTGAGGTTAAGCCCACATGTGATACGCTGAGCCTTGCTGAAGGAGCAGACTGCAATTCTCACTGGGTAGTACCTATTTGTCTTCCTTGTTTGGTGACTTTTACTTTTTAGCATGAGCTAATGTCAGAAATTAAGAGTCACAAAACAAGAGTGTCCAGGATCTGAAGTTTGACTGGGAAATAAAGTTAGTCGGACTGCAATAAGGGAGGCTCTTCTCAGAATGAATGATTCCATTCTGGACCAGATAGCTCAGTGCAATCTCCATCCTTGGGACTTACTCATATCTTGCCTGAGCACAGCTGTGTGTTAGCTGGGCTACTGCTGGGTACAAAGTTGGACCATGGAACCTCTAAGGTCCCTTTTAACCTAACCCATTTGATTTTAGAGAGCAGTCTCTTCACTGCATGGTCAAATGGTAAAAGAAGCAAGAAAGCTTGTTTTCATGGAGTGTGTTGTGCTGTGTGTTAACTCTGAACCTGTCTGTTAGACATGCATAGTAGGGCACTTACTGAAATCAGCAGGTGTTTGGCATCTATTTTCTTTCCCTGAAAGATCTTTAAAGGGTGAAAACTAGGGAACTTGCTGTATGTGTTGTTGCAGATGCCCAGTATTGTCTGCTGTCTGTGATCTTACCATTAAATTGGATCCTGCCGATGAGATCCAGCTACGCAGCTCAGTCATTTGTGAGGAGAAACTGTTCTCCGTGTGATTAATGCTGTGGTTGATGATGGGCATGGAAAGCACTGCTTTGAATAATGCCCATTATGGCATATTCCCCTGTGTGTGTGCATTTAAAGGAAGAGGCTATGCTTATATGAGATTGAGGGCATTTTAGAGGCAGCTAATGACAAGTGAAAATGATAGCTAGGGTAGATTAATTGTTAAATGAATTGTGCCTGCCCTTGCTGTCGTTTTAATGTGGTATTGGTCTAAGTATGATGTTATATAACAGGAAGGCATCAGGGAGCAATACCATGCACTTGAGTTCAGGTCAGAGGAGTTTAAATACTTAGCCATCTAGGAGTT
Organism: Pycnonotus jocosus; assembly: GCA_013400435.1. Lineage (NCBI taxonomy): Eukaryota > Metazoa > Chordata > Aves > Passeriformes > Pycnonotidae > Pycnonotus > Pycnonotus jocosus. The sequence continues at coordinate 173,949 of VWYP01021592.1, forward strand.
TTTCTCTAGTTTGGACTCTTTTTACAGTGTGAGGTTTTCTTCCACTATGGGAGTACAAAAATCTTTATTTTGTTTAATTTTGATTTCATAAGGTTTTTTTCCCAATTTTTTTGACAGTGGAGTAAAGCAGTATTTTTTCATAATCAATTTACTGTAAGCTTTGCATTAACTGTTTCTGGAATGAGATGATACTACATGAACATGGTCGAACATAGCTCAGGGATTTTTTTCTTATTTTTTCAAATTGTACTCTATCTCCAGGACTACATATTTAACTTTGATTAGTCATGGAGTTGCTTTATATTCATTCCTTCAGTCTGAGTGGAGCATAAGGGAAATTAAGCTGGAAGAGGACTGAAAGCAGCCAGGCATAGGTCTCATCCTGGCATTACTGTGAAGAAATCTGTCCTTTGAATTGATTTGGAGTGACAGTGGGGCAGGAAGACATTGGCAGAAGTTGTATGTCTCTTGCAGGCTTTTGTTCACACATGGCCAATAGCCTCATTTGAGTGAATTTTGTGTGCTTTCTAGATGAAATGTTATCACATATGTTTCAGTAAAGTTTAGTGGTCCCTGTTAAGACTTAACTATACTGAAGGGTTCTTAGGGCCCTTTTCTTTGCTCACACGTGGTTTTTTTTTAAGTACATGCTGTGTTTGGAGGGGAGTCAGTTTGGGCCAAGGGTACTTAGAGGATGTAAGCTTTGATTGCTTTCAGCCTGCTAATCTTTGTGATCCGAAATGTGCACTCAGGCAGAAGAAAAATAATGCCATCTACACAGGAAAATAGACTTTCTGTTAAGTATTTTCCTTTCCTAGGAAGAGAAGAGGCCTTCAAATCCATCTTACAGAAAGATAAACTTGTATGGGGACAGATGCAGACAAGCATCAGGAATCATGATTTCTTTCTGAAGGACTCTTGGCTCTTGCTTTGCCCAATCCAGCAAAGAAAAAACTAGTGGATACTGCTAATGTAGTGGAAGACAACAGTGATGTAGGACAGCTTCTGAAGCTGAAGGGTAGTTTGTAATGGGAACAAATGGACAGGGAGGGAGTATAATGAATAAATAAAAGATGGAAGTGAAAGGTTTTCTAAAATTAAAAGCACTGAGAGTCTGGGGCGTTCCTGTAATCAGTTAGAATAATGCAGTCTAAACAAGGAAGGGTTATTTTGCAGCTGAGAATATGAGAGAATGGGGAGAGCCAGAACCCCATTTTTGTACCAGGAGGAGCCCAGATGAAGGACATCTACAGAGGTTCTCAGTGAGCAAGGAAGGTGGGGATTTTTTGTGGGTTTGACTTTTTTTTTAGTTCCCCTTCTCCCCCATTAGTAATGTTATCAGCTCCAGAGCGTTAGAGATGGATCAGATCATGTTGGTCCATGGCTTAATATGCGATTCATATGGTGTGACAGATACCATTGCAGGGTTTTCTACAGTGTAAGACCTGTGAAAACTCATACCTGCTGTTACGTTGTGTGTAGGTTATCTGCTTCCTGCATCAGTGATTGAGAACCTGTTAGTGTTAACAGGGTAGCCACTTCAGAAAGACTGATGCCACTCCCTCCTGTCAGTCAGGGATCACTTTTTCACTGAAGGAAGACAGTAAATGTCTTCAGTAAAATTCAGGGGCTGGCTAACAAATTGCAGTTTAGAATACATTACAGATGATGAATGTGATCTCCTTAAAGGGAAATCTGTTCGTTTGACTTAGTGCTCTTACGATTAATTGCTTGCCAGATTAAATTGCTCCATAAAATGCATGCTACTTTATTCGATCTCTTCATGATGAGATTAGCTGGGCTATGCTGGTTCTTTGTATGTTAATTACAGTGGTATTTTCTTCTTCAATTTAATTATTAAATTGTTCAGCACAGCATGCTTTCTCCTAGCCTCAGGAAAGTTGTCTGTATTTTTCATTTGACCACTATTCTATAATCACACTGCCCTTTTCCCAGAAATATTCTGGGTTCCTTTATAGAAGTATCACACACTACAGAGGATGTATCCTGAGATTTTTCTGTGTTTTCTTTGGTGTGCTGCTGAAACATAGAAATGGTTCTAATCTTGCACAGGTTCATTATGTGACAGTCTAGGATGAGGAAGGTTTGAACTGAAGCTGTGGAAGCAAATTTCCAGGGTTGCTACATAGACAGGAATTTATCCAGATTAACTAATCTTTCTGCTTTTGTTGGGAAGTGTAAAGCTCACTAAGTGGCCACAATGTTTGCTTTTTGTCTCAGCTTGAAAATCAATACTATAGCAGTTCAGTATTCTGTGCTGTTGATGTTTCAGAGCAAATTTGGAGGGAAGAACCATGTATGCTTTCCTTGTTCTTGGAGGAATTCTCTGTACTCAGCGACCATAACCAAGACACATTTTTTCCTGGAAAAAGGAAACACAAGAAGTTCAACAGCCCTAGAACTGTGGTGACATCATATAGTTACTGAAGGAGGCCAGCAGTAAAAAATTTAAGGAAAATTTAAGAAAAAATGGATTTAAGTTTTTGTTACCAGACTTATCCCAGCCTTTAGGATGTTAGTTCATGCTCCCTTCGTCAGTCAGGGACCTGACTCCATGTGCAACTGCCCCTCACATGCACACACAAAATAACCCCCTATTCTTTTGCAGTGCCAAGACTGGGATTTGCACATAACCAAATGTTCCCACAGTAGTATTACAGAGGCTTTGTTGAAAAATTGTTGATTTTCTTTATTTTTAAATTTTCTAAATGTTTATTCTGCTGTACCACTCTAGATAAAATATGTAATATGCATCAATTAATCTGCTGTGGTGTTTAAAATAATTCAGATCTCTTGGTCTAAAATGGAGCTTCTCTCTTACCCAGCTGTAATAACTTTTTTTAAAAAATTGCTTCTTAGTTTAGCCCCTCTCCCTCAGAAAAGTGTTTTATCTTCTATTAGAGTTTATTCCCAAAGGCAAGGCAAATTTTTGTATTTATTAACCTAGTCCTGCATTTTCCATCTATCCAGAGCTTAGAAAATCCAAAAGGGTATAGGAAGACTAGAAAAATTTCAGAAAGGGGCATCAAGAATGACTGAAGGCATGGAACCAGATGTATTATGAAGAACATTTATATACCTGACAAGTCTTCAGACTGGAAGAGATGGCAGAGAATATATAGAAGAATTAGTAAAAATTACCAAATGTCAGAAAGAAGGTGAAGGGGAGCTGTAAGAAGAGGGTGCATCAGAAGATCAGATAAGCTCAAACCAAAGAGATACTGCTTCATGCTGTACTTAGTTAAGTTGTGGAATGTCTAAAGAGTTATGTGAATTTAAAGCAATGATTATACAAATTAGTGAAACAGAATTTAATCATGGGTTGCTGGATCATACAGATATCACCTCTGCTTCACATATTATCTTGAAGTGTATGTGGCTGGAAGTAAGCGTTGTTTTTGAGGCAGTATTATTTTGGTTTTGTCCGCTTTTATACTGTTACCTGAGCTCCAAATTCTAGACAGTTTTCTAGCAGGGACACAGAGGCCTTTGCTGTCTCAGTCGGGCAGTTTTAAATGTTTACATAAATGCTATCTGTCAGCATTTTCTCAGGAATAAGTTATTTACTTCAAAGTCTTTCGCCAAGGATAAATCAACATGTCAGCATCCCCCTCCCACTGCTTTCAGGATGGAGGTGTTGTGGTTTACTTACACTCATACTTCTGGTTATATCCATGGTTTGTTCAACCTGTCACTGCTTTCAAGTTGACAAGGCTGAATCCCCACGTTAAGGGTCTGTAAGGGTTCATTTTTAGCTGGAGTCTCTTACCTGCACTTTGACCCACACTCTCATTGTGTCCAGAAGAAGAGGCCTCCAAGCCTTTCTGTGGCTTTCTGCTGTGACTTGTGTGTGCACAGGAAATACTGTCTGTGGTAGTTTAGAAGAGGGATGGCTAAGGAAGAATATGAGCTGGTCTCCTGTTTGGCAGCCTTTTGCTCTTTTCTGGGAGTGGCGGGAGAAGTGCATGGTATTCTGGAACACTGGTGAAGACAAGAGTAAAGTGAATAACCATGGAAGATTTTTCTTCCCTCATGATTTTACTTCAGGATTTCAGTCATTGTCACTGTTCCTTTTTTCTCCAGAAAGAGCTCATGGAGAGCTGTCAGGATCATTACTTATAAATCTCATGAAAGTAAAACCCGTGCCAGCTGAGCAAGACATGATTTTAATTAAGACTAACAGGATTTTTTCTTTTTTTTCTCCCTTGCTAGTCCCAACCCAAATATAAAAGTCTTCTAATTTCAGTAGCCTCCTGTTTGTCAGCTAAAAAAGACTGAGTTGATGGAGCCTTTTGAGACTTCTTTGATTTAGAAAAATTTAAAAGTTAAAGGCTCTGTGTTTTTTAAAATTTGGTTAAGGGACAAATCATTTTACTGCATCTGTAGAGCAAGGAATTGAATGGGAATGTAATCAGGGTGTTTTTTTTTTTTCTGTTGCAGTCAAGAGTTCTAAAGGAAGTTCATGTTGGATAATTTATCCTTCATTCCTTTTTCCTTCTGGCTACTGTAGGTCCCAATGCACTGCTCTATAAATAGATATATAAAAGGTCCTTTTGCTGACATCTCTGAAGACAGCTTTCAACTTCACTAAATCCAAAGGAAAAAAACTATCATGAATTCTCAGTGCAAAAGTTAGATGAATTAGGAAAAGAAAGGGATCAGGGTAATCTGATCTCTGCTGTCTCAAATAATGATCTGTTTTCTGTGATGAGCATTTACCTAGGAAAACCAAGCCAAGGTGAATTAAAGGAGCATTATTTGAAAACATGAATCCACATATCCTGATATTGTCCCCAGACTATCTATGTATGGAGGTGGGGAGGATTTTTCCCTTGCTGAGGAGCTTAGACCTTGTGGCTCCAGCTGGTTCTCCTGCCCAGTGCTGGTTTCACAGGCCAGTTCTACATCCCTGCCTGTGCTCCCTGCTGCCAGCACCAACACAGGGGAGGCTGAGCAGGCTCTCCTTCAGAGCACAGTGCTGACCTGACTGAGTGCCAGGCTGAATTTGCTTGCCATCCATTTCTTCCCCAGTCCATGGAACCTCTTACAGGGAAAGCCATCTGTGTTAGAGCATTTTTATCTTAGCTTGGGGAGGCAAATGAAACAGAGGTATTGTGATGCTTGTGCACTGATGTTGTGAAGCAGTTCAAGCTGCCTACTGCATACAAACCTAGTCCTGACTGTTTAAGCTCTAAATGATTCAGGTACAGTTCTCCTGGAAAGGCTGAGTGCTAAGGGTGTCTCCAATTCCTGCCTTTCTACACAAACCTTTTCTTCTGTGTTACCAGTTACTCAGTTGAAAGAGTTTGCTTGATGTGGAACGATGCTGCTGTGGAACCCTACTAAGGCCCCATCTGCTAAGAGCTTGTATTGATTTGTGTCTTAGTTTATAAAAGCCTTCAGTTCACCTTGTGTAAATGCCATAAATAATGCAGATGTACTAGGTGAAATATGCTGTGGTAACATCCCAGAAATCATTTTAGTCTGCGTTCAACAGAGCTAATCTAATCATGGTTAGGAGTTTCTCAATAGCTGTGAAGCAAAAAGTGTATTGTCTTATTCTAGCTTAATGTGTTAGTCAATACACAGGGACATGAAGATAGGTATTTAAAAGTGGTAATCTAATGAAAACAAGAGTTTTTAATGTTAAAATATTACAAAACTTCAAATGAAACTATTTGTAGATTATATATGTACACACACAGGGGAGGTATAGTCAAGTCCAGTCCTGCACCTGTGATTTATCTGCATAATCCTAACATTTGTATGCCTCTTTGTCACCAGGACTGCAGTGCTTCAGAGACTATATGTATATATACACTAAATAAATAATTTTGCTCACTCATAGCAAACAGCCACTTTGTGCCAGCAACATTGCAGAATGCATTTTAGTACATAGGGGACATTGATGAATAATTTGTCCTTTTGAGATTCCATGGGGTTTAGGGCACTAAAATATATTTCAGGTTGGACTGGGTCCAGATGTGTATGAGAACTCCTTGGCAGTCTTGTAGAAAGCATATGGAAGTTTTAAAGGTGACCTCTTTTTAGAAATTTAATTGGATTTTTGTTCTATTCAATTATGTGTAAAGAAACCAAAAAGGTAAGGGGATGTGGCATTTCTTAGATTGTTCAGTTAGGAATATCCATCATATCAAGGCTGATTTTTCTTCAAAGTGGTCTGTGGGCATGGCATCTTGAGTTCTCTGCATTGGAGAGATCAGCTGATGTGCAGTGGTTCCTGTAGAGGAAAGAAAATGTATTTATTTGTATGCTCATAAAATGATTCTAATCAATGTTTCCCTGGCAGTTACCACAATGGCAAGATGAAGAATGTGTCTACGTGCTATTAACATTATTAATTGAGAGGAAACGTGGATGCAGCCCATTGTCAGAGCTGAGACTTGTCTTATTACCACTTTTCTGCCCTTGCTGGCCCCAAAACTGCTGATGTGATCAAACAGAACATTGCAGGTGACAGCGATCCAAGTCCAGAACTCACTAATTCTGCCTCACATTGTTTATCAGCAAGCACTTGGTCTTGGCTAAAGCAGACAAACCATACAAAGAGTTGTCCATTGGGAAAGAGTTTTTAGGAATTTGGGGTCATGTGTCAGCATTCACTGCTGAAGGACCTCCAGGTACCTAGAAGAACTTGGAGAGCTCTTGAATGTCAGCCAGGGCAAGACTTCAGAACTCCTTGAGATTGCTGCTGGTGTGACTTGGCTTGACATTGTTGCCCCAGGTATTATTTGCTGACAATTGTAGTTCGTCTGCTCAACAGGAAAGCTCATGACAGTAGAGAGATGTATTTAAGAGCCTCTGTGTGTCAGTTCTGTAGCAGAGATTACTGAGGTTCTATGGACACGTGAAACTCACAGTGTTTCCTTTGGAGCTAGTAAGGGGCATGAGTGACAATGCTGGAGATTCTAGGAGTGAATGATGTGAGAAAGCAGTTGTTGTGGAGCATCCCTAGAAGACAAGGAGGGTGCCCTTCCTAGCTGATAAGCATGAAAACAGTGCTACATAAATTTTTCAGTGATCAGAAGGGACATAAGAATTTCTTAAGAATGTTGCAAGTTACTGGAAGACTGGCAGAAGGTTAAATCATGGAATAGATGAGGCGTGTGATCTGAATTGCTTTTTAACCTGTCAGAGAGTTCTTGAAATGCAGTTCTTGAAAAAGCAAGTGCCAGTTTGCAAAAGGGGGCTGTATCTTGAAAATCAGTGTTTCAAGAAATGTTGACTGACAGCTTTACTCTAGATCTTTTGTGAAACATTCAGCTATAGAGGTTTATTTAACCCTAGAAATATTAACAAGAGAGTGATTTTATCATGGTATATATTTTGCAATTTTTTTCTGGTGTCTGTTTCAAAAAAGGGTATTGAAAAATTGGAGAAAGGACAGAGAAGCCCCAGTTATGTGAAACTAGTGAGAATGCTTTCAAGATTTCAGTATCATAATCTCTTTAAAACAAAACCTCTGATGTGCTCTTTAGAGTGTTCAAGCTTCTTTGATGAGATAAAGTACCAAAACAGAAAAGGAATGCAAGGCTAGACACTGAAACCAAATTGCAGCTGCAAATTACATACCCATTTCTTAATAGGTAATTAATCACTGTAGAGAATGACTGAAAGAATGTTTTCTCCTTGTTGTCCTATCTGAATAGAATACCTTGTTGAAAGGTGCTCTAGCTAGCTACTGACATGACAGTAATGGTGTAAGGGTAATGCTGAAAAATGTGGTATACACAAGTTCAGGTCTACTAACTTGTAGTGTCATGAATGAGGTAGATTGGATCAAAGGTGTCATTTTGCATTTAAAACTTAACAAATTCGCTCTGGATTCTTGTGCTTTTGGCTTTTATCTTTGCAATGAGAGATTACTCCTCCAGTACATCAGTCATAGGCATACTGAAATTCATCCATGGAGCAATTAAACAGAAGGCCAGCCCTGAGAATTATTTTGAGATATTTTTGCTCTTAAGACCAGAAGACAGAGGTGAGATTCAAGGAGATGTCAGTAGGCCACAAGCTTTTCATTTTTCTGCAGTTTGCAGTCACCATGATGGCTTTGCTGAGAGAGCAGGGACCAGGATGAAGTACTTGTGCTGCAAGGAAGTGTGGAGAAATTGTTCAGTAGTTTAACCTCTGAGTGAAATTATTACATCAGTAATTTAAATTTTCAGTAGTACACATTTCAGGTTTTTAGGGGAGAAGGGATTTTTCCCATTGTGTTTCAGAATGGAAAGAGTTTTGTACTTAATTGTAATAGCAAAAGAAAGCTAGAGTGCTTCAGAGGCCTTAAAAAATAAGGTTTTGCTAAATGAATTTTGCTCAGTTTCCCATGTTTAGTCTTGGAATTAATGGACAGGAACAGTAAGTCATGTTAGGAATTGTCCTAAAACCCAAAGAAGGGTTAAGTATGCTGATTATTTCAGCAAAGTCTCTCTTTTTTTAAAGTGCATACATATAGAGTAAGCTTAAGTGTTGGTGTTCCTGGACACTGTGATCTTGAGGGTGCCAAGACACCCTTTGGCACAAGGAGACCTGTTTATCAGCTTCAGGATCTGAAGCCTGGCACTTGGAAGAGGCCCCCTGTATCCGTGTATCCAGATACTCTGCAATTGGAACGTGACTGGCAGTCCTGTAGCAATTCTTTGTGTGTAAAAGTAGGGTGGGAACTGAATCATAATGATGCCCACTACGAGGAGAAAGGAGACTGTATTGAGCTGTGCCATGGTGAGTTGTGGTGAATCCCAGCTCCTGTCAGAGCTGGAACAGAACTTGACCTTCAGTAGCTGTCTGACTGCAGTTTTCCTGGAATGGTTAAAAATACTTAGAAGTGATGATGTGATTGATGATATGTTAAAACCATTAAAGGAAACAGGAAAAGCAGTCAATACTTGATGCAGATCTATTGCTGGGTCATGAAGAGCTGCTCTGAGGGAGGGTTTAAGAAGCCCAGAACAGCCTGTTTTGGAGCTTTTAGTAGCTGCCCCAGCATGTAACTGCAGAGAATCTGCAAGGGCTGCAAGTCTGTCTTTACTCTTTTCATGCCACCCCCTAACTCTGTCTGCTGTACAATGGCAGAGGTGTTTTGGGGCACCAAATCAAGCTCTCAGGTTTGCCATTGCTATTCAGGAGGTTTAGCACTCTCTTTACTCCTGCTCTCCTGTGCCACTTGCATCGAGGCAAGAGGTTCTTTGTTTCTCTGCTGGCACTCCCTGTTCATCACTATGCAGAATGAAACCCTTCATCACTATGCAGAATGAAACTTAGAAGTTGCCTGAATATTAATTTTTCAGGCTTTCTGAGAACTGTGGAAAGTAAAGGTCGGGGAAAATGTATTGGCTTCTCTGAAGGCAGAATGATGAACAAGCTGAGCAGTGAATAGACATCCCAGCCTGTAATACACCCCAAACTTGGGCCTGGTACAGCACCTCTGGCCTCCTGCCAGGACCCTGGCAGTGACTTGTGCAGAGCAGTTGCACATTTCCCCTGAATGCAGGGATGTTGTGGCTGAAGGCTTAAAATCCATAAATCTTGAGATGAGAGTCCTGCTCTGTGGCAAGAGGAGTCCTGCTAGAAAGGGAGGTGAACTATCAGTCCTTGGTAGATCTGTTTTGTGTATATGTGCAGTGTGCAAGGAAATACTCTGTGCTGGAGCCAGTGGGTTTATTTTAGAGATTGCTTGGAAAGAACTTGGATGTAACCATTTTTCGGTATACATCTGAAATCAAAACACTTTTCAATATTTGCCAATTTTTATTTTAAAATATCACCTCACTTTTTTAAAATAGCTGAGTGCTTTCAATGTGCAGGTTTCTCGCTTTTATCCCAAACCTTGTATTTCAAAATTCAACAGAAATCTTAAATTCTGTCTAAAGTTTTGAATCATCTCAATTTACAGACAAATATGGAAAGAAAAAAACAAACAAAAAACCCTTCTAGATTTTGTTCACCTTTCGTGTTGAATAATTATGCAGCTTGTCTGTGAATCCAAATACAGTTCTATCCTTTAGATAGCATTTATGTTTTTATTTGTTTGGGTTAAATCCTTTTTCGCTTTCCACATCTAATTTTTTTTTCCAGGAAGAGGTTTATACAGTTTTAGTTTTCTTGAATAATGAGCATACTGCCAAGCCTTGGCTCTTGCAAACTGCTAAGTGCTGTTGCTCATTAGCATCAAATGCCACAGCCTGTATCAGTTTGCTCTGTTGCTCAGCAAGTACGTGCTGGCTGTTGTATTGGGTTTGTGTGGTAGGGGAGGGCTATAGAGGTGGCTTCTGTGAGAAGCTGCCAGAAGCTTTTCTTGTGTCCCATGGAGCCAGTGCCAGCCAGCTCCAAGGTGGATCCACTCCTGGCCAAGGCTGAGTCCATCAGTGGTAGTGCTTCTGAGAGAATTTAATTAAGAAGGCAAAAAGTGACCCCATGGGAAGCCCTCTCTGGAGCAGACTCCTGGAATGACCTGTGGCACCATGGAGAGAGAAGCCCATACTGGAGCAGAGTTGTTGGCAGGAACCATAATCCTGCAGAAGGGATCCAAGCTGGAGCTACCTGTTCCTGAAGGACTGCACTCTGTGAAGGGACCCACATTGGTGCAGATCGTGAGGATCTGCAGCCTGTAGGAGGGACTCACATTGGAGAAGTTCCTGGAGAACTGTCTCCCATTGGATGGACCCACACTGGGGCAGGGAAAGAGTGTGAGGAGTCTCATTCTCATTACCCATCTCTGATTTGGTTGGCAGTGAGTTAAACTAACTTCCCCAAGCTGAGTGTGTTTTGCCAATGTGGTACATGGTAAGTAATCTCTCCCTGTCCTTATCTCAACCCCTAACCTTTTTATTATATATTCTCTCACCTGTTCAGCTGAGAAGGGCTTTGGTGGGCACCTGACATCCAGCCAGGGCTAACCCACCCTGGCTGTTTAAGCAGCAATTAATCACTTTGATACTGAATGGGTTCTGTAATCATCTGACCTGTTATTTAAAATAATAATCAAAGTTCTTTAATGACTTGCATGATTTAATTCCTTTAGGAGTCTTGCAACAGACGAGAAAATTTTGCCATGCAAGCTAACTTACATTAGCTGGAGAGCTACTAGCAAAGAATGTTTTTTAAATACAGTCAGGAAAAAGATATCTTAAGCAAGAGCAGTGTGGGTGAAGGGAAAACAGGGTTTGGTAGGTGAACAATGAGCAAGCCTGATTGCTTTCTGTTGCTCTAACACATTTTTTGCTGCAAGTTGGATTAGAGTTTTTGGAGCAAGATTTTTACAGGATTTTACCAGGGAGTAAATGCTGCATCAGTCAGGCTAGAGCAGTGCTGGATCTGGGTTAGGTTGTCAGAAATTTCTAACTATGTGCCTATCAATAGTAAGTAATTATGCATATGCTCAGAAGGAATGCTAGCCAAGGGAAAGAAGGCATGCAATTTTTTTCATCTCTAAATGTGGTGGAATCTGCAGTACCACAAAAGCAGTAATCATTGGCAGTTTAAAACTTTGTAATAGTGACCTGTATATGTGCTGAATGCCTTTTTTTTAAAGATGTGCCTGTTCCTCCATGTTTTCTAAAATGCTTAAATTGGACAGCTTTCCCTTAATGGTGGATGACAGCACTCCTATCTCAAATGTTTCTAGTGCTGGCCTGATTTTGCTAATGCTGGTTCACAAGCAACACCAGGAAAAATATTCTGGCCCCTTGCCTGCAGAAAGAAGAATGTTTTGGTGGGACAGGAGTAGGAATCAGCCTGCTGCAGTGGTTGGACCAACAGAGAAGTGTTGCCTTCAGTCTGAATGGAAGAGCTAAAAGGAACTGAGGAAAAATCAAATAGCTGACAAGTAGTTAACACTGCATTTTTAACGATGCAAAACAAGAAGTTAGGATCTCAACAGCCTTTTAATGCTTAGATTTTGTTGTTCACTAGAGCAATTCTGAATCAAATAGAGCTCAGAGAAATGAATGCAACCAAGTGTAGTGACTTCCTTTTTGGTATTAACTATTTTTCAAAAAACTGCAACACATGTGGCTTTTTTCTTTAAGCTTGTTTTTTTCTTTTCCTTGCACTTTTATTTGATTATGGATAACATTTGTTGTGGCTGCTGAATTGGGAAGTTGTATGGTCTTCCCCAGCTGCTGAGTGTCTACAAACCTTTTCAGCACCAATTGAATACATGGATGCTTTGTGTTTCAAAAAGAAAAAAAAAGAAAGGAGGGGATAGAACACAGGCTGTGTTGCACAACTCAGAGGTTAGCTCAGGGTCTGGAATGCTGAATTAGAACTGTTGGTGTAAAGAATTGTACATCTTAAGCTTCACAAAGAAACTGGCTTGAGCTGTCCAAAGCTACTGTCCTGGTTAGAACTAATGTACCTCCCTGGTGTGTACTTGTGTATTAGCAATTACAAGGAAAAAGCAGAGGCAAACCTTTAGCTCTCCTTCCATAGAGAAAAGTCCAGGGCTCCTTCCTTAGATCTTTCAGATCCTCTGCCACCTGTATTATGTTACATGTGAGTGATTAAAAATCATATGGCCTTTTTTTTGATTATGTTTTTGTAAGAGCTTTAAAAAATGCTTAAGCTCTAAAGCACGAAAGACATATCAGTAGCAGAACACTGTAGGAGTTGGGCTTTTTGTTTGACTTGATGGATGGGAAAACATCAGCAGTTAACTTTAAAATGTTTGGTGTGCTGCTGTTTCTAAGACTGGAGAACCATACTTCACTTTTGAAATAGAAAATGCACTTCACTGGCCTTGCTTTTGCTGACACCTATACAAAGAACAGAACAGAAAGAAAGCGTATGTCTAAATTACAAACCCAAAGCTCTGAGGGAGACGTGAGCATCTATAGATATGTCAGGGATGATAGTGTGTAATTTGAAAAGAAACTAAATTTCTCTGCTTCTGTGACATGGCAAGGTCTGTTCCCAAAGATTTGCACTTGAGTGGCTGATTCAGCTGAATGGGTTTTGTCAATATCTGCCTGAAATTCATTGTAGGATAAGGATGGGTAAAGTAAAAGCAAAACCCTGAAAACCCCAACACTATTGAAGTGATTCTAGAAACCCTTGGTGAGGCAGGTGATTGAAAAGAAGTTGTCCCTTGTCCTCTGGGCTGTGATGAGTTGACCTCCAATCCTCCTTTTGTCTGGAACTGGGAGTATATGGGCACAGGCAAGTTTATCTGTGGCATTTTACTCTGCAGGTACAATGGATTTACAGAATGCTTGTTGTCAGTAACTCAGTTGATAACTTGATCAACAACAATAAATCTCTTCTGATCATCACCTCTTAGTGAGGGTAGAGATCTCAGTAGTGTAGATATTTGAGAAATGTGGATATTGGGATGGAGAGGGCTTGGCTTTCAGAGAGATGGGTCAGTTAATGCCATTAAATGGGGAAGAAGATGGATATACGTGAAATACAGCAAAGAAGATAAGGTGAAGCTCTCCACTCATCCATAAACCAGGTGCCCTGTCTGAGAAAAACAGAATCTTAATCAACTACAGGTCCTCCAGTCTTTCAGACATGAAATAAATATCCTAAAAAGAATACCATTCATTCAGCTGTAATGCTGTTTGACTCTAGCTTTCCTTGGTGTTGAAAATCAACTTCACCTTGTCCCAGGTGATATGTGGTGACATCTTTATTTAGGATGTGGTATTCACTTGGGGTACATCTGGGGGTGTGAACAGAATCCATGCTTCAGTATTGGTCCTGGATTTTGGAAGTATCTGAATTCCATTAGGCATTTTTCAACAAATGTGATTCTCAGTTGCACCTGTCTGACCAGAAAAACATTGTGAGGTTTGCAGCATCTTGTATTTTCAGAGGATTGGACTGTAAATAAAGGGTTTTGGTTGGCATGGTAGTTGGTAGTGTCTCAAAGGCTGATACTGTGAATGCTGATTTACATGGTTGTGCAGGTACAGCCATAGCTGACACTTGGTGTAATTAAGTTAATTTAATACCGTTGTGGAACTCATCTTAATTTCCTTTGCAAAGTAGGTTTGACCATAGCTGATTCTTGCTTAGACAATGTTCCTTCCCCTCCTATCTCTGTAATTTAAAATCCAGCTACTTTGTGACCCCATTGAATTATTCTAACCCTTTACTTACTCAATATAGACAAATGCTGATGCTTGAGGGTCTTCCCTTCCCTCTGGAACGTCTGTTGCAGGCACAGGTTTTACTCTGAGTCAGTAAAATAAGGTTGTGCTCCATGACCTAAAGAGAGAGGTTTGTCTTGCTGCCACAGCCTGCAAACAGGGTGTTCAGGGCCTCATGCAATACCCTGTGGCTCACATCTGACAAAATGAGGTAATAAGAGTAGTTTCCAGTAGGCTCTAGATAATACAGGGTTGATGGCAAGTTTTCACTAAGTTAATTAAACTAGGAGCCTACTCAGAACCTTTTTCAGCTTTAAAAGGTCCCAGTGGGATGGCTTATAAGCTTTCTAAGTCTCACTCTCAGCTTGATGTGTTTGGAAGCTAGTGTGTGCCTCTGTACAGTATTCTGTGCTAGATGCTGCATCCAGTAATCCAGGCTTTCCTCAAAGTTAAACATCCTGTGATAAAATACTAATGAAGATACTGAAAGAAATTTTAAAAACTTCAGGTTTAGATTCTGTTTGAGGTTTTGCAATGTGTCTTGTGTCTCAGGAGGCTTAGATGGCATCCTGTAACCTGAATTATGAAGCAATGGGTAGATGCTGACCCACTTTATAGCACTGGCAGAGAATAAATATTTGCCATAATACTTTACTTCAGGTCCTAACCAGACGAGATGGCCATGCAAACATGTATGGTAAACCACTCAAATGTGCTTTTTTTTCCCCCTTTTTTCTCCCTTGTTTTGCCTTTTTCCCGCTCACCTTCTGGACGAATTATTTCTTCATACCTTACTGTTTTAGAGAGCAGGTTGCCTTGTACATGAGAGTTAAAAGCTGGTGTAGCTGAAGGGCTGTATTTGATGTTAAGGCAGTGTTCTGTAACCCATTTCACTGCTCTACACCAGCGGACTGTAAGAGACTATCATGCTGTTTGCATCACAGAGTGCTTGATACTAAAAGAATCACAGCCTGTTTGGCCTGTGGACTGTGCTTGTTTAGTACAGCTGAAGAATTTTGGACAAATGAATGTATATGAGGTAAGAAGAACTGGGAAATAGATGCTGCAGAAAAGGTTGTTAAGGCTCTGAAAACTTACTTCCATATTAATATTACTTGTTATGGCTCTGTGCAGATATTAAGCCAGGACCACAGCCCTAGGGCACTAGGTACCTTTTAAAAGCTTATATTAAGAAAGTTTCAAAGAAGGACTTTCATTTTAAAAGTTGGCTGAATCTTCAAAATTGGTAACAAAGATGTGGGAGAAGCACAGACAGCATGCCTAAAATCCAATATGCTGACATATATCATGGCTGGCTCTCACACCTGGGACAGTCTGAGCTGTAGGTTTTAGTGCTGGCAGCCTGAGCCCAGAGGACAGGCTTTCCTACCTGTCATGTTTCTCTGTTCCATCACACACTTCCAGTTCTACTTGTAGTTAGAGGTGAGCAGGTATAGTTAACCTGCTGCTGTCTGAAATTGAGGTGTAATGAAGGGTTGGCTTTTTAATGTTTTTACTTTGGTAAAAGTAAACTCCTGCCACACTCTCACCACTACTAGCCAGCTGTTTTGGAGCAGTGAAATGTACCATAAAATATGTCATTTGATCTCCCATAAATTACATGTTTGAGATGAGAAATGTATTTGTTATCAAATAACTTTGTTGTAGAACAGTCAATTACAGATCAGGAGATGAGCAGGAACACAGATCAGGCTGGTGCCCTGTGCTTTAGTAGATATTTTCACTTTCTGTGCCTAGTTAATATTTTTTACTTTGTCATTCATGCCACTTAAACTATCAGTGCACTGGTTACATATAGCTAAGAATTCTGATGCTTAATTATGGAGAAAAGAGAACAGAAATGCTTCTTAGATTAGTTTCCAGTGGCTGCATGAAAATAGGTGCGTGGATAAATTCCCTGAATTGTAGTCTCAAGTGAGGTTGTGCAGCTGTTCCAAAAGATGATTTAACTGCTCACCCATGAGGGATTCCTTAAGAAGGCAAATAGAAGTTAAGTGAGGTATTTAATTTGCTTGACTTAAATTTATAGACATGAGAAAATCAGCATATCCTGTAGCTGTGGTGGTACTGGGTTAGTATCCAGCAAACAGCCAAGTGTCAAGATGCACTTTGTAGCTGCCTGGTGGTTCAGGAAGCACATCTTCTGCTTCTGCCCTTGCAGAATGGAGCTTGGTAAAACCACACCGAGAAATGTGAGAAGCTCAGTTGCTGTGTGTGCACCCTTTGTCCCCTCCTTATTAAATAAATAGACCGTGTATCTCCCTCTGCCATGGAACCTGTCATTGCGATCAATAGATTTCAGGATGGCAGAATTGAACAGGTGGAGCAGTTGCTTCTCCTGTGAAATTGCTGCAGTGCTGACTCAGATATTTTCAGTGAGCTGTAAAGCCAAGTGCTTTTGACTAAAATATCCTTTTGTCTTGGATTCTTCCCTGCAGTTTATTATTGTGTCTGGAAGATACCTCCCACTGTGAGTTGTGGACTTTCAGCTTAATGTCAGTACTCATTAAATTATAGGAGCAAAAGAAATTTAACAGACTGGAGTTAAACCACGGTAGAAGGAAGAATTTGGTGCACAGTTCTAGGGAGTTTGTTTGCTTTTAATTGCTGCAGGCAGTTTAGGTATGGTAGGTATGTGTACTTTATAGCAATACTTCATGGACATGTGCTAAAATAATCTAAACCCTCTTACCTCCTGCCAGGTGGGGTTGTATGTATGGAGCAACTCAATGTAATTGTTGCAGGCATGGAACAGATGGGGTTTTATTGTCTGGAGTGCTGGGAGTGCCTATGAGAGCAGTGTCAGCAAGATCCTTGCCCCAAACAGCACTTGCTGAGACACAGCTTGCTGCAGGAAGATTGGTTTGGAAGCTTTACATCAGTCTCTAGCAACCATGGTTGTGATGGCATGCATGGGAAAAAAGGAGAGAGGATTTGTGTTCATTTTGGTCTCTGTATTGTGTGTCATTTACTTGCTGCCTTATGCTTGAGCAGTTTCCAACATACCACATAGGAGAACACTGAGCTCTTACCACCTTGTTGGTTTAAAGCACTTTGTGGAAGTGATTGCTCTCATTTCCATTTCATAAAGGAGAAACTAAGGTGTATGAGAAGGAGAGGGAACTGCTGTGGCAAATCACAGAGAAACTGCTTACTTATTGATTCCTGTTCCTGAACAACAACTACTTTATCTTAGGCCTCCTTTTTGTAGTAAAGCAGCTTTGTGGAGTGTGATGAAAGACAACTATGCCCTTTCCTGCTTGCCTATTCGTAGCCTTCATAATGGATGAAGCTTAGTGTGTGCTGGAGTATTTGTCCATCTCAGTTCATGCCAGTTTTCATTGCAGAGGGTGAGTGAACTGGCTGCCTTTGCTGTGCATTCAGTTTTACTCATCTCAGTGAAGGCTGAGATGCATTGCCTGCTGCCCATGCACTGTGCTGGCATGAGCAGATGAGAAGATGAATGTCTGCAGTGAGTATAAAGTCACCCTTGATTTCCTGTGAAGGGGTAAATACCAACCAAGAGCTGCTGCTTTTCTGTTCCACTCTAGCAGAATGTAGGAAGTGAACTTGTGGTGCTTTTATTGTACAAGAAATGTTTGAGAATCTGCAAGAAGACTTTATGTCAGGCACTGCATGCTGCACCTGTGAAGTAGGTGCAAAGGCCAGGTTTGTGTAGAGAATGATGGCTCAGCATTCCCATCTCTATGATAAACTTTGCAGCTTTTCTGTTCTTCCCTTAGCCTACTTTCAGCACCTCCTCAGTGCTTTACTTTGCTGTACAGGATAAGAGGACAGTGTTGTCTTATGGGACTCTGGCAATGGAGCTGCTGTCAGGCAAGAGTGGGTATTAGACAGCTCATCTGCAATAACTTGATGGGGAGAGTCTGGAGGTCAGAGAAAACGTGCTGAAGAAATGCTGCCTGCCTGAGCACAGCGATTTTGCTTTCCCTGCACATTGGACCCAGACAAGCTCATTGTGAGGTTAAGGAGGGTGAGGTACCTTCCTTGCCATGGTGGGTCACCTGGGCTGGAAGATCTGTTAATTGTGGGACCAGTGCATTCATGTTGCTGGTGCATTTAACTTTTCACATCTGATGTTGCAACTAGCAGCAAATTAAATAGAGGAATTAATTAAACCTTTTCCTTCCCTACGTGCCACATTAGTTTTCATAGGAGCCCTTTCCAGTCAGCAGACTTTGCATTTTCAGAAGTTCTTTTACTCTGGGCTTCTCTGCAGGGCAGCACTGGTTGTTTCTGTTTATTGAGGAGTAGCTCTAGGCAGTTTTTAAAGACTATAAACGTAAGTTATTAAATGTTACTGTCTGGAGAGCTACTTTAACCACTGCAGAAACAAGTCTTGTTGCAAAGAACACAGTGAGGGAAGGGGAATGCAGCTTACCTGGAGGGATTCCTCCTCTCACCACAGCTCTAGGTGAGAGCTACAGTATGTTGTCCCTATGTGGGGAACAAAAACCCAGTAGGACCCACATGGAGATTTTTCTGCTTCTCACCTTCCAGCATATATGTTTTTGAGGGAGAAAGGGCAAGCAACAGTCCCTTCAGGACTGGCCAATTTTTGCAGCCTCAAGAATAGCCAAAATAGAAACTTTCCACCAAAGCTTTCCAGTTTGCAGAGGACAGACTGCCCTGGGATCAGTTGCTGTTTCTCTGATCCTCCCTGTTCTGCAGTTTTTCACCTCTGTTTATCTTGATCCTATCTGCCCTTCTATCTCCTTTTTCCTATCTCTCTACTTCTTCCTTCAGTATTCTTTCTGTGTTTTTTCTATCTATGGTTTATCTCAAACTGAGGTTTTTTATGACGCTCAGTAAGTAGCAGCACTGTTACATACTCTGTTGCCAATGCTCTTTTCTGTGCTTTCCCTGTTCTCTTGCATTTGCAATCCTTAGCCCCTGGGACAGAGGCTTTCCACCACTCTGGATTGGTACAATACCTGTTACAGTGGGATCCGCTTCTACTGTCTAATAATTGTGATTGATACAGCTAGTATAAATAAATGATTCATCTGCACTTTGAGGTTTCTAAATCAGGGTGATTTTTCCTGCAATTCTCTTCTTCATGAAGAATTAAACAAATGCAATAAATCTGCAATAAATGCAAACATACATAAATGCAGGTGTCCTAGGTTGGTCATCCTGAGAACTATGCAGATTCATCGATATGTGTCTCTACACGTTTCTGGCATTATGGTGTGTAGGTAGCTTGAAGAGCTGCATGAAGAAGTTGTGAAGTGAGATGTATGTTTTTTGGAGACCACTGCTATACCTCATGTATTTACTGGGAGATCAACTTCTCTCCCCAAGAGATTGAGGAAAAAATAATGTGGAAATGGCTTGTGATCTGCCTTAGAGCATTAAGCATTAACCTCAAGACAAGACACTGGGAAGCCAGTTTTTTTAATTCTTGAGCCTTCTGTTTATTCAGCATCCTTCTTTTGTCCAGTGACAGTCTCCTCTTGTCAGTTCACTGCTGAACTGTGGCTCTGTCAGAGGAGGCAGTGTTGCTGAAGTGACATCTCTCAGTCCCTGGAGAATTGTGTCCCAAAGTGCTGTGAAATGTGTGTGACAAATGGCAGCCAGCCCCACCGAGGGACTTGGCGATGTGGAAACATCTGAGTGCACCTAGTAGGAAGGCTGTGTGGGAACTGCAGCATTTTGTCTTTCAGCTGACACTTCACAATTTCCTTGCTTTACAAATGTGTTGAAGATGTTCATGCTTCATGAATACTAAACACAAGGGTTTTCTTTTTTTTTCCCCCATGATCAATATGAAGATCTCAGTAGAACACATCACCACAAATCTTTTCTAAGTGCTTTAACTGCTCCCTGCCCCCTCTCCAAAGCTACTGGCTGGTATGGCAGTAATTGAGGCAATCACAGTGTAAAAATAAATCCTTGCCACGGATCAGCTGTTATGTGCTGGTGTGGGAACTAATGGTGGCAGAGCCACTGGTTCCTTTGTCAGTAATAGGGAGACTGTGTTTCAATGGTCTGGTCTTTGTCTCCAGGACCAAATGCCAGTGAAGAGGCATCTCTGCAAAGCGAATTTCAGCTGTTAATCAGTGAATATCCCAGGAGGCCAGTTGCTGAAAACATGCCCCAGGGACAAGATATATTTTGAGAGATGGAAGAATAGCAGAGGTGTATGAGAGTAGCTGATTCAGAAAGATGCTTTTTGGCTTGGATAGCAATGGAATTTCTCATTGCAGATGAGTGAGAAGGAGCTGCACCATGTGCAAAGCCTGGCCCTGGTGGGTATGTTGGGCAGTAAGAACCTGGCTGCACAGAGCCAGGATTGAATCCAAGCTCGCCATGCTTCTCTGCCACAGGCTGCCTGTGGGTTCAGGAAAACAACTCTGCAGATGGTCAGGTTGGGGAGGAATTCTTCATAGTTGAAACAAATTAAACAGCTGAACTTCATCTAATCACTGAGGAGCTGACCATTCACCTTTTGGGAAATGAGGAAGGAGACTTGAATTCTTTTCCTTCCTTAATGTCTGTTGATTCTTACTGCAGTGGCAGCTGGTTGCTGGTTTTGCTTTCACTGGTGAATCCCAGCTGTGATTGCAGGTGCCGCTCCACTAGCTCAGATCCAAGCAGGGACTTGTGAGCAGGCAGCCCGTGTTGAAGTGCTTCACAGCAGTGGGTACAATTGAATGCTAAATCTGTTCCATGGTAAATGTTGGAACCATGTGAGTGTACTGAACCCCTCTGAGCTGCCAAACCTTCTGTCAAGCCAGAAGTTAAGTTGTTGTAAGTCTGTGTTCCATTTTCTTTCAATGACTTGCAGTGTGTCCTGTAGGAGTATAAATACAACTCCAGCCAGGCATGAAACATGCAGCTTGAAAGCCAGAGTGTTGGAGAGGCTGGGTAATGGACAGTGTGATTGTGACTCTGGTCACATTGAAATGGGAAGAGTCTGGGCATGTTTCAACCTGCGTGTGTGTCCTTCTCCAGAGGGAATGGGGTTATGGGAAGCCTGGTAGAGGCACTGCTGAATTTGTTTTCTGGATGTAATTGTCAAGGTTGGTGAGAAGGCAGAAATCTCCCTGTGCCAAATGTGTAGGGATGCTGTAGGAGCAGCTGCAGGAGTGACTGGCCCTGTGTGCTGACTGGCACCTGGTGTGTTGCTGAGGTGTGGCTGGGAATGTTGCAGTGAGGGTAGCGCAGCCAGGAGGGTGATTCTGTCCCTCTGCTCTCTGAGACCCCACCTGGTGTGCAGTGTCCAGCTCTGGTGTCCTCAGCACAGGAAAGACATGGACATGTTGGAGCCAGTGCAGGGGAGGCCATGAAAGTGTTCAGAGGGATGAACCCTTCTGTGAAGACATGCTGAGAGAGCTGGAGAAAAGGCTGTGAGTAGACCTTATTGCAGCTTTTCAGTACTTAAAGGGGACTTACAGGAAAGCTGAGGAAAAACTTTTTAGCAGAGCGTGTTGCAACAGGATGAGAGATAATGGTTTTAACTAGGAGAGTTGATATAGATTATATATGAGAAGTTTTAAACAGTGAGGGTGGTGACACATTGGAACGGGGTGGATGACCCATCCCTGGAGACATTTAAGGTCAGGTTGGATTGAGCTCTGAGCAACCTGATCTTGTTGAAGATATGTCTGTTCATTGCAGGGAAATTGTGGTAGATGAGCTTTAAAGGTTCCCCTACAACTGAAACAATTCTTTGAGCCTATGGATTGCAGATTCTGTTGGGTTGGAGTTTTTTGGGTTGTTTTTTGGGTTTCTTTCCCTGCTCCCACTCTCCACACCTTCCACACTCTTTATCTGAGTACTTAAAGAAGTAAGGATGCTTCTAGGTAGGTTTTTATCCACTTGCTTTGATTGACACCGCTGACTATCACGTATTCCTAGACTGGGGCACAAGCTCTTAGCTGTGATGAGGTCTGGAGAAACCTTCTGCAGGGGGAGGAGTGAGGAGGAGGGAGCCCATTAGAGTACAACAGAGAGAACTGGAGTGAATTTTCATGCTGATGAATATGAGAGTGGAAGCCCTGACTGC
This sequence comes from Pycnonotus jocosus, assembly GCA_013400435.1. Taxonomy (NCBI): domain Eukaryota; kingdom Metazoa; phylum Chordata; class Aves; order Passeriformes; family Pycnonotidae; genus Pycnonotus; species Pycnonotus jocosus. The sequence goes on from VWYP01021592.1 coordinate 196,134, forward strand.
TGCTGCAGTGTAATCTGGCTGAGCAAGTGTTCTCCAGGCACAGTCAGAACTCATCTGTGCTGAGCACTGACATGGCCTGTTCCCATGATGAATATTTACCTCAGCAGTGAGTCTCATGAGTAATGTCCCAACTATAGCAGTTGCAAACTCTATCCCAGGAAGTCTTTACTGTCCTGCCATTTATCTTCTCAGCAGCACCTGACAAGCAGAAGGAATGCTGAGAAAATGCTCCAGCTGCAGTTTGGTGGGTTTTTTTCCCCCACTTTATTTTATTTTTGTTATTTTACTTTGTTTTTTTGATTTCTCACATCTGCTTTTAGGTCCACCTAGAAGGGAAAGGGAGTGGTGTGGATTAGTACAGCTAGTGAGAGAAATGAGGCAGAAGAGCAGGAATGACCAGTATTTGCTGCAGTGTTTGGGACACTGACATAAGTTATCTCTAATGATCTAAACTGTGGATGAGGACTGAAGCCATTATTCAATGAATTCAAAATTTAGTGGTTGTAGTGATGGATGACTACAAGTAAGAGCCAGCTACAACATTTTAAACAGAGTGAAAATCCAAAGCAATAAACCATCAGCTTCATCATATCAGACAACAAAGTTCCACAAAATGTCAGGCGACTCTGAGGAGCTGAGTTCCCTGAGCAGGATGGGACAGTGATGGCCAGGATTGCTGTTGCTCTGCTGGAATGCAGAGCAATTTGCAGCCTGTTCCCATCAATTCCCCCTGCCGGAGTAGGAAGCACAGTCCAGTATCTGCTGGGACACAAGCACCCATGTGTAGGACAGTGCCTGTGCTTGCAATTTCCAGCAAGCTTGTGTCAGGATCTGCACTGGCCTCAGCAGGGAGTGGGCCTTTGGCAAAGCAAACAGTACTTTGTGGTGAGAAAGGAATTTCTTGCAGGACTGGCTCCATGTGCACCTACTCAGACTGTCAAGAAATTTCTGCTGCATCTCTAAGCTGTTCCTAAGACCTCTGAAAATTTTCCCTCCTTTGTTTCAGAGCCATCATCAATCACTTCAACCCGAAGATAGAGTCTTATGCTGCAGTGAATCACATATCACAGCTCTCCGAGGATCAGGTAAGCCAGGCATGCCATGGCCTCTTTTCATGTTGACCTCTGGAATATGGATGTTCAGGAGTACCTTGTGCTCACTGGGACTGATGATGTGGCAGGACTGAAGAGATGTAAGTGGGACTCTCATGTTCCTTGTTCAGATGCTGGTGAGAGAAAGAAAAGCAAGAATTGCTTTAGCCAGTTTCGCCACCATATACAGAGATTTTGACCCTGCAAATGTAGAAGGATGGGTATGAACAAGGAAAATTTTCAACATTGTCATCAAGTGTGTTTGGAGAATGTGAGGCTGCTGGCATTTAGAATGGGGCAGGAAGTTTCTGGCAGTGAACTTAGTTATCAGAGAACTGTTAAGTGTAGTTTGGTTTGTTTTTTTTTTCTTTTGATTATATTGGGGACCTAGAACTGACAACAGCTGGTAGAAATTTTCTAGGGAAATTGAATTCAGTTGGGTTAGATTTTAAAAAGCAGAGATTTTTAATAAAGAGGGTGATCGTGTTAGGTTTCCCTTCCTTAATTTGGCCTGGTTTCCTTATCTTCATGTTCTGCTTGTATTGCATAAATTTGTAAACGTGGCTTTTTGAAAATAGGCTACTGTGAGTGGTCTCAGGAATGGAAAAGATGGCCTATTTCCCAAAATAAAATATCAGAATTATACATTAATCACCCTTAGAGAGATAAATGACTCTGCAGGAGCACGTGGTGGACAAAATGCAGAGCTGCCATGAGAGCTTGGGGAATCATCCCAGACACAGCTGCATCAGCAACTCTTGGCCTTCTGGAGAAGAAATTGTTTATGCAGTCCAGAACACGTTTCATTTAAGTCACCTTGGGTTGCCCCTTCCACTGGATGGGATCCCATACTCGTGCTAGCTAAAAGGTCCTGACTGTATCCTGCTCTGCAATTAATTTCTCTTTCTATCCATTATATTTTTACTATTTCTTGATTATACCCTTCCATGTTTCCCACTAAACTTTTCATTTATTAACCTACTTGATCTGTAATATGTAACACCCCAAAGACTTGGGATGAATGCTGTACTGATGCAGTGGGGGGAAAAAGGGTAGCTCCTACTGGTTTTTACTCTCTTCTTGGATAGAAGAACATTGGTTTTAATTTACTCAATTTTCCTTATTGTTCTGCCTCTGAGAGTCACTGTATCCACAGCTATGCTTTGTGGTGGTTTGTGTTATCAATCCTCACTCATTGATCATTCATTCACCGATTTCATCAACCCAGGCCTCTAAAAAAGAAAAGCTTTTGATAGCCCAATTTAAAACTGGAGGCTTAGATAGAGGGGAATTTTGTATAGTCTTTGAGTTTGAGAAAGGAAATGAGCTTTTCACTGTCAGCTCTGTGTAGTATTCATCCCCCAGCAGTTCAGGGAGGTCAGGTTAAATCCTTTCTTCCTTGTGTGTTATTCTTTAAATAAAATCCCTAGCAGCAGGCAGATAATGAAATCAGTGCTGATGCATGAAGCATTTTGAGGAAGATGATTAGGAAGTTGAAAGACAGACAGATTTCTCTTTTTTCTTTTCTCCCTTCATGCTTTCTTTCAACATAGGGAGAACATCAAACAAAATAAAGCAATAATAGCCCCAGATGAACTGCAGAGAAATAAGGGAGATGTCACTGTGGTGAGGAAATGTGTGGTCCCAGGGTATTTATTCAGCACTCTACAATTTACTGCACAAGGAGAAGAGGGATGGAGACTTCTTGCTTCCACTTTCAGTTATGTCAGTGAGCTCAGGTCTGTGTGTTTGGACTGTGGTTTCCCCTCTGTCAGTAGCTGTAAGTACATGAGAAATACTGGTGGTTGGCCCAGATCAAGCCCAGGGTCTGGCTTTTGTGGGCTGACAGAATTTGCTGTTTTCATTGTGTGAGCTGTTCAGCATGTGTGTGGGATGGGGAAGGATCAAACTTGCCTTTTGGCTGCTGCAGTCTCTTTTTTATTATTCCTTCCAGCTGTACCTTTGTTTTAACTTGTGTGTTCACTTAATTACCCATTTTGTGGCTCTCCTTAAATATTTTCTACACAGAATCCGCCATCCTTTATAGCCCTGTCTTTTCAAGTGTACCACGTTGAAATATTTAATGCTGATGTTTAGCTTGTGTCCACACACAGATACTACATTTGGGACTTGTCATTTTCTCCTTTGAGTTATTCCAGTAGTTTCAGGAGGCTGGTATTTCTTTACTGAAAACATTTGTTTTTAGAATTTTAAGGGTCGGACTTTCCTTTTAATGAAGATTTCCTTCTCAGACACCAGTCTTTCACCAGATTCTCATATGGCTGCTTACACTTCTCTGTGGTATCTGAGAATCTCCTGCTAATCAGACAGGTATGTCTTTGACATAGCTTTGTCTGAAGAGGAATTTCCAGCTGCTCTGCTTTGTTTCAAATTCACCTGAAGCTAAGTTCTGACACCCTCTTCATGTGTTAGATTATTTATTTATTTCTTTTTATATTTTAACATCTTAAAGTTAGGTAAGTAATCAGCTGAAAGAGACTTTGCTCTATCTTCTTTTCCTAATCCTATTAAAGCCTTTATTACCTTGTTAATTACTAATATCCATTTATTACTATTCTAAGTCTGTAATTTCATTGCTTTCTTCTTTTTTATTTACAAGCATTAATTTTAACAATATTACATGCTGGGGGAATTTATAGGCCCTTGAAAATGATGGGCACAGGATTGTTTTAAGCATAGGCTGTTAATGTCACTGTATGTTCTCAGCCCTAGAGATTTCCAGGAACCATAGTCTGAGTATACAGGTTTCTGCTCTAGGCAAGTATATTTGTAAGGCTTCATGGAATTACTTTGCTGGCTGTTGTGGGGTTTATCCAGTGTTGAGGGGTTTATCCAATGTTTGGATCAGAAATACTGGGAAAAGACCTTTTCCATCCCATATTCTGTCCAGCAAAGAGTGGGAGATTCCCAGGGGCAAGCAGACAATGACCCACTTCAGTCCATAGACACTATGGGATCCTCAGTGCCTTCTGCAAAGCATTTCTTTGCCAAGGCAAACTGAGAGTCCTTCCTAGTCATTAGCTGTTTTGACCTTGCTGTAGTTCCTCACCATGAAGCAGGGAATGTCTTAGCCAGTTCTTGGCATCTTTCCTCACTTGCTAATTTGTTAAAGCTGACTTCAGTGTTAATTTGTTGTTTTGTAGTATTCTCTCTCTGAACACATTTAGTTCCTGCCTGCACATCCTTTAAGGGACTGAAAGATGCTGCACAGTCAGAAAGATCAGGTTGGCCATTAACTGCCAATGTAATTTTAGCTCTTCCATGCAAGTGATTATTCCCATGTCTTCAAAGAGGTTTGGGTACATTCTTGAGTAAAAGGGCAGGATAGCCTTTTATGAAATTAATTCATAGGCTTGCTTATCTGTACTTTCCAGATGATTGGACTGCCTTGTACTTAATATGTTGGAGGCAGTAGACTTTCTCCGTGCCTTATCTGATCTGAGAAGCTCCCAAAATATTTTCTAGCATAAGCAGTTGTAGAGAACAGGGTCAAGGCAGTGAGGAAACAGCAACACAAGAGTTGCTCTGGAAGAGCAAATGAAGACAAACAGGCTGAAAACACAGCATGAGTGTGGTCTAGGTGTGGTCTCACATCTGCCCTTTTCTGGATGTGAAAGGGCAGCTGTTTGTAAGAAGGCAGCTCTCTGCCTGATAGCAATGGTAGCACAGCTTTCAAGAAAGGCTAAAGTGAGAGGAACCCATTGGTTTTGGTTGAATCATCCCTGAGTAGGAATGTATTGTGGTGCCTTGCATGCCAATCAAGTCTTGTGCCAGTTAGAAATTTGCTCACTAAGGTCTCGTTTTTTCTTTGGCATTTTATTCTCTCCACAGTTTCTTCTCTAAAGGTCTTAAAATTGAGATGTCAGACACACAGGACTGATAATGCTTGTTAGTCAGGACCATCTCTGTGCTTTTTTTAGTAGAAGCCCCTCTTTCTTCCCAGCCACAATGGGGCATCTCCAAAATGGAGGTAAAGTTCAGTGTGAGAGACTGCTGTGAACACCTGTTTTATGTCTGGTAATTGCAGATGGAAAGTGCTGGGAGCCAGAACAGATTGTGATGGAAAAACAGGACAACTCTATCACTTCTGAAATTGTGACAAATGAGTGTAATACTTGGGTTGTTTCACATTGTAGTACCTTTGTAACTCAGGTAGAACCACAGAATTATTTCAGGTTGGAAAAGACCTTTAAGATTATCTAGTCCAACCGCTAACGCAGCACTGCCACTAACTGCAATCCAGTTTGGTCAGGCCATCTCACAAAGCCATTTCCCTTTCAGTGAGGTCATGCTTCAGGTGCTGAATGCTCCTCCTTGACACCCCAATCCACATAACCTTCTGTTAGCTGGTGAGGCTCTGAGGGACTAACCTGCAGTGCTGCTCAAGGAGGTTCCACAAATGAATTGCACAGAAAGGCACAGAAGGGTTTAGTTGGTTTTAGGTGCCCTAAAATGTTTTAATTCCGAGCCATTGATGTCAGGGTTTATTCGGTTTGTTCTGGTTTCCATAACTAGTAGCAAAACCACTGGCAGATACCAAATGCTTTGTCTTTTTTTAGCACTGCTGACAGTGGTGTTCAAAGCCTCTTGGCAACGTCTGTGTTTGATATTTTTTAAATGCAGAGTACTGTCAGTGCTAGGTACTACCACAGTAAATCCCCCTAATCTCTTACATTAATATAACGTGTTGTGAGGACTTGAGAAAGACTTTGTAATGGTCTTGGCATAATGGTGCTTCACTTCTGAAATTCAGTGAGCTTTGGGGTAGAAGGTCTCAAGCCTGCTAGTGTTCTCTTGCCCACAGTAGTGGGAACATGAAACTCCAGCTAAGGAGGCATCACCAAGGCAAGGCCTTAATTTAAAGTCATCATGTCTTTGCAAATGAGGCAGGGATGTTGGCTTTCATGGTCTCATTACAGACACCTACTCATGACTAATGGCTTGAAACAGATTTTATCGTTTAAATAGATAGAGCAGAGCTGCACTGGGTGAAATTGAAAAAGATCTATATAAAAAGTCTTCTGGAATTGGCAAATTGCTGGTTTGCTTAGCTGATGGGAGTTTTCTCTGGTTTAGCTATCGTCTTCTATTTTTGTTGTTGTTGCTTTTGTTGTTTATTGTTTTATCAGAGAAATGTCCCTGCTATTTACTAACATCTCAGACTGCTTTATGCAGAGTGCCAGACTGAATGGGTCTGAACAGGCTCCAAGGTCTGACCAGCTTTGCAGCAAGGAGATTTGAAGCTGGAGGTGAGCTTTGGAGCAGTGACATTGTGCTGTGTAGTGCCTTTTATTAACATGCAGAATGCAGTAAACTGTGCGTCAGTGGAGGAGGGAGGACAACTGTGCTAGGCCATTAGAGAGACAAAAGAAGGACTTTGATTTTTAAAAACAGCTGCTACTGGAGTGATGCAAGCCTATTCCAGTAAGAAATGGGAGAAACCTTTCCATTCCCTTCCTTCAGGCTCAACAGAAAGGTGCCCCAGCAACCTGCCTCTTACTGTTGGTGGCACTTTTAGCTGCTTTGGGCCTCAGAGGCAGGGTGACCCCAAAAACCCTTGGCTGCTCCTGGATTAGAGGCATCTTTGCACATTTTGTGCACTGCAGATGCTGAGGCATGTCTTGCTTCCACCACTTTTGTGAGCTGCCCTCTTGGGCAGATAAGGGACTGCCTTTAAATACAAACTAGGAACAAAATAAGTCCATTAAACTTCAAAGCAAGGTTTGCCTTCAGTTTTTATTGCTGTTTTCACATCCTCACTTGGCTTTGCCACTACAACAGGGACTGATAAGGACCCAAAGACTGAGAAGTACAGGTGACCACTGATTGCTGGGGACTTAGTTTGGATGAGCTGCTTTGGGGAGTTGCTGGCTGCCACTGAGTGGAGCCTCCTGGAGCTAGATAAGTTTCTAGGCTGGGGCTACTGAAGCTACACTCAGTGGTGTGAGTTAGGAGCCCAACCTGATTCACAGCTGAGAGTGTACTGAGCATGAACCATAGGTTCAACTTTGTAATAAGCTCCCAGTCCACATTGTGGAGTCTGGCTGATGTTGCTCTAGTTCCAGTGCTTGTCCTCTTTACCAGTGAGTTTGTTTCACGGAACACTTCTCAGGTGCCTGGCAGAATTGCTTTATATGTGCTTCTTTTGCATACATTTGCTTTTTATAGCTTCTAAACTTAGAAAAGGGGCTGTGGAAGAGGTGGAACTAGAGGAAGGGGCTGCAGGGTGGAGTCTGAACTCCTTCCTGCTGCCACTGTGCTGCTTTGAGCAAACCTTGAGCCCTATGTCCTCCCAAGTGAGGGAAGCCAGTGGGGAGCCCTTGGGGAGGCAGGCAGCATTTGAAGTGCTGTGTGATCTGCCAGGGAAGGCTGCTGAGGAAGTGCAGAGCAGTGTTACGGATTCCCGTCACTGTTAAGTGCCTGTATAGGGCAGGGAAAGCTCCACAGAGGATTGCAACAGAATGATCAAAACAGTCTGCATTTATAAAGATTAAATTACAACTCTGCACATCTGTGATTAAAGCAGAAGCTGTCAACGTCTGGCTTGTGTGAACTCACAATTCGATTTGCATTTTGTAAAACTTCAGATTGAGAAGGTTCTTTAATCCCTTGTGAAACAGGAACAATAGGTGTTGGCTTTTGCCATAATGCCTATAGATACTGTGCAAACTTCTTTGGTCATCCTCTGCAAAGCTGGATTTATAGCACTATGATTTGTTCCTCTAGTCCCGAGCTCCACCCTAAGCTTCCTTACCCTCAGTCATCCCTCTGCCTGGGAGTCCTAAAAGCAGACAGGCTACAGCCTGCAGTGCCAGCTACAGACAGCAGTGTGGCTGTGAGCATCCACTCCTGGAGTCACGTTTTCCTCTCACAAAAGGAGACCAACTGCAGTGACTGCCAGCCCTGCTCATTCTGGGACTTCTTTAGGGTAAAACTCCTGCCTTTAGAGACTGGTACTCTTCCTTCTCTCTGAAGTATCCTGCTGTTACAGATTATGTTTTGCTGCCTTCCTTTTCTGGATCCTCTAGCTGGAGCTGCAGCTGTTTCCCAAAACTGACAAATTGGGTCATTGCTCTGATTTCAGAGTGGGAAACAAATGGAGCTTTGTGGTCTCCACCCCTCCTGGAGCAGGAGAGTAAACGCTGCTGAGCCAAGAGGTGCCACATCTGAACAGAGCTCCACTCAGCTGGAAGATTAGTTTTTTGGCTTTCTGACACTTGACATTTGGATGTGAAGGCAGTGTGTACGGAAATTTATTGTCCACAGTAGGCACCTCAAAGGCAAACTTTTAATAGTGGAGTGGATGGCATCCCTGATGTGTGTCACTCTTCCTGTCTTCATGGGAGATCAAGGAGTGGGATTGTTCAGGTAACCAAGATGTGCCACTCATTCAAAAGACAGCAAGCTGGGGGTATGGATGTCTGGAGAGATGGAAGCTGGGGAAGGTGGTTCATCAGCCAAGTGCCAGAGGCTGTAAATCAATTGCACTGCCTTAGTCAGAGGGCCCTTGGATTCCCCCATGGCACAGTTAAGGCACAAATAAGCTCCTGGGGAGCTAAGTATTGCTGGCAGCACATCCTGTTTGAGCAGCAGCATCTGCCTCAGAGCTGGCAAGGGTGTAGGCCTGCAGAAGGATTAATTCATAGCCCAGTGTTTGCTTTCACCTGAGCACCTGTTTGGAGGAGTTCTTCTTTCACATTTTCTGATCTGTGGATATATGTTCTTCATCAAATGACTGCTTCACAGCAAGAATTTCTAAGAGGAAAAATGTATTCTGGTCTCCCAGACAAGAAACTGGTAAATTGTTGTGGAGCATTGTCTGACAGTACATACAATTTTAGAATAAGCTGATGCGACCCAGCAAGCATCACTTTTATCAATGTTAACTGGTGTGTCACAGTTGTATCAATGTTAGTTTAAACTAGCAAACTTTTCTCTTCCGTGAAAACAGGTAGTTAGGATGACCTCTGGCACTAAGATGGATAAGCATGGAAAATCTCAACAATTGGAGAAGGTGGTAATGTGCAGACTGTCACGTAATAACATTGTTTCCAGCGACTCCTGCCATATGCCTTAGTCTCATAGTTGGAAACTTTGCCATGAAGTGTCACTGTGTGCAGAACCCCGCCAATGAAATGTCGTGCTGAAGGCTTATTTGTGCACAAACCCTATCACGGTTTCCCAAGTGTGTTTTCCTCAGCAGCTGTAATTCAGCAGACTGCATTTGTTTTTGAGTTGGATGTAAAAACACACAGAGAATGCTGTTGAAATAATGCTCTGTGGCTTCCTGACTACTCAGAAAATGCTGGGTTTGTATCCTGTGTGAAAGCTATAGAAGTTCTTTTGAGTGTTTCTCCCACTTGTGATGGCAGGAACAAGCCTCTGTCTCTGAGACAGTGACAGCTGCTTGCAGGAACAGGCAAGGCATCATTATAGCAATGAGATTTAGTGTCAGGGAGCTGACATGAAGTGGCTAGCTAACTCTTCTTGGGGTACTTTGGCTTTAGGAAGGTCTGCAATACCATTTTCAGAGCAAACTGAACTGCCCTGAAGCTCCATGAGCATGCTTAACACAATGGAAAGCTGGAAGTAATAGTATTGTGGGAATACTGTGAGAATCTGGGCACTGCTATCAACTCCCCTCTGGTTATATTTCTTCAGCATATTGTAAACCAAATTATTGCGATTCCTGCAGGTAAGGCACCAGTCTTTTCATTTAGGTAATGCATTTGTAATTTGCAGCTTTCTCCTAGTTCAGTGACAAATAATGTTCCAAACCCAGGACAAATCAATCCATATGTGAATCTGAAAGTCACACAGAGCCCTGAGATGTCTCTCGTTGTGCCAGCAGCTCTCTTTCCAAGTGTTTACAGGAAGAATGTGCCTAGCTGACTGATTAATGACTGAGTCTCCCTTTCCAGTTCTCTTCTGCACTAGAAATACATATACCCCCTCCCCAAACCTAGATACCAGCCTCTGCTCAGCTTTGCTATGGTGGTGGTTTGCTGGAGTCAGGCATCTGTCCAGGAAACATTATCTGTCTCTGTCACTGCAAAGTTTATCTGTCATTTTATAAACAGCTTACAACACAGAACATGGATCTAGATGGAGCTTTATGTGACTGTATCTGCAGATGGTTTTGTCCCTTTCGTTTCTTAAAAAAGGTAGCTGTGAACTGCAGTGTAGGGTTCTTAAGGCTGTGTTTTGTTTGCAGTAAGTGCTTTTTGTTGAACATCTTGAAACACTAAAACAAGAGCAATCCTTCCACTGATGAAAACAGAAATGTGCATTTGTGAGGGAGCTGAGGTAGGCATGCTGGAACTTAGACTTTGTCTGCTTTAATTTTTTGCATCCAAGCTGCTTTGCTGAGAATTTTTTATCCTGTCATCAATGCTCCTGAAAACTAGTGACTTGATGGAAGCATTTCACTACAGTCTTAGTTCTCACCTCAGCTGTAAAGATGTGCTTTTCTATTTTAAGGGATGGACCTATTTAATTACAGTACCACCTACAAGTCACTTTATAGGCATAGAAAGAAAACTTAAGTCTGTTGCTGGGCTAAACTCCCCTTCTCAGAAAAATAAAAAGAAAGCTGCAGTAATACTTCATCTCTTTGCAGATACCTGAGCATGACACACTTTTTGCAGGGGAGAATATTAACATGATCTGAACCTTAATTTCTCTGGTTGATGACAGTTTTCCACATCATGCAGATTTTGCTGAGCTTTCCACCCTCGGTAGTGCCCAGAGGGATAATATTCCTGGACTGCTTGAGTCCTAAAAGTGTTGAACTGCTTCTATTGCTATTTAGTGTGTTGATGCATCAGAACTAGGACTAAGCTAGGCAGTTAATGTCATATCAAATGTTTTAGCATATAAAAATTGGTCACTGATCACTCCTGTCCTAATTGCTTGGGAAGCTTGTTGTTAACATCTGGTTTTGTTGGCTTAAGGCATAGCCTGGTCCCTCATTGTCACCCAGGAACCCTTCAGTTGAGTGAAGTATGATTTGAAGATGCAGGTAACTGTTCTATTGTCAGATGAGGATTGAAGCTGCCATGTTTTTTATACATGAGATCATAACTCAGCGTGACTTCAGCTTAGGTGTGTCAGGGAGACCTTTCTCTGTGATAATTTTGGAAAAGGTCAGGTTAAGATGCTTGAAGGAAAATGGCCAGTTGGCTTCATCCTGATTTTTGTTTTAGGAAAGAATGATGCAAAAATCTGCAAAGTTGAATCTGGGGAATAAGTGGTTTTTATTTTTATGGTATTCATCTGTAGAAGCCTGGGGGATGGAGGGTGGAAATCACCTGCCTGCATTCTCCCTGAGCCCCTTACTTTCCAATGCTTAACAGCACTGTTACTGAAAAGGTTAATCCAGACTCTGGGCTGTTAACCCTCTGCAGTCACCTTACACAGCTGTACCTGGGTGTTTACAGACTGCTGCACATTCTTCTGCCTTGCCACTTGTAACTGAGTCAAGAACCGATGCCGGAGAAATAGCCATGGAATGTTTAAGACAGCTGTCCTCTGTCACTTTCTCTTGGAAAAGGCAATCGGATCGTTCTGATGCTCAGTGTCCCTCCCTGGCAGAGGCTCTAATAAGCCTGCTGGGATAAGGGCGAGTGGCATTTCAGATCTCAAGCTTCTTATATTCTCTATGGCTCCTACTATATATTCCCCACTCTCTGGGTACTGAGCTATTGTTCTGGCACAGTGTTTGACTGGAGTTTTTTCCCTGCCCTTGTTTTTTCTGTGGGTGGCTGAGTGCCGTCACACTGCTGACAGTGCACGCATTTCAGAGGATTCCTTTACATGTGCCTTTCTGGCATTTTATGATTTGGTCTCTTTCAACATGTGATAACAGAATATAAAGTAGGTCACTTTATTTCTTTTTTGCTTTTCTCGGTTCTGCAGTTCTTGTGATGTTTAAATTCTTTCTGGTGTCAGTTTTGGAGACTCATGACTGGGAGAGTGCAGTAGGTTCCTAAATCTTTGGTAGTCATCTTAGGATTGGGCCTTAACAGGACATTAGGGACATCTTTTTTTCTAGCCTTTGTGTGCCTTGGGTAGCCTGTTAATTAGTGCCTTTCACATGTTTTTAGAGAGTTGAGAAGGAAAAATGATGGCACCTTTCCTAATGCACAAGCATCACTTGCTGCTATGCTGCATCCTATGGCTGCTGCCAGCCCTGCCCTGCTGTCCTCTCTGAATTGATTGTAGATGGCAGTTGTTGTCTAGAAGCAGTAAACAGAGTGAGCAGCTGTACTTATTGCAGTTTGTGAAAATACACCGAATAAAAGCTCTAGGCGCAGGCACAAGTCAGGCCTTAAAAAGGCATATGGAAGAAATTTAGTCTTTCCTTAGTCAGGCCAGTTCAGGCTGTAAGAAACCCCAGACCTTTAAAGTACCTGAATTTTTCAACCTGCAGACTTGCAGTCTAAGATGATGTAAGTGTTGGGGTTAAATTATAGCACTATTTCACTGAAACTTCCTTTAGCAAATGATACTTAGAATTGTAAGATCAGAGTCTCTACAGGGTAATTAAAAATGTGACCCCCTTTAGCTTATGCCATTAGCTTTCTTAGCAGGGTAAGTGTGGTACCAATATATTCTGTGTTAGCCAAGGATGAGAATGGATCCCTCTACGTAATCCACAAAGGTGTGTTACTATGTGGTCAAATGCAGAGAAACATTTTGTAGAGCTTCTCTGAAATGTGAGATTGAGTTGAAGACATAGAGAGACCCAGTCCAAAGCTTTCCACCCAAGACTTTTAGTGGTGCTGAATTCCTGAGGGGATTGCTCAGCTGATATGCTTGGTTAGTCAGGAAAAGCCAAGTGGAACTTGAACTTGTGTATTAGTATAAAGTGCAGTTTCTTAAGAAACTTGCTAAGCAAGCATGAAATCCTCTTTACGTATAGTCAAAAATTTGGATTTGAGCATAATACCAAGAGGGCAATGCAGCAGCATTTTGGGAAGAGCAGTGTTTGATTCCCATTTAAACAAAAATGGTTGTGCAAATAAAACTACCAGCTGATGCAGTACAAATTAAAGGTTTTAAAATCTGGAGAAAAAGTTGCTGAGTTATTAATCCCTGAACTGAAGCCCTCAAGTCGTTTTAGTGAGTGACTTCAACTTGTCATCTAATCCCTTTGACTCACAGAAAATAGACCCAGAGTTGTTCTCTGTGGTGTAGGAAGAGGAAATTAAACCAGTGAACTAAATAAATAAATTGATTAATTGGCAACAATAAGGAGTTGTGTATGCACTGTATCTAATTGCTTTCTTTATACTGTCTTCTTCAAACTTCTGGGAAGACATGAATGTATGGGTTGCTCATGCAAAAATATGCTAAAAGAACCCACCTCACCAAGGCTTTGAACCTTCAGCTTCAAAGATCATTTGTGGATCATCTTACATTGCTTTGGACAGTCTCTAATGGGGACATTGCTCAGCCAAGCTGAATTTATGCAGTGGAAATTCAAGCTGAAATTGAATACACCTCAGAATCACAGAGTAAATCAAATCTCATTTCCTTGCCTACAGGCAATGTGGGCTGTGTGGACTTTCTTTCTCCTTCTCCTCCTCTTCCTCCTTCTTAGTAATTTTTATTCTACCAGATCAGAGCTGCCTTTTTCTCTTAAGAAATACTGAGCAAGTGGCTTCCCTAAGCCTTATTCAAAAACCCATCAGAGCTAATAGTTTTCAAAATGTTTGATGTCCAAGAGGCACTTGGGAGCATTAAATCCTCACACAGGGATTTTCAGTCTGTAGAACAATAGTGTTCTCCAAGCACTGCAGAAATTACAGTGGAGATGATATTTCCATCACAGATCCTGCAGGTACTGATCCATGGAACATGGCAAAAGAGAAATATATAGAGAAAGCAGAAGCAGTGGTGATCAGCTCCATACCCCCAGGACAATGGCATCGTCTTTACTTAAGTCTTCAGTATATCCCATCTCTATAGCCAGCAGGTCCTGTTCAGAGCTGTGACAGCAAAGGGTGCATGTTTTTGACTCAGAGGACAGGCATTGTGGACAAGCAGTTCTCCAGCTTGCTGCTCAGCTTGCTGATCAGCTCGACTTGAGTCAACAGCTAAAGGTGCTTTGGAAAGCAAGCATAGGTTGTGTTCTTTTGTTCTCCTCATCCTTTGGAGAGAACAGGAGCCAGCACAAGTCACCTTTTCCTTGATTGTCAGTGGTGGGTATACAGCCAACACTGTAATTTTATCTGGCCTGTCAGCAATAAACCTCACCTTTGTGTCACGTCCTTCCTGCCCATCCAGCATCTGAATGTCTCTGGAGATAAAAGCTCACTGTCATAGAGGTAAGATGCCTCTTTTCAGTCTTTCTCAGCTACTCATTCTGCAGAGATTTGTCTCCTGTAGTGTTTGGGGTTGTTGCTGGGAGCATATGAATCGTGAGAGTCCTGGTGCTGAAGGGGTGGTAGGTCTGATATTTTAAGGACATAAGTGGAAGAAATGTTTATGGGATAAACACTGTGTTCCAAGGCATACAAGGCCTTTTTGTTCTCCAAATATGTTTTGATTGCAAGATGCCATTCAGCCATACCAGGAATTCTTCTTCAGAGGCATAGCTATTATCTTGGGCTGTGATAGCTTCTGTCATGTATTAGGAGAAAGGACTAGAAACAAATGAGTGTCAGCAACCTTGGATGCCTCTGTGTTTATTCCAGAGATTGCATATGGATGTCTTTCCCTGAGGACAGTAATAAGCAGCAGACAGTGTGATTTCTCAGAAACATCTGAACTGTTTTCTGAGTAGTCCATGCCCAAGTCTCTGCTCCCACTCAGCTTCACCTTGCTGACTGTCTGCTGGCCAGCCTTCAGCACATCTCCATTTCAGTCAAAAAGTGTCTCAGCCTACAGCATTCAGCATCTCATCAGGCTTGCCCTTTCTAGTGATTATCTTGGATAGTAGCCTCTGCATTTCCATCTGTCCCAATAGCCATGTAAATGTTCATTTTAAATTAACTTAGCAGTCAAGTTTAAGCAGTTCTGGTTTTATAGGCAGAAAACATTTTCTGTGTTGGCCATGGACACTTCCAAGCATTAATGGTCTCGTTCTGTTTCAGTTCTGGTCATTGCCCAGATGGAGTTTCAAAAGAATGACACATTCCAACAGCACAAAAGGGAATAATTCAACAAATTAAAATGTTAACAAGCTTCACTCCTTCAGCATATCAGAAATTGTTTGGTTTCCTTATTTCTGCCCTCATCACAGACTTTGTCCATTCCTTTTCCTCTGCTGTGCAGTGCAGATTAGTCTAAGATCCCAGAGTGTCTGGGGTTTGTGAGAAGTCACTTAGTTGGGACAGATTTGATTTAATCCTGTTGTCTTGGTAGGAATTTCATAACTGCTGTAATTCTTACAAGCCTGACTTGCACAGCTGCATTCTTAGTATTTTAGTAATCTCTACTTCTCCTTTACCTTCTCAGTCCCTCCTGATGTCATCACTGTCTGGTCCCCAACACCTTTGGTACTTGTGTTCAGAGCAAAGAGACTTCTGAATTGCACAGTAGAATGTCTTATTTCTGCAGTGAATGCCTTTGAAGGAAGAACTCCAGACTCTGGATTGCAGGCTAGGTGACCTGCACTTGGATTGACTTAAACCACTTTTGGGACCACAGCCTTAGAGCAGACACTTTGCAGCTGAAGTTTTCTTTCCACTACAGGATTTTCTGTCTCTAAATATCATCCAGCAGCTTATAGTTGTCTGTTCCATCTCCAGATTTGCAAAAGCCTTAAGAGCTAGAACTTTTATATGGATTGAGTCACACAAAAACCTAAGCACTGCCCACCTCTCCTTACTAGCTTGCTACTTTAGCATACTGCTACTACAGTCTATCTAGCTATTTGTAGCTAACCAATTGACTATAGATCTTCTGTTTCTTTTGGGCTCTGTCTTCAGGAGACGTTTTTGCAGACTGAATGTGTAAGTCTCTCAGAATCATTAAACTGTAGTTTTAAGTCTGCCAGATATTGTCCTGCAGGAAAGGACTCCTGGAGTCACTGTGATAAGCCTGGAAGTGTTGGCTCAAGACTAAAGAGTAGTCATAAAGACAAATAGAGAATGAGAAATTACTAGAGAGAACACAAAAATAAAGGAGAATAACTGTGTTCTGTGTAAGTCTTTGATAATCCATGTTTTAAATCTTGTCTATTGATTCCAGTGCCCTTAGTTCATAAAACATTCTGAAGAACTGCAAAATAGTGCAAATAATCAAACAGCTGTTTGCTCAATGGGTTTCTTGGCTGTCCAGACTTCTTGCTTGTATCCAAAAGTTTTTCTTTTCCCTGAGAACAGACTTCAGTTCATTTTCCACATGTAGTCAGGCAGGTGAACTTAAGTGTTTCCTCTTTCTTGGCTTCATTGCATCTCCTCAGGCTACTGAATGACTGCCTTTTATCACTTCCACTAATTGCTGAAATGTAAGTAGGAGCTAGGGAACTGATCTTTCTAATGTCTGCCCCTCCAAACATATATTCTCCTTCTCCAGTCGTAGCTGGTTTTCTCTAGCATGTCCTATACTGATTTGACTTACTTTAAATACAAGCTTTCACTTGGTTTGTGGCCAGTTTTTTAGCATATTGGTATTTAGTTTTGCTGCTTCCTTTAATTAAATTTATTCATGCTGTGCAAACCAAGTTTAAAAAGATTTCTGATCATTAGAAAAAAACAAGTCATGAGCTAGATTAGCATCCACTTTTTCTCAGCAAGCATCAGACCTAGGGCTGTATATTCATAAAGGCTATTGGCTTGCTTGTTGCTGTTAAAGATTAAAAAACAAAATCAAAATGCATGCCAGGCTCCCTAGCCTTTTAGAGTGTCTGTGTTCTCCTTTCACTTGTCTTGATCTTCAAGTCAGAGTCCTGGTAAGCTTTGATTTGGTTTTATTTCTATGTTAATCTGCAATCATTATATCCCAAAGAAGTCCATAGTGGCTGTGTGAGGGGCACAAACTCTCTTGGATTCTCTACTGATTTCTGTGAACCTGGCCAGGTGATGTAGTTCCAGAAGCCTCATGTGTCTGCAGGTGTTTGATTAGACCATAACCAGAATAAGCTTCCCCATTGTTTTTTTCCTTTTGCACAATTAGGGTTTGGTTTCTTTGAACTGGAGCAGTGCACTTATTTCTGTCTGGGTTTGATTGAACAGAAAGGGCTTTGTTGCATATCCTGCCTTAATCTATTCTCTAGGCAGCCTTCTTCCTGAGCTAACTGTCTTCTAGGCAAATTTGAATTTCCTTACTGGGAATGAATTTCTCCTCTGGTGTACATCAGGTATCCTGTTGTCATTTCATCAAGGCAATCTCAGCTGAAAGCTGTGTATTTGATTTCCAGCATTTGCCAGGATGCTTTCTGGCTAGTGGTCCTAGAAAGATTTTATTTCAAACCTTTTCTTACAATCTTCAAGCTACCATTTTAAAGGTTCTTATATCTGTCTTTGATTCCTTTAATAACTTTGTATGTCTTGGCTTCTCAGTTCAGCTGGAGCAGCAGTTCACAACTTAAAATTCTTTTATCTTGTTTTGGGGACCAAGGTGTTTCTGGTCTTGCTTTGGTCAGTTAAATGGTGCTGAAGAGCTGCTGCTGACTATTTTTTTCCTCTCTGTTCAGGAGGACAAGGTCTTCTGTAAATAAAGAATTGCACCAAAGGTTGCACACAAATCACAGCATTCATTTGCTGAATGCTGGTTAGCCACTTAGTCTGAATGGGTAGCATGAATGATAACAGTGAGCATAAGGATGCTCTTGTCCTCTTGTGTGATGTTTTGGTGACAGCACTTGATTTACTGCTCTGTAAGAATGCAGCTGGTAGATAAAAAGCTTCTCCTGGAATAGCCGATCACATTTCAGCACTTAGGTTAATTGTAGGCACAAAGGGGAAATAAAAAAATTAACGGTCCAGTCCATAGCTATCTGCAGTACATTTCGAGCCTTGGCAGAATTGCAAGTGCTCTTACATACCTAGCAGTGAGAAATGTTTTCATAAATGCCACCAGCTGGAGATAAGGGTTCACAGCTCCAAAACAGGCTGTAACTCCAAAATAGCAAATCTGTCTATCTATCTCAGGGTTTTATGCTCCTGCCATCATCGTGGCCTTTCTTAACGCTGCCTGCCTTTCTCAACAAAATTTCTGAAAACAGGCAAGCTTAGTGGGCCTCATTCGGTTTCTGGCATATCTCCCCTTCCAGATCTAAATATCTGCTCTGGAGACTGCTTATTTTATTAACTGATAATTTTTAAGATAATTTGTTTCGGGATCTTTGACTTCTTTTCCTCTGCCTGGGTTTTGGAAGTGCCAGTGTTAAACAGTATGTGGATGTTTGTTCCCTTTGCAGAAGCCCACTGGACCTGTTTTCCTTCTTTGAATGGTACAGAGTTTCCTCCTGTGTTTTCCCTGGAGAGCTTGTTCCTGCAGTCCAGGAAGGAGCACCCACAGATATGTCCCACAGATACCAGGTTCTTTGTACCAAGTGGGATATGCCAATTAGTGCAAACCTATTGACCATCGTTTGGAACTGGGAAAGGTGGATTGGTTTTGAGAAAAAGCAGTGTGAGGCTACATGCATTTTTGCTCCATGTGCTCCAAACCTGAATGAGTTGAGCAAAGTGCATTTAACACGTGTGGGAGTTGTCATGTGCATGGACGGACGTGACTTCTTGAAATTACTCTGCAGCAAAGGCATTCCTGGCATAGGCTTTCTGATAAAGTCAGCTACCTTCAGCTTCCTGACAGCTGGAGCTCAGAAAGTATTGTAGCACAGCACTGCCTAGTCCTAGTGATGGCTGCAGGAATGTCCAGGGTTATCACCACATTAATCTGTTCTGCTTGTCTATACCTCTTACAAATTAAGTGCCCTGCAAGCTGTGCACATAGGCACCATATGTCTCCCTTATTACTTGCCTTTGTCCTTGTTTGCAGCCTTACTGCTCTCTAAAGTAGCTGTTTGTTGGGAATGCCTGTCCTGTGGGAGCTTGGAGTGGGCACTGTTTTGTACATTTACAGTTGCTTCTTGGTGGAGCTGGGTAACAGTTTTGGTTTTGAGATGTTTCTGAAAGCTGAGTGATTTCCAGAATGGTTGGATCAGTGTGTTTTTTACCACCATTAAATAAAGTTGAACACCTAAGGCTGCTAATGGATTGTGGGTTTAAAACATTTCTGAAGCAGATAACTCTTGTCCCAAAATAGGATGCCATTTCTGCTAGCAGAGTTCACAGAACAACACTAATTTTCTGAGTGAGCTTATAAATTATTTATCTTTGGAAGAGGCACCTGTGGGCACAGGAGAAAGACTGTAACCAAACCTTCACACTCCATGGATAGAAAGTGTTGCCTTTGTAGGCTTGTTCCTTTAAAGATCACAGATCCCTGTGAGATCATTGAACAAACATCTGAGCTACTGACAGACTGGCTCTATGCTGAGGTGAGAGAAGGGGGTGTGAAATGTCCCTCCTTGATGTTGCTAAGTAAAATAATAATAATGGTAATCTTTTATGTATGATCAAAACCTTTTGCCTTGTGCAGAGAAGTGATGAGGCCTGGATTTTGATACCACTCAAGTGCAGATGTATAAAAGCAGTCCTCAGGAAGGATTTGGGACATGGAAAGTTAGGCTTACGTTTGGCTGGGCACAGAGCAGTTCACTGAAAACAGCAGGACTGCAAGAAGTAACTGGCAGGGACAAAGGATAAACTAGTGAGCAGAGACAGTTCACTTCCAAACTCCAGGAAGCAGTGTCCTGGCAAATGCTGAGTGCGCTGAGCAGAGGGAGACTGGCGAACACAAAAAGTGTCAGAGGAAACCTTCTGGGAACTGTGTGTAGGGGTCCCTGCACCAACCTTAGCAGTGGAGAGCAGAGTGAGGCAGCTCCTCTCCGTTTCCTGGCTCACTCATGTTTGCTATGTGCTGCTCAACTTTGTCCATGTGTCCAGCTCCAGATACTGAACAAGACTCCCATGAGTTCCGTCAGCTTTGGATTCTCCAGCAGGACTGGAGCATGTACTCATGTCCTGCTGTTGCCCTGGAGCTCGTGGGCAGCTGCACCCACCTCTGCAGCCTGTTCTTCTCCCCAGTGACCTCTTACAGTCCTACTGTCCAGCCGTGTTGGTGCGTCTCATGTCAGTGGCATCCTGTTTCATATCTCAGAGGAGAAATTTGCCCTTGTTTGCTTTCACTTAATCTTTTGATCTGGCTGAACTTTTTACTATTGGAAAAAAATCCTTCTTCCAGCAGTTTTTCCTGTACTCAGGGCAAAAAAGATGATGCCTTCTGCTCTGGGAATGACAGATGTGTGAGCTGGTGGGGGCTGTCTTACAGGCTCATGCTCTAAGCCCACAGCATGAGAGGGCCATGGGTCCTTCACTGCATATAGTATAAGCTGCAGCTGCTGGATGCAGGAGATCTGGGGCAGGATTGGCAATGTGCTGTGAGTCTTGCACATATGAGGCATGGTTATGCTTGAATCTGCAGCCCACATCTTTGTCTTTCCCATCAGACCCACTCCACATCCTCTGGATCCATGGATGTGTGCTGTACACGCAGCATGTCTTGGAAATCTGAGTTGTAGCACTATCATAGCAACATCCTCCTCCTCTTCGTCTTAGCATTCATGAACATGGAATTATTAGGCATGGCTTGATCAGCGTGGGGGTGAGGAATGGTGCTAAAGCATCAGCACTGCATTTAGCTCCAGGATAGCTGTAAAGGTGAGGTAGTGTTGGCTCAGACAAAACCTCTGTGCTGCTCCTAGTGCTGGATGGGTGCTTTCCTGGAAGCCAGTGTGAACTGCAGCTGCTTCCAGCATGTGTGTGTAGCATTGGCAGCCTTAGTGGAGCCTCTCTCTGAGCTTGGCTCCTGCAGACAGAGAAAGAGGAAAGGAAGAAGGAGATGAGTGCAGCTGGGGTTTGAGCAGAGTCTGTTGGGAAATGTGGCAGCTGTGTGTGTGTGTTTTTATTTAACTTCTAATTATTTAGTTATGTTCTTTGTCTGTGGTGCTTCTGGGGATTAATTTCAACAAAGACTCCAGCCTGCATCAGCAACTTTAAAGTTGCTCTTTGAGAAGTGTGATGGCACTTGGAAAAAAAAAATCGTTTTCCATATTAATTAGAAGTTCCTACTGTAAAATTGATGTCAATTATCTAGCACTTTATTATGGAGAGGCAATAGCCTCTTTGTAGTCCAGGTGTCAGCAGCCTTTTCATTACAATGAGAAATGTTGCTATTCAGTTGAATTCATGAGGAGAAACACTCAGGGACTATGAGTTGTTGTAGATATTAAGGAGGGAGAAAAAGGAGAAGATTTGTACTAAACCTGGAATAAACAAGCCAGTTTGAGAACTGCAATGTAAAATGCACATTTCTACTGGAATACAGAAACCCTAGGGTCTCTTCCTACAGCCTCCACCCTCTGAGCTGAGGTGACATACTGCTGAGCTTGCTTGTGGTGTTTTGTGCTTTGACTAGGTTTGGGAGGTGGAACTGCCAGAATTCCCTCTGTGTGTGGTACCCAGGCAGTGACAAGCATGCCACCACCTCTGCAGGGTGGACAGAAGGCATGTTTGGCTGCCCTCAGTTCTTCTGCCCTGTTGTACAGTAGTGCTGATGAGAGGTTGGCATTACATGCCCCATAGACTGGCTGCTCCATCCTCTGGCATGGGACAGATGGGACAGAGCTTCTGTCTTTTCTGTCCTGTGGGGGCTTGCTAGTCCTGACCTGGAGACCCTCCCCCACCCCAGCTGTGTGAGCAGCAGGGAGTTGGTGAGGGGGCAAGTGATTTTAACTTGGGCATTGTTGGGGTGGTGTTTTGCCTTTTGCCTGATGTGAGATCATTCAATCAGTGCTGTTCCAACTTCTCCTGTGTCGTGGTAGTTAATGACTGTCTTATGGGCACAGACAGGCTTTAGTGAGGTACTGGTGAAGCTGACTGATTGCATTCTTGTGCTTTCCTGTGCTGATTAAAAAGACAGCGTAGAGACCTTGATTTGTTCTTGCTTCTGTTTTTCCTTTTATTTTTCTGTCATTACCTGTGCATGCTTCCTGGAACCTACCCACCACCAGGTCCTTTGCTGGGTGCTGTGAATTGCTTGCTGGTGCTCTCTAATTTTATGTTCCAGTGAGGCACAGACTGCAGATGCAGATGATGAAAGATTCTGCAGGTTAAAAAGTTACTAAGCAATGAAGCAAATTATGTGTGCCAGATAGATGGGCCCTAGGGCTGCGTCTTGCCCATTAGGTTTTACTGCTGGTGCAGCTCCCACTGTGACTTTGCTGCTAACAGTAGCAGTGTTCTCCTGGGCACAATGGGCATAGGAAACTGCTGCATGTAATCCCTGTGTTTTCCCCAGGACAGGATCTTCCAGGAGGACTGGTCTCTCCTAGGGGGGTGCAGTATGTTGGCTCTTGTTGAGGATCAGTCAGAGGGAACAGCTCTGGTGCAGTAAGGAAAAAGTTGGTGTGTAGTGACTAGTACAGCAAAATGATGGTTTATTTTGAATGCTGAAAATTTCAGGGCAGGGCAGTTGCTTCTGGGGGAAATTATTTCAGAGTTGGTGTTCACAAGAGGCCACTGACCCAACCAACCAGGATTGTCCATCCAGTTGGCAAGGTAGTGGTGAGCTGGTGGATGGAGTAAAGTAAGGAACCACAAACTGTGAAATAATCTTGTTCCTCTGTGTACAGTGATCTGGAATGGTGTGGGTGGGATGCTGCAGAGAGCTGAGCCCCACAATCAGTCACTCCTTTGGAAGCCAGCCCTCCTGCCCTGTTCCTAAGGGGATACCTCTACTCACAAGTTGTTAGTGTTATTGGGGAAGGAGAGTTTTATGAGGCATGGGCAGTTGTAGCTGCAGGAGGAAGCTGAAATCTGAATGCCAGAGAAAGCACTTGCTGTTCAGAGCAGCTCGTAGAAAGTTGGTTTGGGGACATGCATGCAGGGACCTGAATCTCCAGCATTTCTCTGGAACTTCTGGAAAGCAGTCAGTGAGTGAGTGGTGGGGCAGGGGGTTAATTTGATGGCAAATTATCTTTAAATTACAGTGGTGCAGCTCCACTGAGTTCTGGTTCATTGCAGGGGAAAAAATGACCAAATGTATCCTCTGGGGCAGATATAGGTAACTGCAGGAAGGGAATTCAACAGCCTTCCCTCTTCTTGTATTGACCGTGTTCCTTGCTTCCGTCATACTGCTTTTTTAAGACTCTGATTCCCCTAAGGTAACCTACAAAAAGACTTTTAGATTGTGACTCCATTAGGGTTTGGTGTTTTTTTCACTGTAAAGATCCAGTAAACCATTAAAAAAAAAAAAAAAGCTTCCCCTACATGTTTATCCTTGCAGTCTGAGGAGTGTCACATCAAGCTCCTTGAAGATCATCTACAGTTTGATTTTGTCTGTCCTTGCATGACACTAAAACTGGTATTTTTCCAGCTTCTTACGAGATTGTAAAATCTGAATGACTATATAAAATCTGTTTGGAAGAGCAGCCAGAACTCCCTTCCTTAAAGTCCCTTCTCACATTTGACCAGCTTGGAATTCATGTTTTCTAGACAAGAGACTTCCAAGAAGAATGGGTTGAACAAGACTTTGAAGGAGAAATGCTTTAATCTTAAAATTTAATTGCTCTAGTTCCTTTGTATCTGACAGAAAGGTGCAGATAAAGATCTTGTGTGTTTAAGGAAAAAGACTGTTCTTCCTGCAGGAGTTTCCCTGAGTAAAAGTCAAAGCAATGTCTAAGAAGGGCAAAGGATGCTAACACACAGTTTTCTATTACACAGAGGATGTGAGGCTTTTTGTCATGTGTGTAGGAAGTTGATGCCTTTTAAATCTTCCTGTTAGATATACTTAATACCTTCTGCTGCTCTTTGACCTGTCCTCTGTCTAGCAGCTGCATCTTAAAGAGCACATGAAATCATCTCAAGGATGGCAGGTCCTAATCTTGGTAATGGTTTCTATCCATTACAAGGTATGAAGTTGAAATGATCTGTGAGTGGGTTTATCTCAGATCCCACATAGCATTTTTTTTTCTCAGCAGCAGCAAGAAAGGGAAATTATCAGGCAGTGGGGAGAAGCTGTTTATTTTTAACTTACCCTTTCTTTTAAAGTTCTATTTCATAATTAAAAGAGATAAGGAGTGGAAGCCAATGAAATACATAGCTGAAGGGATAAGCTGATCTCAAGCTCACTGCAGAGATTACAATAAGTAACAGAGCAGAGACTTTGGGGCCTCTTTTTCCTTCCCTGTCCTTATCCTAAAGTATCAAACAGAGTTCTTAGCTGCCTTTCAAAGGTGATGCAAGAGGGCAGATTAACAGGATTCTGGTTACAGAGCTCACTGCTGCATTTAGAGTTTACTTCTCTTCACCATGGTTTGAGGATGCCTCTCTTGAGTGTCTGAAGAGATCTCTACTCAGAGCCAGCAAGGAGGAGTCCTGATTGTTCCTAAGGAAACACTTCCATCCATTGAATGATCACAACTGTGTGGCACTGTGCATGCCTGTGTGTATGGGAATACAAGGAGATTGAAGGGAAGGTTCCTGGGGAGTCAGGTAGCCCTGAATAAAATGCTTTGCTCTTGAATTACTGTTGGGGAAGCCTGTTCCAACTCCTCACCTTTCAAGCCAGGTTCTTCCTCTGCAGCTTATTAGTCTTGGTCAATTTGGCTTCCTCTGACTGACAGGAGCAAGCTGCCAGATCTTTTATTGCTCAGAAGAAGGTGCATTATGCTATTACACTCCATCCCTAGTGGATAGTTATTCCTGTGCCCAGGTGGCTTTCTTTCATCATTGCTCTTGGCTCTGCAATACTTCTTGTAGCTTCTGTACACAGGAGCAAGAAGGGCAGGCTGAATTTGGAGATGGATGTCCTTGCAGGGGATTCTTTCTGCCAGTGGAGCTGACAAACACAACAGCATTAGGAAAGGAGTGCTGGAGAGGAGGCTGCGAGCCTTTGCAACACTGGCAAGCTGTTCTTAAATAACATTGCAGAATCAGAATCAATGCCATTGGAAAAGGCCTCTGAGACCTTCAAGTCCAAATGCTTATGCCTATCCCTAGCTTGTGTCTGCAATGTTGGAGGACAGTTGAGCTGCAGAGACTGCTGCATGACCATTTCACCTGGGAACCACTTTTGGAACCCCTTTTTTGTCCCTAGTCTTCATTTGGATGATTCCCTGTAGCTTCTGCCACCTCAGGCCCTAGCATGAGTGTCTCTGTGCACCACTGCCACATGCAGAGTTTGGGGGAAACAAGCTTTTGGAGGAACTCTAAGCAACTTTAGATTTCTTAGAATAGAGGATGTAAGGACAATATTCAGTCCTGTAAAGGGCAGGAGCTGCCAGCTGCCTAAAGGGGCAGTTGAGAGTAGTTCTTACATTGTTGGGAGTACAAGAGGAGAGGTGCAAGGGCTCCTTGTTGTTCTGGTCACTGTTGTCTTCAATCCTCTGCAATGCTCTTCTTAGGATCTTTTCTGAATTGTGATGCATTGGAGCTGGGTTCTCTTCCTTTGCAGCTTTTACCATGTGTCTTCCTGCTGAGGCTCATCATAAGCAGGGGTTACTGTAGTGCAAAACTAAGATCTTGGTATTCTGTTTAGCTCTCAGAGCCAATGGCAACACCCTAAGAATGAAGTTCATGTGTTTAGGAGAATCATTTCAGGCACATGTTTGCCCAGGAGTGTTGACCTCTATGGTTCCTTGTAGGAAGATTATTGTCACTAACTCATCTCACAAATGCCTTGAGGAATACATTAGTCCATGCAATACTTTAAAGCTAAAAGTCATTGTAGGGGTCTCTCTTGGTGTTCCCTAGTTAGGGAAATGAATAGTTCAATAGGACAGAGATGTGTAACTATGAATTTGCAAGTATAGCCCAACTCTGGGAGCAGAGTAGGGCAGTAATAAAAGCTAAAACTGCTTTGGTTGCAGTGAAGACTGACAGTAAAGTATCTCCTGGGCAGAAAGACCTGAATTCGTGTCTTCATGTCTTTCTAAAAGCAGAGTCCATACCAAGGCTGGTCTTCTCTTAGTGCCTGTCAGCAGCTTGTTCCTGTCAGTAGAGACATACAGTGCTCTGTATGCAAGCTGACCTGAGCAGTTCTAGAAGCTGGTGATTTAGCAGGCTGTGAATGATGATTCACAAGCCAGGAGGGAAGTGTGGTGGCAAAACTAACCTTGGAGGGACTGTGGGGCTGGGCAAATCTGTGTTTGTATTGTGCTTCTATGTTGCATCTGGGTGTACATGTGGTAATTAGCTGGTTGATTTGTTAATATGTCTAATTCTGGTGACAGAAAGCTGCTGCTGTCATGGATACAGGTTCCATCTACCATTCTCATGAATGGAGAAATTCTGTAAATTTCAGGACTGTTCCTTGGCATTAGGAAGGCTTTAGTGCCCACCTCCGTGTTGTTAATCATGAGCTAAATATCGGCTGTTAAAGCCATCTCTGTTGTGCAAACAGGTGCCAGAGTTGTAATGTGTCTCAGCCTTTCTCCTCCTGTGCTGAGGAGTCTGTGGATACTGATTCCTGTGCTGTGTTTGGCTGTTTCTGGCAGGTTTTGGAAGTGGTGCGGTCCAACTATGACACGCTGACCCTGAAGCTGCAGGATGGACTGGACCAGTACGAGCGCTACTCAGAGCAGCATAAGGAGGCTGCCTTCTTCAAAGAGCTGGTAAGCTGCCTTACCTCTGAGCAACCTCCAGGAACCTCCAGGCTGCTTAGGCCAGCACTGTTATGATGGTCTCCCTCCATTTTGCCATGGGGATTTGCTGTGCTTTGTAGTGGTAAATTTGTATGGGGAGAACCTGACTGAGCTGGCTGCTCCCACCTGGGGTTAATCACACAGAGAAACTTTGCTTTTTTGCTGTGGTTAAGAGGACCATGAAGTTTTGGACTGGTGAAACACCTTCCTGCTCGTTGCTTTCCTCCATCACTCACAGAAAAGGGTTCCCAAGCAAAGAAAGTGAAGACATTCCCTAATACTGTCTCCACCTCCAAGAAGAGAAGACTGATGGTAGGAAGACCCACAAAAATTATAGAGCAAAGACAAAAATGAGTCTAAATAATTTGGGCTGGTAGTTATAATTCTTCAGCAAGCCAGCCTGCTCTAGAGAGCCCTGATGGAACCTTTCTTGTCCAACAGCCACATGAGTGTGGAGGCAGTGCTTTGTAGTGGCTGGTGTGTGAGGGAAGCCTCACTCTTGAATCATTACAGCTTCACCAAAGAGAGGGATCTCTTAACTTTTGGCAGCCTTCTCCACCAGTCTGAGAACTGATTCTTTCTCCCAGCTCTGTCCCTGCTGATTGATGAGTAATTGATGCCTGCCTACTCTGTCACGAGTCTCCATGAGTTGGGGCATGTTGTTGTGCATCCCTCTGTCAGCTCTGCTTCAGAACAGGCAGCTGAATTGGTTTTGTTTCCTTTTACACAATGCTTTTAACTCTCTGGGGGTAATTCCGGCCCTGACATTGGGTAGTATATGGGCAAAACCACTTGCAATTGCTTTTATGCTGTTTTTCCATGTTCTTTTGTGCCTATTTTTGTCTCTCTGGCCTGCTGTTTGATACAGCTTTTCTGGAATACTTACAAAGAAATTTGGCCATAGCCTTCTTGTGTCACAGGCTTCTTCTGTTACTGTACCCTGGAAATAAGGCACATTCCTGTTTGTCTTGTAATCTGTTCTGTCCCAAGGGCTTCCACCCGGCATCTCCTTCCTCTTGGCCACATGACTGCTCTGCTTCCTGCACATCCCACTTTCCACTTGGCCTGGCAGAAGCTCAGGCCAGTCATGCCAATTGATTAAAATTACATTCTCAGTCCTATGATCATCACAGCCACAAAACACTTCAGCTAAAATTATTTTCTTCCTAGACCAATTTCCAATTTTTTTCATAATTCCAATTTTGTATCATTTAAGAATCTGTTTATCATAACCAGCTTGTCAACTCCCTTCTGAAAATTGCCCATCCAGGTACCCATGGGACCCTCTCCTCAAGAGCATATAAAAGCCTGAATAATTACTGTATAAATGTGCTGATTTGACCCAGTTGTGAATCTGTTTAATCCACATCTCTAGATGCCCTGAGAATTGGGACCCTATTAAATGTTCTTTACTCACAGCTACAGAAAATCCCCTGCATTCCATTAAGCCATTCCCTTAACACAGCGGGAAGTGAACCTGATAAGTTATGATTTGTCTTCAGCAAATCCAGTTGGCCTCCCAGCTTCCTTGCTCTGTTTTTCTCTAGGTGCACAGTAACTGATGGCTTTATTAATTGTCCAAACAACTCATCAAAAAGGCCCTAATCTGCCCTGTCCTTCCCATAGCCCCTTCAAACCAGGTAGTTGCTTCCTTTGTGTGAAGCTTTTGAGTCTTTATTTCAGCTTCTGTTGCTGGTCTGATGTTGGATAATACCCCCAGACCCAGTGCTTTGTGTTTAACCTCTGAGGTTTGCAGGATTTCATGGAGAGGGCAGAGGGAAGTTGCTGCAATTCTCTTTGTGGTTGTACTAAAGGAGCAGGGTGGGTGGTGAACTACACATTTTTGAATTCACATTGATCGCATCAGGTCTTCCTGGACAGGATCTGTTTGCAAGTAATTCTTTCCAGATTCTGCCAGGTTTTCTTATCACTGTCTGTGAATGTTTGCATCAAAGCAAACCCTTTTTGGGTGGGTAATGACACCAAGGAGACATTTTCTTTTTCAGCTGCCTTTTTATCTCTCTTTGCTCCCATTAAGTAGGTGAGCAGAAGCTTCCCCAAGCCATTCTGGGGGCTCCTTTATGCTTAGAAATCTTGTTCTCACTTCTTTGACCTGCTTTGCTAATGCACTGCTTAGCTTCTCTTGCTTTGCCTCAGTGCTGCTCTTTCTTGCTAATCCCAAAGAAAAATCTGCTTTCTTCTCCCATTCCCTTTACAAAGGGGTTTTCAAAGGCTGCGATGCTGTGGGCCCATTGTGGTGGAAGGTGATGTGCAGATTGTTTTATCAGCTGGGTTTTTTGGCATGTTGTGCTGCCTTTGAGGGGCTAAAGGAAGGAAGTTAGGAAGTTTTCTAACACTTTTCATTTCTTTTCCTTTGAAGCCTCAGGGATGTTGTTTGAGATCTGTGCTGCTTTGATAGAATGAATGGTTTGGATGTGAGCTTTTGGACCCTCACACTGCGGCTGGAGGAATGTGTGGAAAGACATTTCAGCATCTTTCCGAAACATTCGCTGTCTTTGCAGTTAGATAGGTTTCATCAGTCTCAACATACTCTGATTAGGGATTGATTTCTACAGGGGAAATTATATTAATTTGACTTTTAATTAAGTGTAGTAGTCAGTGTAAACCTTCTTCCCATTGTACAAATAATTTAAGGGCTGCTTGTTGATTAGGAATAGGTTTAATTGATGAGACTTGCTGTGAAATGGGAATATCGGTACAACCTTGCACACTTCCAGCTCTAATGACACAAAACTAGAACTTAATCATGTATTTCCCCCATGGTTAATGCCCTTGCTTCATCCATTTTTTCATTTACTCATCCTTCCACAGGTGATGTCAGCTTTTTATGCATTTCCCATTTCTTTGTCTGTGGACTAATAGTAAGAAAAAAATTTAAAGCTCTTCTGGCCATAATTCTCCAGAATACTCTATACAGATGCAGGAGAGGACATGTGCTCTGCTTGTACTTCCTAGCAGAATGAATGTTAAATCTCTGACCTTAATTTCTGCAGTTTTGGGGCCTTCGTGTAAGCCAGTCTGGAGGGATCTGGTAAATTCCAGGCAGGCAGCCAGGCCTGGGCTGCCCACTGCACCAAGAGCTAGGAGGAGTCCTGGAGTGTATCCTTGTGGAGCAGCTTAGGTAGACTACAGGAAGCTTCTGAAATTTATCCTTGTTGCAGACTGACATCTCCCTTTGTAACTGCTTGGTCTTCCACCTCCAAAGGGGAGATGAGCTCTGGCTCTCTGTGCTGAGGCTTGGTGCTGGAGATAACTTGATTTAGCTTTAAATTGAGCTATTCTTACTTTTTAAACAGGTTGGCTCAGGCTGCCTGATTTCTCACAGCAGAAGAAATGCTGGGCAGAGATTTGTGTAAATGTCACTCTTGTGTGTTATCATGCCCACTCTTCTCCCCAGTTTGTGTTCATCTAGACTGCTCTTGACCAAAGTTTGTGTCTAAAGCTTCTCTTGAAATCTGAAACTGTCTTTAAATGAAACTAGCTCCACAGTAGCTACAGGTGAGCTCTTCCACTGCTTCACAGGCCATAGGTTTTAAAAGTATTTCCTATTTTCCTGTGTAAATCTTCTTAGTCTAAATTAGGTTGAGTATTTCTTGCCTCTTCCCTGGGGAACCAGATAAATATTACTCACTGTTCTCTTTCTGACCTCATTTTACATAATGGAGTATGTTTGCTCTATTCCTCCTTCTCTTTGCAAACTAATCAGGCTAATTAATTTCTTGTGCTCTACCCCATAGCTACAATTTCTGCTAAGCCCTGTGTTCTCATTGTGCCACTCCAGCCTCACTTTCTGGGCTTGCAGAGGCTCCTTCTTGGAGACCTTGATGTGTATACAAGCTGGGAATCTTCTACTGCTGGTGCCTGACTTCTGGCAGCAGTTCCTGAGGCCAGAAGCTCATTACTGCTTGCACTTTCTGTTGCTGGGACCTACAGAAATGCTTTTAGTCAGAATAGGGATACTGGCTTACACTGCTTGTGGCACCTTCCCCTTTTCTTCAGGCAGTCATATTCCCCAGGGCAGAGAACTCCCCACAGCTCGTTAGTCATGTTCTTTCCTTCTTGTAAGAGCTGACTGGATCACTGGCATTGGAGCACTTGGTAGGACTGGGACCAAATCCTGTCAGTGGCACTTCTGTCTCCTGGCAGCAGGACAGCCCTGTGCCAAGCAGTGTTCTGGAGACCGCCTGCAGTGGTGTTTAACACAGGGTACAACCATGCTTATCCTGCAAGACATGGTTCCCAACTATTTGAAGATAGAGTAAGTAGAGACAGCTAAAGAAGAGAGTTGAGGGGGTGTTCCAAAGGAACAAAGATTCTTGGGGTCTCTGTCAAGTATCCTGATGGAGGTGAGTTTGTGGTTTCTGCAGATGACATAAAACGTTAGTACTTTGTCTTTTAGGGTAGACATCTTTGCTGGCATGCTCGGGTTAAATGGGTATATGCAGTGGGGTTTACTGGGGTTCATTTCACAGCTTTCCCTTTTAACCTTCCAAATTTTGATTTCCTTCCTTGTCTTACACATTCTGCCTTTTGGGTAGCTTTCTGCCCTCCCCGTGTGTTTTTCTCACTAGGGTAGCAAGTGGGACCCTCGGCAGTGTGTGTGTGTGTGTGTGTATATATATATGTGCTCTTCCAGCCCCTGGTGTTGGATTCCTCATTATGCATCTATATAATTCTTCTCCCAGTGCTTCTATAAAGCACAAAACACTAACCAGGTCAGCAACATCCTTATTATCACAGCCTCCGAGTCTCTGGGAACTGTAATCCTGTTGTTTGGATGAGCTTGTGTCAGTTTTGCTTTCTGTCACTGCTGCACAGTCGCTGACACAGATGATGTTTGACTTTGTTTTCTCGTTGCCAAGTACAGCTGAGACTGAGCCCAGTCTGGGGCCTGCGTATTTGGCCAACGAGTCTGCAGGCACGAGGCAGGAAGGGAAGCTGCTGTCAGTAGAGCTGCCCAGCTCTTCTTCATGCTCTATGGGTGACCAGAAGTCTGGGTGTCACTGAGGGATAAAGGTGTCTCTTCTTCAGAGACAGTGAGTGAGCCAGCTGCGTGTCTATGGCACTTGGACTACACACAGCTGGCTCTGAACCCAGCGGTTTCTGCCAGCCTGGGTGATAATTTGTGTTTACAGCACAGTGGCATAGCCTCCATCCTTTCCTTCAGGCTGTATCTTTGGCTCTGTGGGTTCTGGAGCAGGACAAAGACAAAGACCACTGCATTAATCCAGAAAACACTTGCTGGCACTTCAGTGGGCATTGATAAAATACGATCTTTAAGCTGCAATCTGGGAATGCTCACTTCCCTCATCTCTTTGCCCCAGAACAGGATACACATCTCATGCATCCACACAGTGCATCCTCTTCCATCTTTGTCTCGTCGGGAATTTACTTTCCTTGCTGGGATGTCACTGTAGACATTCCCATTTTTCCAAAAAATGGCTGAACCTCAGTATTTCCTTGCTAGGCTGGAGTCTCAGTGAGAGCTTGCTGCAGCAATTGCTGTGGAGCTGTAAATGCAAAACAGCTTCATGCTGAGCACAGAGGTCAGCAGTGTCAAAACTACCAGGCTCACACGGAGCTGGGAAGAGTCCCGTGGCTAAAACATCTCGTTTTGTTTCTGTCAGGTTCGCTCCATCAGCATCAATGTGAGGAAGAACCTCGCTTTCAACACGCTGAGCCAGGAGCTGCTGCTGAAGGAATTCTCCACGATCTCTTGAAGCAGGGACGCTGCTGCCGCGCCGGCTGAGCAGGGACGGGCCCGTGTGGGCAGGGACAGCCCCGCTCTGCGGCCCGTCACCCCTTGCCTCCTGCCTGCGGAAGGGACTGTTGTTTCTTTTAGGGGAACGCCTTGCTGCTGTGTGTTTGATCCCAAAGGAATGCATTTAAACAGAACTTGGGCTGAGGAGAAGTGATTGGCATGTTGAGGAGGAAGCAATTTTTTTTATGGTGCCATGGGAGTGGGTAGCCATTCCTGTGACATAGCAATGGGAGATTCCCTCCACAGCCTCAGGGAAAATGCACTGGAAACCTTTGTAGCAGAGCTGGGGAGAGCTCACAACTGAACTAATAAAACCAACCCAGCCGTGTGAAACTGTTCTGGGTAGAGATTGCTCACCTGCTCTATGGGGAAAGCTCTCTGGTCCCAGGTGAGGGCTATCCTTTTCCATCAGCCTGGGTCAACATGTCCACCTGTAACGTAAGTCAAATCCACTGCCATCCTATTGGGAATGGCTCTGGATTGTAAAACAGTTTCCCCAAGGAGCAAACCTTGCTCACTGCTGTCTCCTGATGTCAGAAGGTGTCACTTCAACCAAGCCATCAGATTACTGGAGAAGGGGAAACTTTGCCTCCAAGGCTGTTGGCTTACAGGGTCCAGTGTGAGCCAGTATGCAAGAATATGGGTCATCAAACAGAGCACTTTGTTACTGGATGCCAGCTCTGCTTGGGGTCACTGTTGCTTCCAGTAGCCCCAGCTCATCCACTGTTTCTAAGGTAGATGGACATTTTTAGATATTTGGTTTTATGGGGCAGAGAACAGGCTGACTCCTTCTCCCCACTCTCCTTATTGCCCATCAGAGACTGCTTTGCGACAATCCTCCTCTTCCTCACAGGAACATCTGCCTTGCACATGTTTGCAGGTGCCTGGTGACCTTCATAAATGAAGAAGTCTCCAGTTTTTCCCTTGTGTGTAGCACACAGTTAAAATGCATCTGGAGAAGTAGTGACTTCACTTTCTCACCCTCCTGTCTTCACCAAGCAACTTACAACCATGGTCTGCTGAGAGCTTCCTAAGGAAGAGCTCTGGGATGATGCTGTGGGGCACAGGCAAACCTTTCTGCTCCCAAAGCCGGTGCTTCAGAGGTGCCCAGATCTGGCAGAGCCTGTTCAGAGTGCTGTGTCAGGCTCCCAGCTCAGAAATACACAGCATAAACACCCTTTCCACACCTGTTCCCTGCTCATGCATTTTCAGCTCCCAGCAGTGATGTCGTGATATTAGGATCTGGCCTGACTTGGTGGACTGAAGTAGAGAAGTTATTTATATCCCAGATCCACAGGTTTTTTCCCTCCCCTCTAGAAAACAGGTGTTTTTTTAAAAAAGTGCCTAGTCCTGCTCTTAGCCTTGTAGTTAGTGTGAGTAATGTGGATGTCATGCTCATTTACTACCACTTTTAGGCAAGGCCTTTTTCATGCTAATGTGCGTTAATTGTGTTAATGTTTCATCTTACCTGCCACGAGCATGGGAAACTGAAAGCTGTGTCCTTGGACACCCACTGGGCACAACATCCGATGAAGTTTCTGTGTTTTCCTTGGGAGCACTGGCTTCTCTCAGCAGATGATACTATTCCTCAGCAGGGAATTGTCTGGCTTTTAACAGCTAAGCCAGACATTTATTTGTTTTCTGCCATGCAAGTGTATGGGAATGTGTATGTGTCAGAGGGACAGTGCTCAGGAGAGCGAGCAGGCTCCATAAAATCACTGCTTGAGAACAGGCCAGGGCATGTAGAAGAGGCAGCTTCTCCAGTGGAAAATGAGGAACAGATGTTTGCACCATTACATGGTGCTTGTCTGGGGAGGATAGAAGGGGATCTCACCTCTGAGGAGGGAGTTCCTTCTCAAGGGGACTTGAGGTGCAGCCCCAGCATTGTGACTGTTGGAACACTGAGTTATCCAGCTGTCCTCATGCCTCCTGTTCTCTGAGCCCATTTAGGCTGAGCCTAGACACACACATGAGAGAGTTTGGGATGTGTCTGCTTCTGACTCGAAACCTCTGGAATTTTCAGCTTCTCACTCTGGGTTCAGCAATCCTGTCTCCCTGAGGATGCTTCCTTGCTGGGATCATCATAGAAGCCCAGACATGTGTGAGATCAGTTCCTGAGCCCAGCCCTCATCCAAGTCTGAGCTGGGGAAGACTGTGATACATGTCCTCTTGTCACACTGTCACTGAACCAAGCACTGTAAATGGATGTACATACAAACCTAGAGCTCAATAAATAGCAGAGCCCCACCTGTCTGGAGTGTGCAGTGTTTGTCCTTCACAGGAGGGAGAGTGGGGTGCTTGTGGGAGTGGCTCTGTCACCATTTGGTGGCACACTGGCTGCAGCAGGGCTATCAGCCTGCCCTTGGGCTCTTCCTGCCTGTGCAGAGGGAGGATGTGGCTCTGCACAGTGATGCTTTGTCCTTGGTCCAGTCTGCAGGTACTATCCCATAGTCAGCATCCCTCTTCCTTTTACGTGTCCCTGTGGCTGGCACTAAGGAAACCATGAGCAAGGCTGAGAGCCCATGAGCAAGGGATGCAGGGACCTGCCTGTGCGTGGTGTGATGCTCTCTGTTGCTGGTGTCAGCAAACTCCTGCTCACAGATTCTGCTGCACATTTGCCTGCTTTGTTAAACACCCTACTGCTGTTTGTGTTTTGAGGCCAGCTTGAACTGAGCAGAAAGTCATTTAAATCTCAGTGTTCAGCTTCAGGATATGTGTGATAGCCTCAAACTTTCCCATATCTGATCTGAGCAGGTGAGTGTATTTTGTTATATCTAATTCATAACTCTTGTCTGTTACTGGAAGAGCTGTTTCAGAGGCTTGGGGAGTGTGGGGAGGAATCAGATTGCTGCCTGTAAATTATGCAGCAGCTGCAGGGAGACAAATATTTTACAAAATAATGACCTGGAAGAGGATTGAATTTGAGCTCAACTTTGGAGGGAGTTACTAAGAGTTGTTTTATACATGCCACTGTGATTCTTGATCTCTTTTTCCTAAGAGTTAACTAACTCTTACAGGTCCCACAGTTCATGCAGACTTGAGAGAGAGGCAGCTCCTCAGGAGCTGAGTCTTCCCTACAGGGGCCAACAGCTCCAAATGGTGTTTTCTCTGTTCTTTGGAGCTGCCAGGAGCAGGTAGTAGCAACCCCCTGATAATGTACAGCAGCCAGAGTATAGGGTGCATCTTTGCCCACCTGCAGTGTTTGGTTTGCAAACCTCTTTGTCCTCTTCTTTGTCATGGCTATTGCCTGCTCTGCTCCCCTGTCCATGGCACAGGGGACATTCCTCTGCAGGATCGAGCTGCCTTCCATGTGAGCATGTCCTGGTGTCTGTTGTGGGGTGCTTCTCTCTTCCTGCTTGGAGAATTGGACACTCCCTGCTCTGGGGTCCTGCACGCTGTTGCATGGTTGATATCAGAAGTCCTGGAAGGAGATGTCTCCTAGACAGCACTTGCACAAGGGATGAGCTCCAGTGTGCTCCACCTTCTTCCCCACACTTCCTTCTCAGGGTGGAGCTGCTCTCTCTCCCAGCTCCCATTCCAGTACAGGGCAGGCAGAGGGAGTGGCAGTTCCCCCTGCCAAGTCACAAACGGGCACTGTGTCTATTGGGACTTGGGACAGTGTGTGGCCAGCAGTCAATGGTAAGATTTACAGCTGGCTCTTGGCAGTCAGCAGCAGCTCTTGGTGTCAGCACTGAGGCCTTTTGGATATTTATTCTCATCTCCTGTGGGGCTCTTTTTTCCCGTTTTGTACTTGTTGGTGTGAGCAGGGTCGTGCTGGAGAGAATATGATCAGGTTTTTTGGCAGATGAGCCACTGCTGTAACCTGAAAGGAAAGAAGTAAAGCTCAGCTTTGGCAAGTGTAGAAATCCAAAGGGGACAGGATAAGATGTGCTTTTCCCCCGGTGGCAACTTATTAATGCTTTTATTGATGGTTTCAGTGGGAGAGCAGACAGAAAACTAAGTGATGAATGAAAGTCTAGACTGGGAGTCTAGAGAAGGGCTGT
Source organism: Pycnonotus jocosus (assembly GCA_013400435.1). Classification (NCBI taxonomy): domain Eukaryota; kingdom Metazoa; phylum Chordata; class Aves; order Passeriformes; family Pycnonotidae; genus Pycnonotus; species Pycnonotus jocosus. The sequence goes on from VWYP01021592.1 coordinate 232,755, forward strand.
TGCAAGGCTGGTGGGACCTGGAGGCCCCTGGGGCTGCTGAGAGTCCTTTGTGCTGGTCAGAGCCCTGGTTCTCCCCACCTACAGCACAGTGTGGTTGTGCCCAGGAGGACACTGATCAAGCAGAGGGTTGATTCCAAATACATATGATAGGCAGCACGCTCGAGGGAGCATTGCTGAATGCTTTGTCTTTCTAAAACTTCTTTGGGCCACCCTGGCATGTGCTTAGGCGTGCAGACCTCAGATGTGACCCAGCATGGCTGTCACCCCTCAAGGCTGTGACTGACTGCAAAGAGATGCTCAGGATGGGGCTTTCCCAGCCTCTGCCCTACAGCTTGTCCACACATCACTCAGGACCAGCAGCCTGTGCCCAGAGGAGCCTCAGCTCTCTGGGACAGAATGGGGCTTTCCTGGAGCCCCCAATATCTCAGCACATCCCAGAGGGCCAGAACAAGCACAGGGTCCTGTGCTGCCCCCTCCCAGCTTGGCAGCTGCCAGAGCACAGGCTGGGCCATGTTCTGCATCCTCTGCTCTCTGTGCTGTCCCTCCAGGGCTAATTGAATCATGTGGCTGGAAATTGAATCCAATTGAATAGATTAAATGAGCCGGGCTTGCCGCTCACTGCAGCACAGCTCAGAGCCTTGCCAAGCTGCTGCCAGAGGCTGGGAGCTCCCAAGAGTCCCATGGGGCAGGAAAGGGCTGGGGAGGCTGCTGGGAGATGGACACCCACTGTGCTGGGCTGCTTCTCCAGCTCTGCTGTGACAGATGAACCCTCAGCCATTTCTCAGTGATGTGCAGCCTGGCTGTGTCCCAGGGCCCACAGGTCACTCTGCTACAGGCGTACAGAGGTTGGGTTGGCTCGTTTCCCTTCTGAAGCAATTAATGACTAATTAGCTGGAGCTCCCTTGGTCCAGGGTTCAGCCAGGGCCTTCCCAACAGTGTACAGGGTCTGGGATGCTCTAATGACCTGTGACTGCTCAGAAGTTCCAATCCTGTTGTTCCCCTAGCCTACAAGTGGAGCAAGTAGTGCTCCAGCAGCACCCACCTACTGCTTTCAGCCCCTCTGCTGCAACCATTGCCAGGCTGATGGGATGGGATGGGCAGCTGAGAGCAGGATGCTTGAGACCACAGTCACAGCAGAGACATCCCCTCCCAGGGAGGTGAGCTCGGGCACAGGGCACTGCCCTGGCAAAGCAGGAGGACACGTGTCCGCAGTGTGGACACGCTCGTGACAGAGATGCACATCTGTTCTCATAGCAGACCTGAGCTGCTGAAAGAGTCCCTGGTGTGGCATCCAGCATGGCATAAATGAAGGTTGGAAATAGTATCTAGTTCCTCTTTAATTAAAACCTGAGCACACAGGCACTGAGCACACAAACATGAGACTCTTTATAATGCTGGGAGGGCTTGTGAGACTCAGAGTATGTCCTGAGCTCAGGAATGCTCCAGTCTCCACTCCCCAGACCAAGTCTTTTCTTCACACAGATTATGTGTCTGTGTGAAGAAAACAAATAAACATTCTGGGTGGACACAGAGCCCCGCTTCAGCCCACCCAGCAGTGAGGCCATACTGGGGAATCCCTCCTTGCTGGAGGCATAAGCAGAGGCAGCTGACTGGCTTTCGAGGATACAGAGTGTGATGCAAAGTCCTTTCTCCCTCCTGCACACCCAGATTTCTCACACCTGCTGGTTTGCATTTGACAGAGGAGTTTCCCTTCCTCCTGCAGCATTCCTGCTTGCAAGGCTCTCCCAGCAGCTTGCAGCATCATCTGTTCCTCCTCCAGCTTTGCAAGATTTTTCAGCAGCTGAAATTCCCCCCGGGTCTGAATCTCACAGTGGCTCCCACCTGCCCATGTGTCTCCTAGTGGAGATGGGAGCAGCCCTCCCCTGTGTGTGTCCTGGCTAAGGTACCCCTGGGGCATCACCTCCCAAGGACCTGCTGCTCTGCTGTAGCTGTTCCAAGATCCCAGAGACCCATCTCTCTGCAGAGACCAAGGGGCTCGTCTTGGTCTTGTGTCACCAAGACCCATTTCCTCTGCAGACAGTAAATATTGTGGTACATTCCTGAGTGGGGCCCTTTGCTCTGCCTGCAGCCCTCCCCAGACCCTTGCATGGCCATGAACATCTCTACTCCTGACTGGGAGCCCGTCTGGGTTCTGGGAGGGGAATAACCCCTGGTGCAGAGCTGCTCATCTCCATCTACTGGCATGTTTGCAAGGGGTCAGGCTGATTTAAGGAGCTCCTGTGTTTGCCCTCTGTCTCTGGAACCAGTCCCTGGGTGCTGCACCCCTTGCCCCAGCCTGGGAGCTGCCTGAGAGCCCTCTCTGCTGTGGAAGCAGAGCTGTCCCTTGTCGCCAAGTGTAAATCTGAGCCCAGAGACACCAGGTGACCACAGCCAAAATAGGATTAATGGCATCTGCTGGGAGCTCAGCCTGAGGAGTGCTATTGATGACCATGGCTTTAAAATACTGTTAACAGTGGATAAAGCACTGTGATTTCAAGCGCTCGACAATTACATCTCTGTTTGAAATTTCCTAAAGATGGGATCAGACTCCTGAGTCCTGCTCTCTGCTTTTTCAATAGAACTAATAAGAATGGAGATATGCAATTAGAGAGTGTGCAGGCTGGTAGGGCAGATCAATGCCTTGTAGTTACCTAATGAAGTGTTAAATTATGTCTTTCCCTCTCCCTGTCCCCCAGTCACATCCACCCCAGGGTGCTTGCAGAGAGCAGAGGGCCTGGGGGAGAGCTCCCTGCATTCCTCTACCCCTGAGGTGCAGATCCAAGCACTCCTGACTCCTCTCCAGGGTTGTCTTCTGTGGTTTGGGACTGTCTTGGGTTTTGTGTTAAGCCTAAGGTTTTCAGCAGGAGAGTGTAGGGACTTGTGGCCCCAGAGCTGGGGTGTCCCAGCAGGGAGCAGGAGGCATAGATGAGCCAAAGGGATCAGAGCAGTATTGCAGGGTGAGGGTCCTGGAGGAAGAGCAGAGATGGTCGTGGGTGGGCTCAGCTCGTACCAGCCTGAGTGTGGACAATGCTGGTGCCAGCCTAGCACAGTTGTGTCTCCAGCCAGGCTCTTCATCTGGTGAATTTCCAAACTTGTTCTCTTCCCCAGTTATGACAGGGCTGCAGTGGCCACATGATGAGCTGGGGACAAACAAGGCTTCTGGACAGTGTGACGCTGCTCCTACGTTCCAGCTGTTCTCACCCGAAGAGTCATTTCTGGCTGCAGCTTCACTGCCTGGGGAGCAGCAGTAATCCCGTGCAGATGTCCCTTATCAAAGCTTTGCTGTGTCTGTCAGGGTGACAGATAGGCCACTCAGGGAACCTGCCTTGTGCCTGGGCCAATGTGAATGGGGTGATTTCTATCATGAGTGTCTGACTGGGCCCGGGGCCGCTCTCCCTGTGAGAGGCACACAGCCTGGGGTGCACCTCATGGGGCAGCACCATTTTGACCCCCAGCCCGTCTTCCTCTGTGCGTTTGCTACTCAGCCCACCCTTCTGCTGGCTGAGCCAAGCCCTGGGGCTGCTTTATGTGTTGCTTTTCTCTCATGGCTCTCTGCTGTTGCAGAGATGAGTTTGGAGACCTGGGTGCATCCATAAGGCCCCTGGCCACCCCAGCAGGCTCAATCCATCCACCTGCCTGCCCTCCACTCTTCCCTGGCCCTGGGCTTTGGAGTATGGGCTTCATGGTTAGCTGTGCCTGTGGACCTGTGCCATGTGTTGGCCATCTAAAGCATGGCCCTTCCACCCACTTACCCCTTGTGACTGGGATTGGCTTCTCAGAAGCTGACAGAGCTCTTTCTATCATCTGGAAATAGTTAATCCAGTGACATCTTCTGCAGTACAGACCACCAGCCCTGCCAGTGGCTGGCTCCTGCCCATCCTGCACCTGCTGATTGCTTTTGTGGTGGATGTGGCCAGCAGCAGCCAGGCTGCACAAGGCACGCTTTGATTAAAGCCTCAAACACTGCTTAGGTGATTTTCCTCAGCCTGGCCCGGTCTTTTTGCATCTGCTGCACGTCCTGGTGAGATTGAGATGTGTTGCAAGGGATGCTCAGCATTCTGGGGTGACTTTGCTGCTGTGCCTGTCCCTGTCCAGACATGTTCACCGAGGTATCGTTGTACCCAGTGCACTCACAGCAGGGCACCTGTCTGGGTCTGGACAAGAGGGCAGAGACCAGACTCATTCCTGCTTCTCCCACCCTGGCAACCCGCAGACCCCCAGCTCCCAGTGTCCAGAGGAACATTTATGGGAGGATGTTGTATTTTTCTCAAGCAGAGAAAGGCTCAGAGGCTGTGAATCCTGGCAGAATGCCCAGTCCTCATGTCTGCTAAGGAAAGGAGCTTTAACCAGCCATCAAGTGAGTTGTATCCCCCTTCTTCTACACTGTGGAGAGGGTGGGATATGCCAGCCTGCATCTGGGGCTGCCCCATCCTACCCTGTGGTACCCACTAAACTGCCCAGCTTCCCCTTCTCCCCAGCCTGGCAAAGCATCTCTCGCTTGCCTGCCGGAACAGGAGCACTTAGCTAGGATAAAAATAGCCATGTTTGCCTCCCAATGGACCAGGGATGGCAGGAGGTGAAAACTTCCCTGTGCAGCTCTGCTGGGCTTGCCACATCCATAGCAGGATCAGCCCCGAGGAAGGTGAAGTTGGTGGGTGAGCTTGGGCATGGATCACACAGTGCTCCCAATCTCCTTCCCTGGGACAGTGCTGCTCCCCAAGGGCGGCTGAGAAAATGTTGCCAAGCACATGGTGGAGAGGTTGTAGGAGGGAGGTTGAGGAGGTCAGGGAGCAGAAGGATGGACAAGCCCAGAAGTGCAGGGGATCTGTGGGCTGGCCTGGCTCCAGCTTTGTTTGTCAGGATAAGCAGAGGGGGCACTGCCAGAGCCGTCCCAGGAGTCTCCCTCCAGCCACTCAGTGCATGCAGGCTCCGTGCATTGGCCACAGGGAGGGCTGGGGGAATGTGTTTAGTTCTCCGAGCATTTCTCCACTGCGTTTTCCTTGCTAAATGGCTCTTATTTTTAGATCCAGGCAGTTGCTAAGCATCACTGCCTAGCTAAGGCAGCTTCTTTCATGGCTTGACACCAAAGCACGCTGACAACACGCTGCCTCGTGAGCACGGCCCTCCCTCCTCGCTGATCTGGATTCCCTTCTGCCCTGCGGCTCCTGTGTGCAGGGCTGGCACGGGGATCAGGAGGGATGCTTTGCCTCCTTCCGAAGCCCCTGCTCTCCTCTGTCCCTCTGCATGGGTGAGAAAATGAAGGGAGGAACATGGGGAACCGATGGGAACTGGACAGTCCAGGACCCCTGTCACGGTGCAAACAGTCCGTTCTCAGGCAGTGCCATGGCAAAAGCCCCTGGTTTTGTCCATAGAGGGGACTCTCCAGCACAGTCTGCATCCCCCGGGGATGGCATCGTGCACAGATGGCAACAAATAACCAGGGGCAGCAGTGGGACATCAAGTTCCCAGTGCCAGATGTACCGGTGGGCTGTGAGCTCCTCTCTTGGCAGCACTGTGCCTCTGGAAGCCTCCCCTGCTGCTTCACCCTTTCCCTGGGCTGCAGGAGATGGGGGTAAAATCCTGCTAAAGACTCCAGCCCCACATGGAAAGCCATGCTCGGGGTGGGGACGGCAGTGGGATTCGCTTCTGTGCTTGGCTGCGGGCAGGAGGACCTGGGCGCCCTCCCCACCCCTCTCCTGCATCTCCTGACCCCTGCCCATCCCCTCCGTCTCGAACCGATTTCTCATCCAGCTTCTCCCCTCAGTCGGAGATGCAACAGCCCCGCGGGACCGGGCAGGGCTGGGGTTCCCCTTCCTGGGGGTCCCCCGGCGCAGCTCGGCATGGGCACTGACACACAGGGCTCGGGGGACCCTCGCTCCCCCGCGGTGGGCTGTGGGGGTCTGCGCCCCTCCTGCCCCACGCCTTCCCTATCTCTGTCCCCTTCTCCGTCCCTGCGCGGTGCCGGATGCCCGAGTGTCTCCCGACCCGCCGGAGACCGCGCCTCGGTGCAGTCCGGAGCAGCTCTCTCCCCGCCTCTGCCCGGGAGCGCCCCCGCTCTCCGCCCCCCGCTCGTGCCTCAGTTTCCCCGCGGCGGCGGGGCCGGG